>CAHIKZ030005380.1:4780000-5010000 GCA_903632075.3 Acanthosepion pharaonis
ATCTATCTATCTATCTATCTATCTATCTATCTATCTCAGTCTGTTCCTATGTATCCATCTCAGTATGTTCCTATCTATCTATCTATCTATCTATCTATCTATCTATCTATCTATCTATCTATCTATCTATCACTTTTTCTATACATACATACATACACACACACATACATACATACATACATATATATATATATATATATATATATATATATATATATATATATGGTTCAGTCTGGTTCTTTCTTTATATATATATATTATATATATATATATATATATATATATATATATATATATATATATATATAGCAGTTTTTTTTATATATCTACGCCAGTGTTTTCTTATTTATATATGAATGAATATATCTCAACCTTGTTATCATCCATCTATGGTTGTTCTTTGCTATCTATCTATTTATCTCAATCTCTTTCTTTCTTTCTTTCTTTCTTTCTTTCTTTGTATCTATCTATCTATCTATCTATCTATCTATTTAATGTAATCTCTGCGTAGGTCGATATGTGGCATGTTCATTATGCAAAGAAACTCGAGAGAGAGAGAGAATAAGAGAGAAGTAATGTGTCAAAATTTACTTAGCGAATCAAAGTCATGCAGATGTGGATGATAATTGTTTAAGAAGAAGGAAAAGAAGAAGAAGATGATGATGATGATGTTGTTGATGATGATGATGGTGACGACGATTATGATAATGATGATGATTCACGTGTGGCTAGATTTTTAGCTTTCCCATCATGAGTCTCAGGTTCGAATCTAATCGTAGACGATGAATTAACGATCTGACTTCATGATATCTTACAAGGAAGATAACCTCAGCGTGTGGCACCGTTGGCAAGTGACCCCCAGGCCTTGTGAGTAAAATTCAGTAGACGAACCTGGGAAACGTTGATGTGTGTCCTCACAGGAGTCTATACAATTTAAGCAACACGATTATATGACGATTTACTAAAAGCTACAAATGACGTCCTGAAATGAATATAGCACTTAGTATAAGAAAGAAAATGTGCAAGTGAAAGTATTATATGTGATCATTGTAAGCCTTCCCACCCCTCAAAAATATCAAAATAGGGGTAATTGCAAAGAGAGATCCAAAGTTGTGCCTTTGTGTCAGACGAACGAAAGCAAATTAAATATGGATTGGTTTGCTTTTAGCAGATGTTTCAATATCTGAATGAACACACTCAGTTTTTGAATGGTAAGGAATTAACGATATTCATTCTTTCTAATAAGATTTCCTCAAATCTGTACACGGTCTGGACTATCGGGAGTCGCATTCTAAAAGCTAAGCAACGTGTTGCGAAATCGAAAAAATGATTAGAAAAGAGGGTTGGATTTCTATATGATATCCATCCTTTTATACGTCAGTGTATGCCGGAAAGTATCCCCACAGATGAGGAAGGCAAAAAAAGGTTGTTCTACAGAAGGATAGTGAGAATTCCATGAATGAGGTCAGTAAGCAACGAGGTAGTTTTAAAGAAAATGGCAACAGAAATAACACTTGCGCTCAGAATTAGGAAGAGACAGTTTAAATTCCTTTTATTCATAATGAAGAAATGGGATTTAGAAAACTTTATTTCACAAAGAATATTAAAGGCAAGAAAATGGTTAAGGCAGCGTGCCATCAAAATGACGAGCTTATTTAAAAGAATGGCTTAACGGGGGTCTTAACAAACGGTGAAAACTGCCAAGGGCCACAGGGGATAGGAAGTTTTGGAGAGCCATGATCGCCCATGCCCTGAAGAGACACGCAGAAGAAGTAAATGATCTGTTTATGTGTTTCATTTTTTTTATTTAACTGTTTGATATTTCCTCCCTAATAACTTACCGCTCTATTATTTCCATTATTCCGTCTTCATTGCCATCTTCACAACGTTTCGGCCGTTGTACGCGCCTGCCTTCTTCAGGTGATTGGAATTTCGCAACGAACCCTTTATTTCGTCTATCTGAAGAAGGCCGGAGCGTACAACGGCCGAAGCGTTGTGAATATAGGAATGGAGATGAGGATAACAATCCGAATACTGTAAATTATATAAATAATTATAATACCTCATTTCAGAGATATATAACCACCTCTAATTCAGATATTATTTTTAATTTTTATGAAACTTTACATATAGATTGATAATTTGTTGTGTGATACTAAGAAAAATATTTGCATCTGTCTAAACTTTTATGGCGCTCGCTGAGCCTTACGCTAAATCAAAACTAACGAAGGCATGTGTTGAACTACCCTGCTGTCGTCCCTTCTGTTACAACTATTTAATTATCTGCCTTTTATACGTTTCCTGGGTATTGTTCGACTCGGTTTCCATACCTTTACTTGTGTAGCGTTGCAGTTCAGGCCAAACAGCAGGTTCTTTCTCAGGTCACAGCTTCTCTGAAAGAAAAAAAAAAAACCTTAAAAATATCCCTTTGGTCCGATCGTTACCTACGAATTAAAAGCATGAGAATGTGTAGGAGTAAGCACGTTTTATTCTGTAGATGAGCGAGGCTGAAATGAAACCTGAGTGAAAGAGGGAGGTGAACAGTTTAACGGACGGTTCTTCCCTTTGCGCCATTATGCTTTTTTCCAGAATAGAGATTACTGTCATTCATTGTCTCAAAAAGTAGTTTGTCTTTATTCGGCGACCTACTTTGTCCGATACGCGTAACATGTACTTGTGAAGTCCACTTCACTTAGCTGATAATCACGGGAAAATAAATATCCGAAATCTTTTTTTATTATCCTTTTTTCCATTTAACAAGATACTGATATCGTTATAGTCTTTATTGTGTTGTTTACTCTCTCTTTTAAACATTATTTGCAATTAAAATTTCCCTTTTTAAAATTACCATTTAAGTCTGAGGATGTTAATAAAATCAAATAATAATTTTTTTTTTTTATATTTTAAAAATAATTTTTTATTACCTAAATGTTTCCCAATTTAAATAATTACGATAAATTTGTTGGCAAGTAAATAAATTTGCACACTATCACTTTTCATAAATATCTACATTTCTCTCTAATGGAACACAGTTTATATCAACATTTTTCCATTTGGTTCTCTTACTATTGGCGCAAGTTTACTTTCATAAAAGAGGAATTAATCAGATCTTTACGAAAGTAAGAGTAATTTCAGAAAAGAAATCAAATTAATGTCATACACAAAGGAATCTAGACATCGACAAAACAATTTTTTAAACTAAAGTATATAAAAACTAAAATTTTGATATACCTCTAAAATAAAATGACTTCGTGATTAACGAGAATTATTGCATCAAAAGAAAATTCTCGCTGTGAACGTTGGTATGTATGGGTCTTTGTCTTCATGTTTTACTATTGAAATGAGGTGCACTTGGCGCAGAAGCTTCTTCCATGCCGCATCTGGTCTGGCGATTTTGCTTTAGAAATTCTTGCTAAAATCCAGACAAGACTCTGCAATGTTACTGACACTGACCTGGCATCTCAACATCTTTTTCCCATCGCCGTAACGTATATTCCCAGTGCATTTTCTATATATTATTTTATGACAATTCTTCTGATGAGCTTTTCGCTTTAGTACCTCGATGCAATTAATGTAATGAACTTGAGTTCGAATTCCAGTCGAGTTCTTTATATTCATTTGCGTGTTAATACCTTTGGCAAAGATATATATATATATATATATATATATATATATATATATATATATATATATCTTCTTCACTCGGATATGGGTAAATAGAAGGACAGACTGGATTTAATATCCTGGGGTGGCAGGAGAAAGAAAAATTCTGAATTCAAAACAAGCCTTGATATGTTTGGGTTCCGTCAGCTCAACTTACTATGTCTATGTAGTGTCTCTAAGAGCCTAATGGTTTACCAGATCGTAATGAGGATGACGTGGCTAAGTTGGAAGTTAGGTCTCAAAATATTACAGTTGAAATTACTTGATGTAATAGTACTTTCTATGCTAACAGTCTCTTTTCTCTTACTTTTCGGGTGTGGAATTCTTTTCTGGTTTCTTGCTTTCCAGTCAACATTGATCTTCAAATATTTAAATACAATTTCAATTGTTATCTCCTACCTTTTTATTCCTGTTATATTATTATTCTATTTTCTTAATAATGTTTTTATTATTCTCATATTATTTCACATTCAGTAACCGATTGCATTTTTGTAGGTTTTTCCTCTTTTAAGGTGAAATGATTAAAAAAAGAACAGCATAAAGACACCAGGAAGAAATGGAATGTGTTCGCCAAAATGGAAGGATTAAGGGAAATGCTAAATTCATCATGTGATATATCCGTTTCCAGGGCTGTTTTCTCTTTTATCGTATTTGATTTTAATTTTTTTGTGATGGGCTCAAGCTGGGAAACTGTGAAAATTGGGTGATGTCTCATTGCTAAAAAATAGTTGTGCCATGTGGTATGATTATGTCTTATATCTGTATGACTTGATATCGTCCAAGTTGTGTGACTCCCGCTTAAAGATGAGAAGATAAGGCCTAGAATTTTTTGTTTGTTTACGGGCGGGACTTGGCGGATAGATAATAAATATGACTGCTTGGATGTTTTAAATCTAATGTTAGAAATAACCAAATAGCAGTTCCGACATTTTTAATGAATGTTTTAATCTAATTTTTTCATTTTCCTCTTACTGCTGAATTATCTAATTATTTTCTTCATACAAAGATACAATTAATTATTATGAGATTTTTTTTTAATCCTGTAGCAGTGGAAACTTCTGGGGTTATATTGGCCCTCGTTCGATGGCATTCCTTAGGAGGATTGGTTGGATAGCATCTCGATTAAAAGACGACTTTCGCGAAAGAGAGTGGCTCTTGCAGAGGAATTTCTTTCTCCATCATTGTGGCTGGCAGAGGATAGCAAAAAAAAAAAATAAACATTTTCTTTTGATTATAGATCCTTTGTTCAAGCAATGAAATACTTAAGTCAGTTTGAATTCCTTAACTTTAATAAAGAAAATGTCAAAAATTAAAAAAAAAATTATATTATGAATAATCTTGAGGTTATTTAATGTATTCCTGGCAATGTCCGTACATTTTATACAAATATACGCTTTTCCTAAATGAATTCAACATTGCAGGATGACGACGACAGCAAAGAATTACGGTTTGATTTTCCAGTATCAGGTGTTATCGTAATTTAAGTTATTTCAGTTCAGACTAATCTCATTCTCTTTGTTTTCATTATCACAACGTTTCGACTATTGCACCCTCCGCCATCCTCCAAGTGTCTGTTGGTCCGAGTAACCTTCAGGGAATTTTGAACGGAAATCTTTATCTAATCTGTGGTGTTAAATTGTACTTGTTCCGTTGTCCCCATATATCCAAGACTCTCGTCTCCTTCTTTTATTAGTAGAGATAGATCTCACAGTTATTAAGCCAGCAAATCGACAAAGCAAGGCATTATTCCTCTGGGCTGTTCTCTTGAGGGCCTCTTTATGTAGTCTGTTCTCATCTCGTCGTCTATATCTGCGGAAATCTCGTCTGTTCCTTTTCCTGCTCACCCGTTCTTGTACGTCCACAGTTTCCACCGTGTCTATGAAGACAATAAGAACTTTACGTTTAGGGTTCAATGTTCTAACTTGGTGATTGAAAGTGCCTAACTGATTGACGCCTTGACTCGTGAATTTGGTGGCATGGTGTTGCAGAGATGAGCAACAGGCTCATAATGGACAAGTTTGAGAACTTTCAAAGAATTTGAATTCATCATTTTAAGAATAAATGAATTTCAACTCTTGGAGCCATTTTGCTGATATATTTACATAGATATTTTTATATAAAGAGTTATAATATATGAAAAAAGAAAATATAGTTGTGTGTACGCCGATAGCTGAAAAGGATGATAAACATTCAAGATCTTGCTCTTTGTACAGATGTTCTCTGTATCGCATTCCAAAATAAAGAAAGGAATAACCTAATGGCCATAATGGAAAAGCAGGTGTGGGTAATACCCACAATAGGATTTCATAGTTGAATCCGTTGTCGGTTGAATCCGTTGACTCAGACTTGATTCAAACAAGATTTAAAATATTGAGCTGTAGAAAATGATATTGTCGACGAAACGAGAAGAATCTTCTCCCGTAGATTAAATAAAGGTTTCCTTTCAAAATTCCCAGAAGGTTGCTTGAATTGGAAGACAGTCTCTGGAAAAATCCTAGAAGCCACAATTACAGAAACGTGGTATCGAGGATGGAAGTCCGAATGGAATGTAATGTAAATGGCATTAATAAAACGATAACTTTAAAGATATAA
Organism: Acanthosepion pharaonis; assembly: GCA_903632075.3. Lineage (NCBI taxonomy): Eukaryota > Metazoa > Mollusca > Cephalopoda > Sepiida > Sepiidae > Acanthosepion > Acanthosepion pharaonis. Next base: position 4,786,256 of record CAHIKZ030005380.1, read on the forward strand.
AAGATCGTTCGTTGAACGCAGCTTAAACTGATCCGATCCAAATCTGTCCATGGATCAAAAACTGTATTTTATCCAACACGGCAAAGAAATGATGTCATAATCATCATCATCATCATCGTCATCATCAAAACTGTTTCGATTTGCGGTCATTTTCTCTCATCTCCAGTGACATTGTATACTGGTTGTTTTAATTTTGAAGTCATATGTTAAAGAAAGACATTAATCCAACTCTGTTTGTGATCTTACCATTAGTATCAATGGTTATATATTTCGACGAGTTAAGGCTGCCACTTTGATTTTCGCCAATTTTATGTTCGAGCTAAATTTAATTTGCCTTTTCTCAAAAAATAAATTCCGCTAATAAACCTTATACTGTTTTTCAGTGACATTGTATACTGATTCAACAATATTTTGCCAGCCTCGTGCTATCCTCTACGAGTTTGTGGATTCGTTGCAGATCTTCCTTGACTATAAACTTCTCCAAAGGAAAAGTGTGGTATTTCTGCCTTGTCTCGGTTCAGCGTTGGTAATATGGTTGTTCTTTTTGAATGCAAAACTCCGTGGCATTGTTAGGTGGGCATTTTGGATTTATTCTGTTTGTTGAGATTCTTATTTTTTTTCTTGAACAGTGAGCTTGTATTACAGACACATGGTCTGATACTTTCCAACATCGATGTACATTATTCCACCACTTACTCTCGACAACGAATACGTTTCCATAATGTTTGCATTCTGTCTCTAAACACATCAGCTGGTGTTTATTTTCGCTGATTTTACTATTCAAGACCAGGTCCAATTTTTCATTTTCCGAATATTGTCTTTCTTAGTATGTAAGGTCTTAAATAAATAGTTACTGCGTAGCAGTAACTGTAGCAGCCATTACCGACTCCGCCAACAAGTTGTCCTCTTAAGGTTAATGCAAGGGAACATTCGAAAATCTTTCCGAGACGACGAAAAAATCGTTGAAAACGATAACAAGAAGAATAAAATGAAAGAAAATCATCGCACATTGTCCCAAGAAACGAAAATACAGTAATTCACCGTATCTAATATTTACCAGCATCTCTAAGCTGCGAAAATTCTGAAAATATATTTCTCGCATTGACTTGTAAAATTAGTAGTATTTCAATTTAATCGTTATTTAAAATTTGTTGAAAGTTTATTTGACTTTTGTTGACTAACAATAAATATTTATATATTTTATATTACATTTATAAACAAAATAATTTGACAGAGTGAACGAACAAACCTGTTCACACAAAAAAAAAGCACGGAAAATTGATATTTGATCGGATATTTGAAAATTAACCGAGCTGAAATCATCAGAGCAAAATTGTATTAAAAATATCGATCCGATATACACAGGACAGAAGTGAAGATGACACCCTTGTGAGTAAAGAAAGATTAGATCAGTGTAGACAATGACGAGCTCAAACAGTAGATAAAACTGTCACGAAGTCTACCATTGTCACGAACAGCTCTTAAGCTAACAAAAATGTGTTTAATATCTATCCGAATAAGGTTGTTTTTTATTATCAAAGGCAATGTTTGGTTACAGATATGAACATTCTGTCACATATTAGATCGTAACAAAATGTTTAAACCTATTTCGAAAATGGCAACACAAGTAAACGGACTAATTTAATATTTAGTTCCCAAGTGTATTTTTAAAGCTGTTACCCATTAGAGTCATAGGGTCACCACATGTACTGAAGCCTCAGTAGCAGTGGTGTTTCCTGGGTAAGATAGACTTACGAAGCCCAATCCCCTTAATTCTTCTAGGCTGATTGCCACCCAAAGCTATAGGACCCAGTCTTTCTGCTATTTACCCATATCTGGTGTTACGGAAGATTGATTCATAGCATTTGCAATGGTATTCATACCTTTACACAGGCACCTATGCGAATGTAATGAAATCGACAGGAATTCGAACTCAGCTCTCCGATTCCTCACTTTGAGCTTCAACCATTAGTCCATCGTGTGTGTAATATATCGCTAAATTTTAGGCTTAGTAGTGCGTATTACACAGGAATAATTACGGTTGGCTTAATCTAAATCTGAATACACAGAAATAACTTTTAAATTTCTCTATCACTTACTTCGGTTCAACATGTGTAACTTTTCTATGTTTCTATATTTGGACACTTATCCGCCTTTAATGTGTTAAATGGTCGGAAATTTACAAGTTGCTGAATGGGAATTAATATAAGAATTTGATGTGAAAAGCTTAGCTAAGCTGGGTAATTTCAATTATATTACTATCCCAGAAGTACCCGGGATATTAACAATTATTTTTATCGTGGGCTGATAACAACATGAAATACATTTAATTAAAATAAATTGGATTAGCATTAAATTTGTTTGGATTTGAATTCCTAATTTAACAGGGTTTGAAATAAAAGGTCGAAATTCGAAAACGAATTAGAATAACGAAGAACCCTTTATAAAAAGAAATTCAAAATCAGAAAGAAATCCGTGGTAAATTGTTATACCATGTCAATCGGCCTCAATGCCAATGAATGCTGGACTACTTCCTTACAGAAAATGCGATCTGAGATAAGAGAATTACTTTTCTTCAATAGAATGTTAAGAATACCATGGACTGAACATGTGACTAAACGATAAAAAGAAAAAAGAAACTTAGCATCGGAAAGAGATATTTGAAATTTCTATAATATGTAAGGGAGAAAGACAGCTTGGAAACAGTGACACTCATAGGACAAACTGAAGGGAGAGAGCGAGAGAGAGGAGGGGAGAAAGACAGAGCGAAACAGATAGTAACCTACCTAACGAACTAACAGTAAGGATGGTAAGAAAATATTGTTAAGAGTTACAGAGAATATGAAGTTGTGGAGAGCCATGATTGCCTACATTCTGAAGGGACCGAAAAAGAAGAAAAGAGGGGAAAACCATCCTCAGTGTAACTCATCGCCAGAAAATCGTGAATTGAGATAAACCATCTTGCTCATGATAAGTGGGATCTTAATTTGTTTTTAATATTATGCACTCTTCCGATTTGATTATCTATTGCACTCAATAATTCGTCACAACACAAACATAGATGCTGACGTCACCAAGGTATAATCATTGACACTTTTTATGTACACATATGCAAATCTTCTTGTAGCATATCATCTTAAAGAAACGTATTCATTATGAATACGGGAATCGACAGATGATATAGTCTATCACAGGAGCGTAGAGGATTATAGATTTGATGTCACTTCAACCCCCTCCATCATTTGCATGATACTGACCAAGAATAAGTTCTTCAACTGAAGAAATTTTTTCCCAGCCAAAAGAGTGTTGGATTTTAGACTGACGATCGGGAAAATTTTGCAGGAGACCAAAGTTTGGAGCCTAACTTTGTGGAGCAGAGATCTAAGATCTCTATTTGAATTGTTGAACCGGTTACCAGTGACCACTTTAAAGCCTTACTGTTATTGTTTTGATATATTTTGAATAAAACTGAAACCTACCAACTCAGAAAATAGTCCATAATTAAGTAGAGCATAGCTCGAATGAATAGGGAAATCTTAAATTGTTAACCGCAATACTCGACAAATAAACTTCATATTATTGTTTCTAACAGTAAAAAAAATAGCCTATTCTTAAATTAACTTCCTTCTTTACTTCATTTGTAATTCACCTAGTAGACCCTTGATGGCTATTCGACCAAATTCGTTTACGATTTCCTCAAAATCTTAAATAAAATGTAATTAATAATTATCAAGAGTAGATTGAAAGGCCAAGACAAGACGGTGAATAGAGAAAGCAATTACATCCATCTACATAAGCTTGTTATAAAAACACGAGGACCCGACGGTCGCAAATTATCTTATTTCTAATGGATTTTGTCAACGGGAATATCTAATTAAGATCAACTATTATTGAGTGAATTTAAGACATTAATCTCACAAAGAATTTATAGTGTTTTGTTGTGTTCAATAATTGCTGATATAATTTCTTCGTATATAATTAGAGATTTCATTCAGTGTCAATAATTGATACTCCCGTAAAAAAAAAATATACTTATTGAACACAAAAAAACACTATAAATTCCTTGTGAGATTAATGTCTTAAATTCACTCAATAATAGTTAATTAGATATCACAATATACATGCTCTTGAAAAATATATTTCGTTGTGGTTAAACGTCCGGTTGCCTCTAGCTAGGATCGAAACCCGACTGAATGGTGTCAGTCTGAGATTCTAGCACTAATCCGTTGGAGCACCACAGGTGAATTTAAGCGTATTCATTTTTAAATAAACACACAGTGACTAAGAAAACTCAATTCGATTTAACGAAGAGTCTTGCATTATTAGCCGTAATAGTCACTGCTTCCTCCCCAGAGAGCTCGACCGAAATAAATTTTTCAGGAGCATATATATTGATATCCACAGACAGACTGTTTCGCTGTATCACAGCTCATCAGTGTAACTAGACGTCTAGCTAGGATTGAAACCCGACTGAATTGGCGTCAGTCGGAGATTCTAGCACTAATCCGTTGGTACACGGCAGGGATGAAAGTGAATTTAAGCGTATTTATTTTTAGATAAACAGATACACAAAGACACACACAGTCACACACAGTCACACACAGACACTCACACACAGACACACACACACAGACACACACACACACACACACACACATATATATATATATATATATTTATATATATAAATATAAAAGTTAACATAGAAGTCAACACTTAGAGGCGACAGTCTGTTTCATGCTAGACGCAATCGTCAGGCCAGATAAATTTCTTCATATATATATATAAATATATATATATATATATATATATATATATATATATATATATATATATATATATATACAAGAAAGGAAGCTTTATATATATATTAGAATGTAAAACTTTTTATATATCTTACGCGGGTATTGGAAAAAGAAGTCGAAAATCCAACTAGAGAATATATATATATATATATATATATATATATATATATATTTGGAGTAACTTGAACAGTGCACTGTGAGACTTATGTATTCAAATGCTGATTCGGAAACGATGGTTTATGCAGCAGACATTTTGAACCTTTGTTATGTTGAGGTACAATGATGGCCTTTTAGACATCTGTTTATATGAACTTTTTCCTTTATTTGGTGTGAAGAATCCGCCCCCAAAGTATGTAAAAATATTTTTAAATTTTACAAATTTCGGGGCGGGTTCCTCACGCCAAAACAATGTAAAAATATAGCCATCGTTGTACCCCAACTCATAAGAAATGTCCTCCGCTTGTTTCTACACATGCATCCATCCGTCGAATCATGGACTGGCGGACACTTTCAAATACTTACAAAAGATGTCGAATTGTTTCGCAGATTCCATGACACGTTAAAGTCTTCTGCATAAACCAATTTTTTTAGGTTGCCGCACAGATAAAAATCAAATGGATTGAGATCGGGAAACATGCAGGCCATGAAACCGACCAGCTCCTACCTACCCATCTTTCATGGAAGATGTCAATGAGTGCATCGTGAACAATGTGACTAAAATTTGCTGGAGCCCACTTCATGAATGAACCACATGCGTTTTCTTATTAACAGGGGTTCATCCACTTGAAGATTTAGAAGAGTGTTCGAAATAAAGCCCCTGTAGGCAGCTAAGACCTGCAGGGAGGACATATAGACCTATTCCATTACAACCCTCACATTAATAGTACATTCATGGCCTGTATTGTACCTTAGGGATTCCGTGCCACCCACAAATATTGCTTGTGTAAATTTGTTATTCCATCTCTTCCAATTGCCGCCTCATCCGTAAACCAGACTAAAGAGACAAAAAACGGATCTGCAGTATGTGCAATAAGCCATCGGCAAAAGTTCTCCCGTGGTTAGTGATCACGGGGCAAAGACCCAGCACACATTTCAAATGATAATGATACAAGAGATGATCTTGAAGTACCCTTAATGCGGTAGTATGACATATATACGAATGAAAAATGTAACCTAGTCTACATAGCAACACAACGCCATGTGACGTAAGCTTTCTTTACACTTAAACACGAAAAATTTGTGGATATACGTTTATATGGACTCTTGTACTTGTTTGGCATGAGTAATCCACCCCAAATTTTGTAAAAGTATTTTGATACACCTATATATATATATATATATATATATATATATATATATATATATATATATATATATATATACGGCGTGCCAAATTATTATCGAGATATAATATTTCAAAAACCGTCCGATCAATTCACACAAAATTTTGACACAATGTTGGCAACAGTGACCTGCGCAATCACTGAAATTTTCGACCTGATCTGCGCAATGTAAACAAACTGTCGCCATATTTGGTATCAGCACGGTGATTTGAGTGTGCCAAATTATTAGAAAGGTTTAGTAAAAATCCCAGAATTGAGCACACAAAACGTTTATTAATGTTGTACGTGAATGTTGATGTGTGAATTGATTGGACAGTTTTTGAAATATAAAAGAAGTTATCTCGATAATAATTATACACGCAGTGTATATGGAATTTTCTGTTTTAAGGGTAGATATTCAAGAGGTATTATTATATTTTAAAAGTATGTTTTCTAAACTTAATGATATTTATTGCAGTCGGCTTCAATAATCAGCTGATGAAAGGATCGTAGACTTCATTCAGTGAACATAATAAATAATAATTAATAATAATATTTTCAATATTTTTTTTATTTTTCAGGGTAAGTTCTATAATGCTCATCGCAGAAAATTAAATATTTTGAATTTTAAATGAAGAAATGTTTACATATCTAAGCTTCGCATTTCGTCCTTAATGGACACACGCTTTACACAATTCAACTACAGAAGCCAAAGTCTGGAGTCAAAAGAGTATCTATCTTTTTCGGTATTTTATGATGCGAATTCCGGGATGTGACCTTGTTTTATTAAGTCATATTCACTTTATGGTAATTACTTTAATGACCAGATATTATTCGTGCTATAAATGTTATGGTCAGTTAGGTGGATGTCATTTAATGTAAAATCTTTTTTATATATATATATATATATATATATATATATATATATATATATATATATATATATATATAGTCGACTCTCCCGTCGAGATTCGACGTATGAGTATCAAGCAGATCAGTTTCCATGAAACCGACAGCCCGACACCAGCACATGAGATTTGATTATAGTGGTGAAGTCCTCAGGCAGGACCATCCACACTTTTGAAGGGACGAATACAGAGACCTGGTGCACCGAATGCCACAAGGTTCCCAAACGACCCTCCGCAGGTTTTGAATTCAGAGTTGTCCTTCTCCTAGAGCAGTTGCCATCCAAGGCTATAGAACCCAGTCTGTCCAGCTATTTTACCCATAGCTGGAGGGAGAGGAAGAGGATTCATACCTTTCCCAAGGGTATTAGCACGTAAGTGAATGTAATATATATATATATATATATATATATATATATATATATATATATATATATATATATATATATATATAAAGGTTTCAAACCGAACAGTTTATAGGTAGCATTAGGCTTTTTTTTAAACGATCAGAGCTCATTTCCCCGCACACGTTTAAAGCTATGCCAGGTAGTTTGGTGTTTTATATTTTTTATCCTAAAATGTTATTTGGATTGACCTGTTCAAAAAGGTCCTTTAGGTTGTCAAACTGGTAATGTTTGGAAGCGATTTTATTCAAATCAATGCATTTCATCAATATATTTTCCACTGTAAATGGCGCATGACAGCCAACACAGAATGGAGGATCTTGTCTTTTAAGCAGATATGAGTGTTATCTATATGTGACTTATGTAAAGTCGAATAAAGATTACTTCCTCCTTTTACACTTTTCTGTAAATCTGGCAGGTCTTGATCATTGGTTGAATCTTTTTAGAGTTTATTGTTAGTGCAGTTATCCCAGAGATGTTGTCATTTCTTTGTTATAAATCGATTAATTATTGGTTTTAAATCAGAGTATGAAAGTTTGGTGTTTATTTTGATACTGTATCTTTTGGCAGCCTTATTCACTTTTTCGTTTCCATGAATGCCAATATGGCTCGGTATCCAACAGAAGATGATGGTTATTGTGCTATAGAGATCGTTGGTTCTGTTACTAAGTTGAATAATTAGTGAATTTCTTTTTTTATTTTGTAGCGTTTCATGTGAGGATTTTGAGTCTGTACATCTCATAAATTTCTTTGATCTGCTGTTTTGGATTATGTTCAATGCCAGATCAATGGCTGTTAACTCAGCGGTGTAAATTGATGCAGTCCTTGGCAGTCTCTTTGCGCATTCTGTGCTGCCATAGATGGCAGTACTTCCCACTGCGTCCACATCTTTCGATCTATCTGTATATATATATATATATATATATATATATATATATATATATATATATATATATATATATATAGTCTTTTATGTTTTCAAATGCATTCTGAAATATAATTTAGTTTGTTCTGTACTTTGAACATTTTACCAAATCAAGTATAAAACTTTTGGTTGTTTAAATTGTCAGGATAGAGTTTTGGAGATGAATGATTGGAGTATGTGAGAAGAGTCCATTTTCATTTCATTGGTGAACACCCCGGTACGGAGATTAAAGTGTTTACTGCCGTTGAGCTTTACATCGAGGAAGATTTTGTACTGTGTTTTAAGTGCACAATCGTGGGCAGGATTTGATGGACATGATGGTATTGGAGTGCTAACGTTTGACTTCTTAGTGACAGAGAAGCTTAATTTTCTTCTGTATATAGACACTCCAACGGAGACATACTGAAAGCTCTTATGATGAATTATTTCTAATTTTTAAGGTACGAATGTGTTGTGGAACCATAGATGAAATATCCATAGTAAATCTTTGATCTGGCAGTTGTTCTGTAAATTCTGAGTAGGTTGATTGACTTGTTAAGTTTTTGTCTTAGTTAATTTCTATAGGGGATGAAAGGCAATTTCTTATCAAATGTAACGTCCAGAAACCTATGTTTGTCTGTTTTTGGTATTTCCTTACCATTCATATTGAAACATGGATTATTGTGCATTTTGTGGAGGTTGAAGAAATGCCCAAAGTTTGGGGAAGTGTAAAACTATTTTCTTCAGGCCATTTGCTGATCTTATTTAAACTCAGTTAAAATTTGCGCTCTGTGAGGTGCAATGTGTTTTGATCGGCAACATATTAAAAGGTCTTCTACGCACAGTGAGCAATCACTTCCAGGATTGACGCTTTCAATAATGTTATTAATTTTGATATTGAAACGGTTTATAGACAAGGTTGCTTCCCTGGGGGCAAACTGGTTTCCATCACTTTTTAATCAGAGACGGTGGTTCTCATGCGTACGTAAATTTTTGATTTTTTATGAAGTTTTGAATAAAGAGTTGAATTCTGTCTTTCAGTCTGAGATCTTGAACGTCTCTCATGATTCCATACTTCCATGTGGTTCCATATACCTTTTCCAAATCAAAGAACATTGCAATTAGGTACTCTTTCTTTAAAAAAAAAAACAAACAAATAAATGCCTCTCTCTTGGAGGTTTCTAATCTGATCAAATGGTCAGTTGTGCTTCTTTTGTTCCTGACGCCTGATTGTCTTTCGATTCAAGGTGCCACGTTAACATGTCATTGGTCATCCTTTCTAATCTTTTACATATACAACCTGTAAAATATATTGGTCTATGATTTGATGGATTGGACTAATCAGTGTTAAGTGTATAGGTGTATCACTGTAGTCTTTACTGAGTTTGAGTATGGGAATATTGTGGCCTCTTTCCAAAGATTTGGAAATTTTCCGCTGAATCATATCATGTTATAGATATTGACATGATATTCCGAGGATACTTGACGAAGTTGCTTTAAGTATTCATAAGGAACATCTTCAGGACCGACTGCTGTATTGTGTACTTTGATAAGTGATTTGTTGAGTTCTGTTCATGTGAAGGACTGATTATAACTTTGTGTATTTTTAGTGATGAAATTTAGTTTTGTTTTTGTTTATTTTCTTTAGTTTATCTGCTTTTTTAAAAAAACTTTTTCAGTATGATTTTTTAGCTGGGAATTCTGTGAAGAACTGTCTACTAAAATGTTACCTATATAATTTCTATATGCGATCTTTGTCTTGTTTTTTTGTGGAATGTTTTATTCTTGTCAATTATCTTTTTTTCATCATGTTCCGTATGGTTTTCGACTTAGAGTTCGAATTTATTTTTGATATATAGTTTTTCCATATGGTTCTTTTAGATACTTTGATAGTTCGTACGGATCTTCGGTCTACTGTTTTTAAATAAGTTTAGGTTTTCTTTAGTGTGATTTAAATTATATTTTCTAAGGGCTGCACATGGTATCTGGATAGCTTTTAGGCATTCCTTTTCAAACCAGGGTTTGTATATTTTGTACGAGTAGATGATTTTGGTATGTTCTCTTCCGCCATAGATGTGATTGTTTTGATAAGCTTAACATTTACATTATTTTTGAAATTTTACCCAGTTAGGCTTTTTTAGTTATCACCGTGATGTTTTCTCATCGAGTCAAGGATCTGTATTTTCTAATATCATTGGAAAGAGATTACTTCCACAAGTATCGCCTTGACCTCTCCACGTATAGTCCATATAATTGGTTGAATCACATATTATCAGTCAGATCTAGTGATGAATATGAACCTTTTGTCGGATATAGGTAGGCAGTTGTCTGACTCTTGTAGAAGCAAATCTTGTTTTTATTTGTGAGGTTTTCTAGAATCTGATCTTTTTTGTTGTCTCTTTGCTTCCCCATATTTCGTTTTGGCAGATGAAATCTCCCAATAAAATAAAAGATTTTGGGAACTGTTTTATTAAATGATCTATTTCTGAAATGATGATGTAATTTCGTGGTATATAATTGGAATAAATTCTTATAGTGTTGTCGACGCTGCAATTCCATGAATGTTTCTGTACATTGGGATCGGGTTTTGTGTAATTTGTCTCATGTAAGCCTATGACTGCCGGGCATCTTTTCATAAGGAGAATCACTTCAATGAGGTTTGCTTTTGCTCCACTAATATTCCTCTGTCTTGTTTTATTAGACATTTTCCTTCTGTTTTGGTTTCTCCTGTGGTCTACCGTCGACGTCCATTCGAATAAGTTTGTCATTTCAGTCAAAATAGTTGGAGTGTTCTTTTTTGACAGTTCCTGTTTCTTTGGAGTGGTTTCTTTTATCATTTTTGTTTTGGGGGGTGGATATCCTCTATTGGTCTCTATGGACGTATAGAAGATCTCTGAGATTTGCTCTTTGTTGGGACGTTCTTTGCAAGAGAACCTGAACTATTTGTTAGTTTTGTTTCATTCGATTCAATATTTGCCTTATTTTATTTTCTTCTTGAGTTTCATATTAGACGTTTTGTGGGCGTTTTTGGAAGTTTGACCATTCGTCAACATTCAACTGCAACAGTCTCTCAACAATCTCAAGGTATCTTGTTTCTTGTTTACTTTCTACCTGGTTGGTCTCATTCGTCTTTTTTTGCTACCCTTTTTGTATTTTCATATAGGACTCAACAATTTTTCTTGGTTCTAGGAACGATACATTTTTTGGGTGTTTTACCTGCAGCATTTTCTTTTCCCTCCTGTACACATCACATATTTTAAAAAATGTGGACTGGTTCCCATGGCAGTTTGCACATCTTTTCTTATTCTGGCAATCGTCTTCAGCATGGGATTGTTTTTTTTCTCCACATTTGTCACACATTGTCGTCATTTTCATATGTTCTTCTGGTCCCCAAATAATCTTACATTTGAAGCACTGTAAAGGAGCGGCTATGTAGAGTTCTACTTTTTCGATTGTGAAACCTATTTTAATTTCTTTTTTAATTGTGGCCGAATTAAATATCACTATGTATGTGTTCGTTAAGATGGTTTCTCTGTTTCTTGTATTCTCTTGTATTCAGTAACGTCCTGCTTATATAGTGCCACTTTGATGTCCTCTTCTGTTGTCAAACTCAGTTCCCGACTCCTTATTACGGCTTTACAAGTGTTCAGTAGTTCATGTGGATAAGATTTAAATTTTAATTATGAAACTCTTCCATTTTTAGTTGGTTTTCTGGCTGTTTTTGCACATTCACTCCCACTAAAAGGTTTCCGTTTCTGAATTTTAATGGACTTTGGGTTTGATCTGCAATTTGATACTTCAATGAAAAATGGTGACAATTTCCTGAGAGTTACATCTTCGAGTGACTCTATCACTACATATTTTGCAAACTTCTTCTCTTTAGTCTCAGAGTCTGATTCGCCTTCTAGCACCTATAATATCAAAAGGTTTTGGTGTTTTACCATAAATGTATATTGAAGAATACGGTTGGGACTAAACATACGAGCAAAAGGGCGCGACTCAACAAATCAGTTGATTGCATGGGGCCTGTCCGACGGTCGTCTAGTCCATGTAAGGGCCAAAATAGTCTGTTGGGAATCAGAAGTATCTAGCCCTCACTGCTGAAGTCTTCAACCATCAGGATCCCCCCAGGACATTACGAGTCGCTACCTACGGCAAACTATGCTTTCATTCGTTTCTTTTTTTACTCCTCTGTAGAGGTACAGCCGTCGTATTATGGGGCCCCAGCGAACAGAAAATATTATAAATAACATAACAATGAATTAACTTTTTACGCTGACATGAAGTTGAAAGATTATATTGAATCAATTGCTTGGTTCCGCTGAAGTGGAGAGTTGTCATGCGAGATAACATTTCTCTCCAGAATAATTTGTGAAATACTCTTGCAGCTTATTAATTACCAGTTAATCTTCAAAAATTTAAATGCATTTTCAGTCGTTACCTCACGTCGGTTTAATACGTGTTCTTTTATTATTTTCTATCCTTAGTATTTTTTAATCTTTCCCGAAAGTCAGCAACCGTTGGCGTCTTAGTGGCGTTATTGCCTTGCTCAGTGTGAAGTGATTAACAAAATGAGTAGATGGAGAAGACATAAATTTACAGTGAAGATGACAAAAAGTAGAAAAGGGATTATATGCCAGATTTTATAATTGTGTCTTTAGTAATATAATCCTTCGCAGATATTCATAGATTTCAAACACTCGAGTATTCAAGAAAGACACTGTTCAAACCCCACGGTTCCTTTGTACACGGAAAATATTTAAAAACATTAATAAGAATAGTTGAAATAATTATATTTGGATAATTTACTACGGTCATATATATATATATATATATATATATATATATATATATATATATATATATATATATATATATATATACATACACGTTTCATCAAATAGTATAGGCAAGTGTTGTCTATTTTATGTAATTTTTTTTCGTAACGTCTGATAAATTTAATAACATTATCGTTGAACGAAGAAAGAAATTAACAATATTGATCCATATTTTTTAATACAATCTAAGCTTTCGGCATAATTAAGCCATTATCAAACATATATATATATATATATATATATATATATATATATATATATATATATATATATATATATATATATATATATATATATATATATATATATATATATATATTTATTTAAAAAAAAACAGACCACTTTAAGGTACCATTACAATAATATATTTCACCAAAATCCTTTTAAAGGATTTCGGATCATCAGGTAAATACTTCCAACAATGAAATGAGAGGAAAATGTGATTAGAAATAGATGGGTAGTGTAATTTTTGTAATTAAACAGGGAGGGTGAATGTGGCGGTTAAAGAGACAATACAAAATATAGGGAGGGTTAAATTTACATCTCTCTTAAATAAGCTTTTATATATATATATATATATATATATATATATATATATATATATATATATATATATATATATATATATATATATATATATATATATATATATATTGCATTAGGAAAACAAAACAAAAACATTTTATGCAAGTTACCTTGAGGTTGATTAATAAACTCGTCTTGAAGATCAAGTCATTAATATATTGAGTGGCCCACATTTGTCTTTGCTACACTGAGTAACTGACGATATGAATTATCGCGTGATAAAATAGCAAATTGATTTTTAATTGCTATCAAGCATCAAATAATAAATTAGATGGACATTGAATTGGAATCATCAGTAGCTGTGGGGGGGGAGGGTGACTGGATATTGGTGTTAGGAATTCATTTCTTTGAAAGAGAACGACTGGCGATGTAAAAGAAAGTGGAAAGAAGAGGAAGGACATCAAACGTTTGTTAACAGCGTGGCCAACACCTTTTTTGCCAAAATATAATTCATTTAGTTTTTTATTCTGTAGTGGTATTTTCTTTTGTCCATTTTTATTTCCAAGGAATGTTTTTAAGCTTGTGATCATTTAAGAATCCCTCTGGAAATTTAATTTTTGTTTTATGAATAATTTAATTGGAAAATGTTTTCTTCATAATGGCGTGAAATTGAAAAGTTTACAAATCTTTTCTTTTTTTTTTTTTTTTGGCAATGATGATGCTTCCCAATTTATAATGTTATCAACATGAAGGAAATAGGCGATATACCATATTGTCTTGGAGACCGAATAACCAGTGAAGAACTTATTTCCATTATTTTCAATAGTAACACGATAAATACATAACCGTCTTCTGTATATATATATATATATATATATATATATATATATATATATATATATATATATATATATATATATATATATATATATATATATATATATATATATATATATATATGTATATATATATATATATAATATATGTATATATATATATATATATATATAATATATATATATATATATATATATATATATATATATATATATATATATATATATATATATATATATATATATATATATATATATATATATATATATATATATATATATATATATATATATATATATATATATATATATATATATATATATATATATATATATATATATATATATATATATATGTATTATATATATATATAAACAACATGCCTGGTCATGTAGTCAATTCCGGAAATTCCTTGTTGAAAATAATAACTATACTTAAACATGAAAGCAATAAAACAAAAACTAAAAATTCTATAATCTATATACATAAAACAGTTGAAACCTAACCTGAACAAAATAAACTATGAAATCTCCACAAATATTCTTAAATGCCTATAATTGTTAACAGAAACCATTGGTTTATACCAAAGGCTTCCCATACTTAATGCTTCTCGCGTGGTCATGTGTGACGTCACAAGCTGTGACGAGATTTTCGCTTCCGCGTCTCGTATACACGTATACACGTATTAGTCGTTGCTTTAAAACAAAAAAACAAAAAAATAAAAACACCCAAAAAACAGACTATCATTATTGTTCCGTGTATTGGTTGATATATTGAAAAGTAATTGTCATCTTTGATGATGGCGTATGTAAGCCGAAAGCTTAGATTGGATTTAAACATGTATCAATATGGTGATTTCCTTTCGTCCTTCAATGATAATGCTATTAAACTTATCAGACAATATTAAAGGAACTTACTGAAGATAAATAGACAAAACTTATCTATATTATTTAATGAAACATGCATCATATATATATATATATATATATATATATATATATATATATATATATATATATTATACAAACTCTTGTGGCAGACTTTAGATTAGCATAATCTATTTTCACGGATTCTTAATCTATAGCCTTGGGCAAAACTAAACTCAGCTTACAAATTTATACCTCAGCTCGGTGGCTAAAACAGATGTTTTCTGATACTAAAATTTTAATTTCGTGCTGAGGTCAAAACCCAAGAATTCGAATGCAGTTTTTCAATACAGAAACGGTCATCTAATTTAGAAGATTTATGCGCAATAATTTTCTACCAGCTTAAGTTTCATTCTGTGTCATTAATAAGAAGAAAAATTGTGGGAAATTCTAATATAAATATAATTTTTTGGTACAAAATGTGCAGAGGGCCAAAATGGTAAACCCTACCGTAGTGTTTAGAACTCTAATGATCTGAACTGTGGGTGTGATTTGAATCACAGGTTGGAGTATAAATCTGACAATAATGAATTGCATTTGTTTAAATTTTAATTTAAGACAAAAAAATACACATTTACAGGAAGACGGTCATTAGTGTGTCAAGAATAGAAGGGTTAAGATTCTTTAGTGAGGCAGACAACCACGTAGGTAGTTGACCAAACTACTAATATCCATCCCTTCCATCTCCTCCCTATAGCTTCCTCCAAGAAAAGAAAGCTACGGATAAGGCTTCTCCCATTTCTTCTTCTTTTTCTCCTTCTATGTGTCATGTCTCTTCAGGACGTTGGCGATCATGGCTGTCCACAATTTCCTCTCCTTTGTAGCACTTAATATTTTTGTCTTTTTGGCATTTCTCCCAAAACTTGCTTCACCAACCGTTCACGCAAGTACGTCAGGTAGGTTATACGTTGTTTTTCTCTCTCTTAGCTTCAACCTGTCCTGTGAGTTTCAAATTTTCAAAGTCTTCTTTCCTTGTTATGTACCCTAGAAATACCAAATGTCTTTTCCTGATTTTAAGTATAAGTGTCCTTTTTTCTGCCATAGACTCGGACACAAGTTCGGTTCATGGTACCCTCAGCATCCTTCTGTAGAATCCTCTTTTCTGCTTCAAGTCTCATCCTCACCCGTAAGGAGATTTCCAAGCATTCACTGCCATATAGGACAACTGATTTTTTAAATGCAATATCAATCGCTATCTACTGTCCTCCTGATTGCTCTTTTATCTTGCAGCTGATTATTAATATTTCTGTTCCTAATTCTTCCACACCTTGTGTCATAGTCGCTTTATATGGGCTGATAGCGATTAAAAAGAAAATGTACATTTTTCTATAAGTCTACCATTCTTCCATACTTAGAATATTGCTAGTCATGGTGATCTGATATTCCTGATATTTATATAGGGCACCAAAATTTCAAAGAAGAATCTGCAATATTATCTGTCCTGAGTTGGCGACACGACTTCGCCATGAGGTTGCCTCTCTCTGTCTTTTCTATAAATACTTTCATGGTAATTGCCCGGATGAGTTCTTCGCTATGGTATCTACAGTTTTTGAATTTTAGCGCAATACCAGATTGGCGACGAGATTTCATGAATTTTCTGTTGAGCTAGATAGAGTTAACCGTAAATTTTATATTAAGTTTCTTCTCTGGCTTTTCTAGCTTGTGGAACACCCTTCCAACTCTATGATTTCCAGCCAAATTTAATCTGCAATGTCAATCATTATCTATTTACCTGATTGATCTTTTATCTTCCAGCTGATTATTAATTTTTCTGTTCCTAATTTTTCCACACCCTGTAATCCCTTGTGTCTCAGTGGATTTACTGCTTTCCATGGGGTGAATCCGATAAATCACAGAAATAATGTTTATTAATGTTATGGGGTCCACCCCTTTTTCATACAAGTGGACTTGCCCAGTGTGTACTTGTACTGCTGCCGGTGAATACCCGGAAGTCGGAAGTGATATAGTGAGAGTGGGAGGTAACCGCTTTGTAGGAGTCACAGTTGCGCGCACGTAAACTTAGAAGGAAGTCATACTTCGATACTCAATTTCCCAGACTGTATATATATATTATGATTGCTACTTGCCGCATTTCTGGATCTACTAACCGTATTACCAATTGTATTATTACTGCAATACATTTAATTGCTATATTTCATTCCTGCGTTTGTCATTCATTTGAGACCGGATTTCATCCCGAAATCCACAATAATTAAAAACATCATTTGTACATTAAAATAATGTTTTTGTATAAGACAATCCCCGGAGAACTTGAGTTTATATGTTTGTTTGTCTTTTAATGATTTCACCCCAAGCAAGGCGATAATGCCACTGGAATGTGGATGTGCGTGTGAGAGTGAACAGGAAAGAAAATGAGAAGTGGGGGGAGGCTGAGGAAAAGAGAAAAGAATCTGTTAATGTAGAAGGTAGTGGTTGCATCTAGCTAGTTCAACAGTAAAATGGGATGACCAAGTTGCCAATTTGGTAGCATGCTTAAATTTATGAAGTCGGGGCACCAGGGAAAAAAGTTCGTCAGAGCAGTTGCCATGAAAATATCTGTAGAGTGAAGCAACGTCACATCGATGAGAAATTGACTGAAGTCGAGATGCCAGGTCAGGACCGGTAAAATTACAGACCGTTTGAATATTGTCAAGACTTGAAATTTTATTAGCATTTCTACTAGAGGTATAGAAAATAAATCCTGAGTACAAATGAATAAATAAATAAAATAATTGCAAGGCATTATTTAATTATTAATATTTCACATGGATATTTCTGAATTGTATTATAATCACTACTAAGTTGATGACGACGATGATGTCGGGGATGAAAAATCTAAAATTGAAGAAAATACAAGAAGTGCGGATATTTTTATAGAATTGCAAATTTTATCCCCTTGTCTAACCTTGGTCCTAATTAGTATGCGCCTTGTAAAAACACAAATAAAACAGGTTATTGTTATATTGAGCACCCGTATTTTTCAATTGTCCCATCAGGCATAGCTAAATTAAAGCTAATATTCATCAGAGTCTCATTGTCGTCGTCGAAGTAATTATAAATGACATGACAAAAATAAAAATGAAAAAAACAGAATCTGTGTAAAACATGATCTCAGTACCCAACACTATTTTCTTCTTTCTTCATCATTTTTTTCAGTTTTCCTGCAATTAAAACGAAATTTAAGACTTCAAAGAAGACATTTAAATTATTGTAATTTGATATTTTAAAAAAGAAAATAAACAAAGAGGCGACGAGTTGGTTTATTTATTTATTTATTTATTTATTTTTTTGCATATGCACAAAACATAAAATAGACCGACGTCCAGAAATTCTACATTAATTACTGTTTTCTGACAATGTCTTCTGATATTTATGCATATATATGGGAAATATGATGACAATATGCTTACATACATTTTCTATATTTATAAACATTATTTCCTTAATTTATAAATACTAACTAATATTTATAAACACTAATTCATACTTTATTAGCCAGACGTCTTTTGTGACTGAATTCTTAACATCACATCAGATCAAATGATGATTCCCATTACGGTTACAGGTTCGATTCGTATCAGAAAAGCAGATATTTTCCCATTACGGTTACAGGTTCGATTCCTATCAGAAAAGCAGATATTTTCCCATTACAGTTACAGGTTCGATTCCTATCAGAAAAGCAGATATTTTCCCATTACGGTTACAGGTTCGATTCCTATCAGAAAAGCAGATATTTTCCCATTACGGTTACAGGTTCGATTCCTATCAGAAAAGCAGATATTTTCCCATTACGGTTACAGGTTCGATTCCTATCAGAAAAGCAGATATTTTCCCATTACGATTACAGGTTCGATTCCTACCAGAAAAGCACATATTTTCCCATTACGGCTACAGGTTCGATTCCTACCAGAAAAGCACATATTTTCCCATTACGGCTACAGGTTCGATTCCTACCAGAAAAGCACATATTTTCCCATTACGGTTACAGGTTCGATTCCTATCAGAAAATCAGATATTTTCCCATTACGGTTACAGGTTCGATTCCTATCAGAAAAGCAGATATTTTCCCATTACGGTTACAGGTTCGATTCCTATCAGAAAAGCAGATATTTTTCCATTACGGTTACAGGTTCGATTCCTATCAGAAAAGCAGATATTTTCCCATTACGGTTACAGGTTCGATTCCTATCAGAAAAGCAGATATTTTCCCATTACGATTACAGGTTCGATTTCTACCAGAAAAGCACATATTTTCCCATTACGGTTACAGGTTCGATTCCTATCAGAAAAACACATATTTTCCCATTACGGTTACAGGTTCGATTTCTACCAGAAAAGCACATATTTTCCCATTACGGTTACAGGTTCGATTCCTATCAGAAAATCAGATATTGTCCCATTACGGTTACAGGTTCGATTCCTATCAGAAAATCAGATATTGTCCCATTACGGTTACAGGTTCGATTCCTATCAGAAAAGCACATATTTTCCCATTACGGTTATAGGTTCGATTCCTACCAGAAAAGCAGATATTTTCCCATTACGGTTACAGGTTCGATTCCTATCAGAAAATCACATATTTTCCCATTACGGTTATAAGTTCGATTCCTACCAGAAAAGCAGATATTTTCCCATTACGGTTACAGGTTCGATTCCTATGAGAAAAGCAGATATTTTCCCATTACGGTTACAGGTTCGATTCCTATCAGAAAAGCAGATATTTTCCCATTACGGTTACAGGTTCGATTCCTACCAGAAGAGCACATATTTTCCCATTACGGTTACAGGTTCGATTCCTATCTGAAAATCAGATATTGTCCCATTACGGTTATTGTAGGTTACCCAAATTGAGATGAAGGTCGGAGGGCACAACGGCCTAAACATTGTGGTAAAAACAACAAAGATTAGGACAATAGTGTGCATGTAAATAGTGTAAATAATGATAACTCCTCATCCCAGATATTCAAACACAGAATACTAGATAATTCTAAAATGCATATTACGTAACCGCTGTGGAGCTTTATCATTAAAGTTCCCGCCAGTTGCTGCCAGCAATCATTATTTAAAGCCAAGATAATGATTAAACTAAACTGGATGTGTTTGAGTAAAGACATAGTCGGTGAAAATGGTTAAAGTTAATGTAAGAAAGAAAAAGGTATTTAACTCTCTTAAAAAAGAGTATCGAAACCTCTTATAAGGCAGTGAATGCTAAAAAAAATTCTTATCAGATGAATAGTAGACTGGTGGCAATTGAGATGTGATTCTACAGAAGGATTGTGAGAATATCATGAACACAGCACGTAAGCAACGAGGAAGTTTTAAGGAAGATGCCACAAGCATCGACAAACTCAGAAAGTGATAAGTGTAAATTATTGGACAAATAATGGGAAAGACAACTCACAGGAACAGGAAAAGCAGTGGGTCTCTTGCGTGACGAACTTATGGGAAGAAATACCAGAATGGGCCGATGGGAAAGCCGGCAAAATAAATCAGTCCTACAAAGGCTAGTTTGTTGTGGAGAGCTATGAACTGTTACGTCACGTGGGGACAGAGACTGTAGAAGAAGTATATTTGAAGAGCACAAAATAAAGTCTCTTGTTTGGTTTGCTGATTTTAAGGACTGAAGTGAGTTGGACTCGAAATGACTACCCTCCACACATGACCTTGTGACAAGACTAAAATACTCATAATAAACCAAACGATCATCTATTAGAACTTTATTTCGCTTACCATATAACGGAAGTGAAAGCAATCCTCATTGGGTACACCAGATAAGAACCGGTTTACTTAATTTTCCTTCGAAAATCTCGTTGGGTTTAACATCTGTCTATATCTCTGAGATGAAGTATTATGATTACTTTCATTATTTACATTATTCCGACTGTTATCCTCATATTCATTGCCATATTCACAACGTTTCGGCCGTCGTACACTCCAACATTCTTCAGGTGATTGCAATTTAGAATCGAACTCTTTATTTCGTCCACCGGGGTAGATTGTTCTAGTTCCACGTGCCATGCCTTTTCCGGATATTTCATTTATTTCCCTTCGTCTACAAGTTTTGGTTCACCATTGCTGTAGCTAGTATTGAGTTGTGATTTCAATACCAGGCTATAACAGTGGTGAATCAAAATATTTAAAGGTTAAAGGGAAATAACTGAGACATCCGAAAGTGGTACGGCCGGTGGACGAAATATATGGTTCGGTTCTAAATTCCAGTTACCTGAAGAAGGCCTAGCGTACAATGGCCGAAACGCTGTGAATATGGCATTGAAGATGAGAATAACAGTCCGAATAATGTAAATTTTGTTTAACACGCTAAGAAGTTGTCACGTTCATTTCATCTATCAATCTACAAATTGATTTATTCGGTGACACAATCGTCAGCGAAAGTAATGTAGAGCAAAAAAGAGAATATTTATTATATATAGGTTGACGTAATTATATTACCAAAGAGGGGAGTATAATAAGACTCATGAAATAGAAGGCTGCGTTTTGAAAAATGTTAACAAAATCTTATTCGTTCTTAGATTTTAAAAAATAACATATACGTATTTGGTATGAATCAGATATTATAAATATTTGAAGCAAAAGGCAACTTTTGTGATCGGTAAAAAAATCTTTTCTAGTCACAAGGAAATTAAAAAGATGGAAGTCTTTACATTAATACATGGATATATTTCCATATATAATTTAAGGAAGTCGTTTTTTTTTTCCAGTTCTCGCTGTCAAATTTAAAACCGTACAGAAAAAAAAAAACGAATTTGTACGAGGTAAACGCTAATTAACTGTGTAAAAAAAGATGTTTTCATATTTTAAAAAAGATCTCTTTAAAATAAAATTCAAATAAGTATAAAGAAACAAATTTAATCCAGCGAGTAATACGCAATATATAGGCTTCTTAGTAGAGAATAAGGCCAAATCCTCACCACGCTTGATGTTTCCTACTATGGATTTTGTAGCAAGTAGGTTTTATAGCGTGCAGTGACTAGCCTCAGATTCAAACATGTTTTGAATTTAAAGTTTTACTTCTCCTAAAATGGTTGTCAGCCAATGCTAGGGAGTCTAGTTTTCCGTACGATTTTCTCATGACTGAGAGAAATAATGGTCTCATATTTGTGTGAAAACGAACGAAACCCTCGATTGAAATTTGAACTCGACACGCCAAATACATTTTTGCGGCGATAACCTCTGCGCAACGCGTATATTTACGGCTGGATTAAGTTATTCTTTTTCATTTTGACACTATTGATATTATGACTGAGAGAGAGTGGGGGAGGGGCGCCACTAAATTATAAACATCTTATGAAACTAACCGTAAGAGAGTTGATGCATTTTATATACCGGATAATTATGTACTGCAGACACATCAAGAAGATGAAGAACATCCACATGCGAGCTCTCTAGTCATTTCATATCTATCTCAACCTTTTTCATCTATCTATCTATCTATCTATCTATCTACACACACACACACATATATATATATATATATATATATATATATATATATATATATATATATATATATATATATATATATATATATATCAGTGTTCTGATATCTATCTCAGTTTATCTACCTATCTATCGATCGATCGATTGATCTGTCTATCTATGTATTGTCTTTTTCAAATTCTTTCAGTTCCAAATTATAATAGATTTTCAACATTCGGAATGTAATTGACGTAGCCGATAAATTATTATTAAATTAAATATAATTAATATTATTAATCAGTAAGTTTAACAATATTTGGCAGAAAAGGACAGGATGGCTACACCCTCTGACATTATGAACTCACTAACGTAGTAATGAAACTGAGATTTACTTTAGTCTGACATAAGGCTGTAATAATAGGGGTAAATATTACTGCACTGGCGGGGATGATCTACATTAGGCTTATCTAGTTGGGTACAATTGTATGTTGTTGAAATGTTCGTTTGAAAAGCTCTATGAAATTCGAACTAACAATGAGATCAGTGAGAAAGTTTGTTAAGCACAGATCTTTGATAAGAGTCCCAAATATTTACTCAGCCTAGCTCAACGCAATTTGAGAAACTACTTTCTAAATTTACTTAAGCCAAGCCATGAAATTCGAACTAACAATGACATCAGTGAGAATGTTTGTTAAGCACAGATCTTTGATAAGAGTCCCAAATATTTACTCAGCCTAGCTCAACGCAATTTGAGAAACTACTTTCTAAATTTACTTAATCCAAGCCATGAAATTCGAACTAACAATGAGATCAGTGAGAATGTTTGTTAAGCACAGATCTTTGATAAGAGTCCCAAATATTTACTCAGCCTAGCTCAACGCAATTTGAGAAACTACTTTCTAAATTTACTTAATCCAAGCCATGAAATTCGAACTAACAATGAGATCAGTGAGAATGATTGTTACACAGATCTTTGATAAGAGTCCCAAATATTTCTTTGATCAAAGAGTTCCAAATGAAATTTAACAATGAGATCAGTGAGAAGCCAGATCTTTGATAGCTCAACTCAGCCTAGCTCAACGCAATTTGAGAAACTACTTTCTAAATTTACTTAATCCAAGCCATGAAATTCGAACTAACAATGACATCAGTGAGAATGTTTGTTAAGCACAGATCTTTGATAAGAGTCCCAAATATTTTACTCAGCCTAAAGCTCAACGCAATTTGAGAAACTATCTTTCAAAATTTACTTAATCCAAGAAACCATAAAATTCGAACTAACAATGACATCAGTGAGAATGTTTGTTAACACAGATCTTTGATAAGAGTCCCAAATATTTACTCAGCCTAGCTCAACGCAATTTGAGAAACTACTTTCTAAATTTACTTAATCCAAGCCATGAAATTCGAACTAACAACAATGACATCAGTGAGAATGTTTGTTAAGCTCACAGATCTTTGATAAGAGTCCCAAAATATTTACTCAGCCTAGCTCAACGCAATTTGAGAAACTACTTTCTAAATTTATTTTAATCCAAGCCATGAAATTCGAACTAACAATGAGATCAGTGAGAATGTTTGTTAGCCACAGATCTTTGATAAGAGTCCCAAATATTTACTCAGCCTAGCTCAACGCAATTTGAGAAACTACTTTCTAAATCTTTGAAATAAGAGATCCCAAGATCTTTTAAAGAGTCCCCATTTACTCAGCCTAGCTCAACGCAATTTGAGAAACTACTTAAATTTTTCATGAAAATTTACAAATATTTTAATCCAAGCCATGAAATTCGAACTAACAATGAGATCAGTGAGAATGATTGATAAGAGTTCCAAATTAGCCTAGCAATTTGAGAAAAGATCTTTGATAAGAATGTTTGTCCCAAATATTCCCAAATATTTCAGCCTAGCTCAACGCAATTTGAGAAACTACTTTCTAAATTTACTTAATCCAAGCCATGAAATTCGAACTAACAATGACATCAGTGAGAATGTTTGTTAACACAGATCTTTGATAAGAGTCCCAAATATTTACTCAGCCTAGCTCAACGCAATTTGAGAAACTACTTTCTAAATTTATTTAATCCAAGCCATGAAATTGAACTAACAATGAGATCAGTGAGAATGTCCCAAATATTTACTCAGCCTAGCTCAATCTTTGATAAGAGTAAGAGTCCCAAATATTTACTCAGCCTAGCTCAACGCAATTTGAGAAACTACTTTCTAAATTTACTTAATCCAAGCCATGAAATTCGAACTAACAATGACATCAGTGAGAATGTTTGTTAAGCACAGATCTTTGATAAGACAGATCTTTGATAAGAGTCCCATGAAATTGAACTAACAAATATTTACTTTGATAAGAGTCCCAAATAGCCTAGCTCAACGCAATTTGAGAAACTACTTTCTAAATTTACTTAATCCAAGCCATGAAATTCGAACTAACAATGACATCAGTGAGAATGTTTGTTAAATAGATCTTTGATAAGAGTCCCAAATATTTACTCAGCCTAGCTCAAGAATTTAATCCAAGCCATGAAATTCGAACTAACAATGACATCAGTGAGAATGTTTGTTCACAGATCTTTGATAAGAGTCCCAAATATTTACTCAGCCTAGCTCAACGCAATTTGAGAAACTACTTTTAAATTTAGCCAAGCCATGAAATTCGAACTAACAATGAGATCAGTGAGAATGTTTGTTAAGCACAGATCTTTGATAAGAGTCCCAAATATTTACTCAGCCTAGCTCAACGCAATTTGAGAAACTACTTTCTAAATTTACTTAATCAGTGAGAATGATTGTTAAGCCTGATCTTTGATGAAATTCGAACTAACAATGAGATCAGTGAGAATGATTGTTTAAGCACAGATCTTTGATAAGAGTCCCAAATATTTACTCAGCCTAGCTCAACGCAATTTGAGAAACTACTTTCTAAAACCAAGCCATGAAATTCGAACTAACAATGAGATCAGTGAGAATGTTTGTTAACACAGATCTTTGATAAGAGTCCCAAATATTTACTCAGCCTAGCTCAACGCAATTTGAGAAACTACTTTCTAAATTTATTTAATCCAAGCCATGAAATTGAACTAACAATGAGATCAGTGAGAATGTTTGTTAAACACAGATCTTTGATAAGAGTCCCAAATATTTACTCAGCCTAGCTCAACAATTTGAGAAACTACTAAATGTTGTTTCTAAATTTACTTAATCCAAGCCATGAAATTCGAACTAACAATGAGATCAGTGAGAATGTTTGTTAAGCACAGATCTTTGATAAGAGTCCCAAACTAACAATGAGATTTACAGATCTTTGATAAGAGTCCCAAATATTTACTCAGCCTAGCTCAACGCAATTTGAGAAACTACTTTCTAAATTTCCAAGAAATTCTGACTTTCAGTGAGAAATTTTAAGCACAGATCTTTGATAAGAGTCCAAATATTTACTCAGCCTAGCTCAACGCAATTTGAGAAACTACTTTCTAAATTTTCATGAAATTCAGAACTAACAATGAGATCAGTGAGAATGTTTGTTAAGCACAGATCTTTGATAAGAGTAAGAGCTCCCAAATATTTCAACGCAATGACATCCTAAATTTAGTGAGAATACAATATCAGTGAGAACACAGATCTTTGATAAGAGTCCCAAATATTTACTCAGCCTAGCTCAACGCAATTTGAGAAACTACTTTCTAAATTTACTTAATCCAAGCCATGAAATTCGAACTAACAATGAATCAGTGAGAATGATCATCTTTGATAAGAGAATGATTTTCAGCCTAGCTCAACGCAATTTGAGAAATCTTTCTAAATTTTTGATAAGAGAGTCCCAATATTTACTCAGCCTAGCTCAACGCAATTCCCATGAAATATTAACAATGAGATCAGCACAGATCTTTGATAAGAGTCCAAATATTTACTCAGCCTAGCTCAACGCAATTTTGAGAAACTACTTTCTAAATTTAGATCTTTTAAAGTCCAAGCCAGCTCAACGAAATTCGAACTAACAATGAGATCAGTGAGAATGATTGTTACCTGAATCTTTTGTTAAGCTCAACGCAATTTGAGAAACTACTTTCTAAATCTTTGATAAGAGTTCCAAATATTTACTCAGCCTAGCTCAACGCAATTTGAGAAACTACTTTCTAAATTTACTTAATCCAAGCCATGAAATTCGAACTAACAATGACATCAGTGAGAATGTTTGTTAAGCACAGATCTTTGATAAGAGTCCCAAATATTTACTCAGCCTAGCTCAACGCAATTTGAGAAACTACTTTCTAAATTTACTTAATCCAAGCCATGAAATTCGAACTAACAATGACATCAGTGAGAATGTTTGTTAAGCACAGATCTTTGATAAGAGTCCCAAATATTTACTCAGCCTAGCTCAACGCAATTTGAGAAACTACTTTCTAAATTTACTTAAGCCAAGCCATGAAATTCGAACTAACAATGACATCAGTGAGAATGTTTGTTGACATCTGATCTTTGATAAGAGTCCCAAATATTTACTCAGCCTAGCTCAACGCAATTTGAGAAACTACTTTCTAAATTTACTTAATCCAAGCCATGAAATTCGAACTAACAATGACATCAGTGAGAATGTTTGTTCAGCCTACATTTGCTTAAATTTACTTAATCCAAGCCATGAAATTGAGATCTTTTGATAAGAGTCCCAATTTGAGAAATATTTACTAAGCCAAGCCATAGCTCAACGCAATTTGAGAAAACTATCTTTGATAAGAGTCCCAAAATTTTCAGCTTCAAGCAATTTTGAGAAACTACTTTCTAAATGAAATCCGAACTAACAATGAGATCAGTGAGAATGATTGTTAAGCACAGATCTTTGATAAGAGTCCCAAATATTTACTCAGCCTAGCTCAACGCAATTTGAGAAACTACTTTCTAAATTTACTTAATCCAAGCCATGAAATTCGAACTAACAATGAGATCAGTGAGAATGTTTGTTAGCACAGATCTTTGATAAGAGTCCCAAATATTTTGCTCAACGCAATTTGAGAAACTACTTTCTAAATTTACTTAATCCAAGCCATGAAAATTTAACAATGACATCAGTGAGAAGGTTTGCACACAGATCTTTGATAAGAGTCCCAAATATTTACTCAGCCTAGCTCAACGCAATTTGAGAAACTACTTTTCTAAATTTACTTAATCCAAGCCATGAAATTCGAACTAACAATGAGATCAGTGAGAATGTTTGTGTTACACAGATCTTTTGATAAGAGTCCCAAATATTTACTCCAAGCCATGAAATTCGAACTAACAGCCTAGCTCAACGCAATTTGAGAAACTAGCCATGAAATTTTGACTAAATTGCAAAACAGATCTTTGATAAAGTCCCAAATATTTACTCAGCCCAAGCAATTTGAAATTCGAATCCAAGCCATGAAATTGAACTAACAATGACATCAGTGAGAATGTTTGTTAAGCACAGATCTTTGATAAGAGTCCCAAATATTTACTCAGCCTAGCTCCCAATTTGAGAAATACTTTTTAGCCATGAAATTCGAACTAACAATGAGATCAGTGAGAATGTTTGTTAAAGCACAGATCTTTGATAAGAGTTCCAAATATTTACTCAGCCTAGCTCAACGCAATTTGAGAAACTTTCTTAATCCAAGCCATGAAATTCGAACTAACAATGAGATCAAATAGCACAGATCTTTGATAAAGTCCCAAATATTTACTCAGCCTAGCTCAAAATTTGAAACGACTAACAATGAAATTCGAATCAATGAGATCAGTGAGAATGATTGTTACACAGATCTTTGATAAGAGTCCCAAATATTTACTCAGCCTAGCTCAACGCAATTTGAGAAACTACTTTCTAAATTTACTTAATCCAAGCCATGAAATTCGAACTAACAATGACATCAGTGAGAATGTTTGTGAAAGAACTAACAGATCTTTGATAAGAGTCCCAAATATTTTTAGCTCAGCCTAAGCTCATGAAACGCAATTTGAGAAAACAGATCTTTGATTTCCCTAATATTTTAGCCTTAATCCAATTTGAGAAATGAAATTCAATTGAACTAACAATGACAGATCTTTGATAAGAGTCCCAAATATTTACTCAGCCCTAGCTCAACGCAATTTGAGAAACTACTTTCTAAATTTACTTAATCCAAGCCATGAAATTCGACTAACAATGACATCAGTGAGAATGTTTGTTAGCACAGATCTTTGATAAGAGTCCCAAATATTTACTCAGCCTAGCTCAACGCAATTTGAGAAACTACTTTTTCTAAAACTTAATCCAAGCCATGAAATTCGAACTAACAATGAGATCAGTGAGAATGTTTGTTAAAGATCTTTGATAAGAGTCCCAAATATTTTTAGCTCAACCAATTTGAGCTCACTTAATCCAAGCCATGAAATTCATGTTGCTAACAGATCTTTGATAAGAGTCCCAAATAAATTTCTAAATTTTAATCCAAGCCATGAAATTCGAACTAACAATGATCAGTGAGAATGATTGTTAAGCACAGATCTTTGATAAGAGTCCCAAATATTTACTCAGCCTAGCTCAACGCAATTTGAGAAACTACTTTCTAAATTTACTTAAATGAAATTCGAACTAAGCCATGAAATCAGCCTAGCTCAACGCAATTTGAGAAAACTAACAATGAGATCAGTGAGAATGATTGTTAAGCACAGATCTTTGATAAGAGTTCCAAATATTTACTCAGCCTAGCTCAACGCAATTTGAGAAACTACTTTCTAAATTTACTTAATCCAAGCCATGAAATTCGAACTAACAATGACATCAGTGAGAATGTTTGTTAAGCACAGATCTTTGATAAGAGTCCCAAATATTTACTCAGCCTAGCTCAACGCAATTTGAGAAACTACTTTCTAAATTTACTTAATTCCAAGCCATGAAATTCAGAATGCATTTTGAAACTACTTTCTAAATTTATTTAACAATGAGATCAGTGAGAATGTTTGTTAAGCACAGATCTTTGATAAGAGTCCCAAATATTTACTCAGCCTAGCTCAACGCAATTTGAGAAACTACTTTCTAAATTTACTTAATCCAAGCCATGAAATTCGAACTAACAATGACATCAGTGAGAATGTTTGTTAAGCACAGATCTTTGATAAGAGTTCCAAATATTTACTCAGCCTAGCTTAACAGCTAAGCCAACTGTAGCTATGTAGTTACGGACAAATGGTTTAATTTGACAGTTATTTATTTATCTTAACGCATTTTTCACGTTTCCATTTTTATTTTTATATCGATTACATTTTTTTTGTATTTCATTCTCCTTTTGCTCCATAATTATCTGTTCGTTCTTTGAACTTTCACCTTTAAATTTTTTGGTTGCCAAAAATATTTTTGCTTATTATTATTTACATTTAGCGATTTTTACGCACTGAGATTGCGTGTCATAAAACTCAACAATTTTTTTTTTTGTATGGAAGTAAGGATAATAATTTCTGGATTGTTCTGTTTTATTTTCTTTACCCAGGCCCCAAACAGAAAAAAATAAACTATGCGATTTAAATATATTGATATTTCGAAAACTCCGTCCCTTATTTCACACTTCTCTATGCAGTCATTTTTTAATTGAAAAAACTTCATTTATCGTAAATGACGTTCATTGCAGTAATTAAAATACTTCCATAACCTTTGTTTCACGTACGGAAATTTATAGTATTGCAACCATCAATAATGGTTACTTTTTTAAATATCCCATTAAAAATGATTATATTTTTAAAATATCTCATGAAAATGATTAAATTTAAAAAATATCCCATTAAAATTATTAGATTTTTTCACCTTTTGAGTCCTAACCACAGCTATACCGGTGGTAGAGAAAAATGACGTAATGCCCAGCTACCGGTTGAACAGTGGTAGAGAAAAATGACTTGAACGGTGGATAAGCACTTCTAACTACCGGGAAACATTACATACCAATTATTTGAGAATTCTGACTCAGGAGTTCAGGCAGTAAAAGGTTAAACTTGTTCAGGAACCCACGGCTCAAGGGATTAAATTATCATATAAAAAATGACTAGATTTTAAAAATTAGCTGTTAAAAATGATTCATTTTAAAAACATCCTATTACAAATACTTACATTTAAATATTTACATTTTAAGTATAAAAATGCACTATTAAAAATGATTCGGTTTTGAAATTTACCCATTAAAATGATTACATTTTAAAAATATCCCATTAAAGTGATTAGATTTTAAACATCACATTAAAAATTAATATATTTTTAAAATAAATTATTAAAATTGATTAGATTTTAAAAATGTCCTATTAAAATTGTTAGATTTTAAAGATATCTCATTAAAATGATTAGATTTTTTAAACCGCCAGAGTATTTTAATGTGAATTGTGTATTACATCATAAAACGTTAAGTAATTTGCTGAACTTAATGACGTATGTTTCCAGGTGTTTTTTCAAAGCACTTGTCCAATACATCATTTTGCTGCAGAGAGTAAAACTCATGGCGTTCTCTGGTTAACAGTTACTTGAACAGTTGATTGGTCACATCATGAGAGTTATATTCATGCAACAGAGTCAAATGTAGACTTCATTGACTCTTGCAAAAATATGCTTTAACATACCATTCAAACGAACAAATCGAAAGCCGTTTCTTAAATTATACCATTTCATAACAGATGATTATCACCTAATTTGTTTTTACTATCGTTCCCCCAATAAAAAACACAATAGCAACCCAAAGTAGTGGGCGAAGTTGTTTGATGGGTGTAAGAGGAGGACGTAGAAATTACAGGTTATGAGGATATGTAGGATAGAAAATTTTTTATTACAGACATGAAGAAGTTAGGATCGGGGAAGCATAGTCTAGGTTCCGCAAAATAAGATTTCTTGAGAGAGATTGACGTCTGAGTGGAACTTCTTACGAATGCAATCAGCTCAGCAAAAGTAATTTTTATTCATCATCACAAAATATCCTCTTAACATCAAAATATCCTCTTAATATTAAAAGCTCCAAAAACACTTTATGTCCTAAGATAATTACAGAGATTATTTTCCAATCTCATGTGTTAAATTAATACCTATATTTAAAAAATAAAATTTATTATAATACCTAACCAGAGATAATATCTATACTTTAAAATAATGCCGAGCATAAATAATGACGATAATTCAAAACAGAATGTCTAATAAAGATAATGGCTCCCAAAATTTAATAGCTATAATTCAAAATAATGGATATTAAACATAATGGCTACAATCCTAAATAATCCCTACCAAAAATAATGGTAATAATTCAGAGTAATAGCTTCGAGAATTAATGGCTATAATTTTAAAATAATGGCTACTAAAGATAATAACTATAATCCCAAATAAAGCCTAGCAATAATAATGCCGATAAACATAAGGCCTAACAATAATAATGGTGATAATAATGTTACGGTTTTTTGTGTATATACTACATATAACTAGTGAGCGAGTCAAAATGACTTATTTCCCTTTATAGTCTACCAATAGAAGATTAACCAATCAGAAGACGCAGAGCATTGTAACCGTTGTGTATAAAGGCGGCCATCTTTGTTTTTCCTACCGGAATGACCAGAGGCAACTTGTCCGGCGAACAGGACAGACGGAAGAACTACGCTCTGCTACCTTGCTGCGATATCCACTGCGAACCTGAACTACGCTTTCCTACTGTCTCCGAAATATTCACTGCCAACCTCTGGATTCTATACTTGAGGACGACCGT
Organism: Acanthosepion pharaonis; assembly: GCA_903632075.3. NCBI lineage: Eukaryota > Metazoa > Mollusca > Cephalopoda > Sepiida > Sepiidae > Acanthosepion > Acanthosepion pharaonis. The sequence continues at coordinate 4,818,890 of CAHIKZ030005380.1, forward strand.
CATGAAAATGTCTAACAAATAAAACATACGGCCTAACAATAATAATGTCGATAGTTAAACATAAGACCTAACAATAATAATGGCGATAATAAAACATAGGGCCTAACAATAATAATGGCGATAATAAAACATAAGGCTTAACAATAATAATGTCGATAGTTAAACATAAGGCCTAACAATATTAATGGCGAGAATAAAACATGAGGCCTAACAATAATAATAGCAAAAATTCAAAATAATAGCCCCAAAGATAATGGCTATAATTCAGAATAATCCCTACGAAAGATAATGGCTATATGTCAAAAATTGGTTATCAAACATAATGGCTATAATTGAAAATAATTTATACAGACATACTGAATCTAATTCCAAATAATCGCATCCAAAGGTAATAAATATAATTCAGAATAAGACCTACTTAATATAATGCTTCTAATTTCAAATAATTCCCATTAAAATAATGATTTCAATTCAAAATAATGGATAAAAACGGTAATATATATATATATATATATATATATATATATATATATATATATATATATATATATATACACTGACTGATAAAAACATTTTGGTAGAAACGTGGTAGAATAATTTATATATGTCTCATGTAATTTATCACTGCTGTTAAGTATCCCGCTTTGTGATAATAGGAGATCTGGTAATATTTTACCAACGATATTGAAAAGGTGCAAAGATAGTAAATCACATACTATGACGACTATGATCATTATTTGTGTGTCAGAAAGATTCCTTAATGTTCCGAAGGAGCACAAGAAAAGAACCCCGAAATGACTGTTGCGAAAAGAAAATTCACTTGCTGAGAGTCGAGTTAATAACCCTAAAGGAACAATACAAAAAAGGAAATGATATGGAAAAACCATTCCTTTCAGAAGTCTGAGATATACTGGGGAAGAAAAACAAACTCTTCGTAGAGCGGAAGGTCACAGAAAGTGTGTGAAAAGAAGGGCTACGAAAAGAGCAGCCATTATTTCAAACCTTTCAAATGTTTTCCAAACCTCGAAGCAATATTGAACAAATTGGACAAATCAGGGCTGCCAGACCGTTTTAAGGTATGGATATATCAATAGCCCATTTTGACAAAGGTTCTCTGACCCATTAATTTATATGACGTGACATTAACAACAGTTGAAAATATGGAGAAGAAAGTTAATGGCATGGCTATTTGAGAAGATGGCTTGGCCTACAGAGGGGTTGATCAGTGCAGGTCTGTATGGTGTTTTGAACGCATTCTAACTCCCCTTCAGAGGATAATTTGAGGAATTTAAAATGGCGATGACAATGGAGGCAGTCCTATTCAAAAGACGCTAAATTTGCAGAAACAGGAATAGACTAAATTTTCAGAAACAGCAGAGTAAAGGTTGAGACAGAAAGTGCTAGTAGAAATAGCAGCAGTGGGCAGATCAGGTCTAGATTACTGCTACAAACGCCGAAGGAGAAAAAAGGAAAGATCAGAAATATTGTCTCCAATATGAGCAAGTGTGGAGGAAGTTAGGGCCATTAAAATGGTGACACTAGGTCAACAGGTAACACGGACGAAATATAGAAGCCTAGAAAGAATGAATATTTCGTTGATACTGGTATACTAATCCCTGCAACACAAGCTTCTTGGTACAGCCAGTGTATGATCGATTACCCAGTCCGGTAAACCTCTACACGTGAGGAAAGAGTGAGTCTCCATTTTGTCCGTTGTGCTAGAAGAGAGGAACCCTGCAATAAGTGTTGAGCTGGTGCCCCAAGGAACTGAGGGGCGTAACCGGTGGCGCCATGACAACGTTTTAGAAGCAATTGTAACAATAGTCACAAGGAGACTCCAAACAATGAACTAAATAAGAAGATGAGAGATTTCATCAGAGCCGGGGAAAAGATATTACAAAAGACGAAAACTTCCCTCCTCAGTATTGCCCGGACTGCAAAATGATAGTAAATATAAAGAGGCATTCAGTAAAACAGACTAAACTGCCCCAGGCCATGATTATTCATTCGGAAAAGACCAGGCAAATCATCATGTTAGAATTAACAGTCCCTTGGGAGGGAAACATAAACGTGGCCCACAAATTGAAACTTGGGAAATATTTACATATTGTAGAGGAATGAAACAGGGTGGTTGCCGAGGTTAGTTCGAACTGTTTGGAATTAGATGCAGATGTAAGATCGTCACTATGTAAGATACTGCCAAAATTTAGTGTAACAGGCTTGGAAAAGAACAAGGCTATTCTCTCAACAACAATGACAGGAAAAGAAGTCTCTGGATGGTTCTGGCTTAAAAGATCAAGTCATTGGCAATCAGTAACGAAAATAAGGGACGTTTTGGTAGATATTATTATTATTATTATTGTAATTTATTTGATTTTTTTCGAGAGATCTGGAATGTAGATCTTTGGTAAGAACTGGCAATCGAATTTAGACTAGGGACAGAATTAGATTACCACGAATAATTATTACGTAAGTGTGATTTGTGGTAAGATTTAGCATCTGTCTGCTGCCCACTTAACTGGGTTACGTTCATATATATATATATATATATATATATATATATATATATATATATATATATATATATATATATATATATTTATACGTTATTTTTATAGATACAATTATTTCAGTAAGGCACTATTTATAATAAACACTATTAATAACATTTACCAGCCTGTGTTTCCAAGAAATTTTGTAGAACAATGTGTCCTCCGACTGGAATCGAACCTGTGTCAGACATGAAACCGTCATTTGATCTGACGTGCTATACTACTCAGCTACAGAGGAAACATCTAATTAAAAAAAAAATAAAATTTTTAAAAGTACAAGTTAGTCATGATTTTTCTCGAACGATGATATCTGCTCGAAGCGTAACCTAAATAAATGACAACATATATTATGAAATAATAACGACAATTATTTTATATTTTATGTTTATACGTTATTTTTATAGATACAAAATAAATATACTGTTTATAATAAACTGTATTAATTACATTTACCTGACACACACACACACACACATATATATATATATATATATATATATATATATATATATATATATATATATATATATATATATAATATCTATATATACATATATATCATTAAATACATATATATTTATATATAATTCATTAAATATGTATATCTATAAATGTTTAATATATCTATATATAATTGATTAAATACAAATATATTTAGATATATAATTCATTAAATATGTATATATCTAATTCATTAAATATATATATATATATATATATATATATATATATATATATATATATATATATATACATTTAAATATATATAAATAATTGATTAAATATTTATATATATATAATTGTTATAATGTCTATATATAAGTAAATAATTGATTAAATATGTCATTCTCTCTCTCTCTCGCTCTCTCTCTCTCTCTCTCTATATATATATATATATATAATTGATTAATTATATATGTGCGTGTACCTATATTGCTCGATGAAACATGTTTGAATGAAGATATACTGCCTAAATATGCATATATATATATAATTGATTAAATATGTTTATATATATATATATATATATATATATATATATATATATATATATAACTGATTAAATTTGTATATATAAATATATAATTAATTAAATACGTAATATAAAATGTGTTTTCTCGTAACCTTTAGAAAGAAAAGATCCCCCTGTTTATGCTTAGATGTATCTGTATTAAAATATTTACATTGTTCTGTTCCCATCATGACAGAATATATTGCATCGTCGTGAAATTGTGTTACAACCACCAATTTAAGAAGAAATATATATGTTGCTTGATTCTGCTGTGGAAAGGAGCGTATTTCTCAGTTAAAAGACGCCATGAGAAAAAAAAAACAAAAAAAAAACAAGAAGGAATTGTTAGAATGTTACTGAGATTATATTTTCTAAGCAGCCACAATATACGCATGCTTTGCTGCACATGGAGAATATTTTTTGACACTTGAAATAGCAATAATGTGTAATTTAAAGATGCATATTAAAATAGAAATAAGTGGAATCAAAAACAGAAACCTCGCTTGACATTTGGTTATCTTTCTTTTTTAGATATAAACGTGGATATCATGTTATTTGCAATCTCCGAAACGATTCTAGAGCTGACGAATTTCTACCTGAAAAAAATAAAATATGAATTTACACGTCATATCAATTTATGTAAATAAGAACGACACTAAATTCAACAATAACAATAATAATAATCATACAATAATAATAGTAATAAAAATAATAAAAATAATGATAATGCTAAGCACAGCTAAAATATGTCAATTACTGAAAATAATAAATACTGTTAATAACAAAGAAATATAGATCTCCTCATCTACATTGTCAGGAATTCAGCTGAAATTTAGATTTTTAAAATCGAATTTGATGAAGCAATCAAAATCAAGAAAAGGGGGCTTATCTCAGTTTCAAGAAAACATACATACGCATCACCTTGAACCGTGTTTGAAAGATAAAACTAGGGAACACGTATTTTATTGTATGATATCTGACGCTTGATTCAAGGTAATTTTGGTGCGTTGAATACAAATTTCAAATCAGTTTCGTTCTATCAGGTCATGATACTTGTCAACAACGCATGCGCCATTTTCTAGATATTTCCAATTACGACTAAAAAATTAAATCACGTATTAAAATCTTTTTCAAATTTCATGAATACAAGCACTCCAAACTACAAATTACTTTATAACCATAGAAATCACTTAAAATTTAAATAAATAAAACAGGAAGTTTTCTCTGTAACAAAAAAGTTCTTTTATAATATTTTCTATCGTATTTGCTTGTTGATGACAGGTCTCTTTTCAAGCACCAGCTGAAGTCAGTCATGATATGGCAATTCCCGCGGTCTTGGTACCGTTCCTGCATAATTTTAATATCGTGGTGAAATCTCTCTTCTTGTCAGTCACTGACATCACTTAAATTACAAGGATATTGGTCAAAATGGCTATTCAAGGAATTCTCTTTTACAAACTAACACTTTGTTGTCTCTTACCTTTTTTACGATTTCTTTGTAGCTATCTGCTTTATATTTGCCGCAAAGTTTTCTATCAAGACCACGAATGCGGACCAGGAATATTTTATGCGTCCTTTTTTGGCATTAGGAACATTGCTGTCAAATTAATGTTCTGTCCGTTGAAATGCCTGCCTTAATTTTTTTGATGGCTTAAACTTGGAAATGTTGAAGTTATGTATTTGAAACCCTCGCCGTTCATATCTAAAGCTTTTCCATATTGTTTAACGAGGCCTAGATTGACATGCAAAGGTGTAAATATGGATTGATCCCTGCTCACTAACGGTGGATTATTTACGATATTTTTCTCCGAGAGTAAGTTTATGTTTGCCAGTTTTATTTGAAATAATGTCCTATTTTGGCTCTGCTGTTTTATAAGCAAAGGCAGTAAAGGTATTTAGTATATCATCCTTGTTTTAAGTCCTGTTCCCTATATTTGGTAAAATCTAAAACATTTTCTATATGTTCTTACATGTCTTTTAATTTTGTTGACTTCTCAATCGGTCTCAAGCCGTATAAATTGTCATTAAACAGCAGCACACACTAACGACATCTTTTCTATCTGTCTAAACAGCGGCCAAGCACATACTCATAAGGCTGAAGCTTCATCTTCTATAACAAACCAGATATGTCGCAAGCAGTATACTAAACTATCCTCTGTTCTAAAACATTTCAGAATTTTTTCTCTTTTTCTATAAAATGAAATGTATCTGAAGTAAGCAAGGTTTTTTTTTTTATCTTTAAGTCTTGAAGCTAAAATTTCTGCAGGCGTTTTGGCAAATTTCTAGATCAAACAACTCAACCTGGTTAAACTTTGGCGCATCTTTTAACTTTCAAATACGCTGGGACCAAAATCGATACCTGAGTCCTCAGAGTGTATAACAATTTTTTCAGGTGCATTCACTATTTTTTGAGTTGGCAGACCCTTAAATTCTATAATGTGGATCTCACATTACTGTAGCACTGGTCGTATCGCGTTGTCAAAATTTGAGCACCTAGGTAGGAACAACCGCCTGTGCGACGAGCAGTATGGGTTTCGATCAGCCCGATCCACTGCTGATGTCCTAACTGCCATTATGCAAAGTGTTAGTGAGAAACCTGAGAATAAAAACACTTCGAGGGCTATGTCATTAGATATCTCGACGGCCTTCAACAAGGTGTGGCAAAAAGTTACTACACTAGCTCTCCAGCTTTGAAATCACTGGAAGGGTTTTCTCAATTATAAAATCCTTTATAACAGGTAGACACCTGAAGGTACTTATTAACGGTGATTCAAGAGAGGCCCTGGCAGTCAACGTAGGCGCCCCCCCCCGGCATCATTTCTCAGACCAACCCTCTTTCAGATGTACATAAATGATCTGCCTAAGAATGTACGTATATGCCGATGATACGACTATACGCGGGCGCACAACTAAAACTTCTGACGATCAGAGATTGACAGATTACCTATCTTCCGATCTTACACTAACTTCCCGGTGGGGAAAAACTGACCCTGAACTAACGCCAGATAGCGATGAACGGATATCCCCCACCCAGGCGGTACACTGCGTTGAGAGAGAGAGAGAGAGAGGAGTGAATATTATGGAAATATAGTAGCTAAGTTCAACCTATATCGCGGAAATTTGAATTTGTTTTTATGTCGACATTTTAACATTAATTCATTCCTCTGATTCAATAGTTGGATTTTATTTTATTATTCTAATTTTTTCTTCCAAACATGAGTCACACTTATCTCTAAAACTATTAGGAGTACGTGCAGACCCTATAATCTTCAAAATTATCTGTGTGCTCAAAACTGTCCCCTTAATTTCTTTGAATGAGCTGTCTGGTGTTTTAGTTTAGGGTTAGAAAATGAGTGCCTATGGGTATAAAATCTGTTTGCATTCCCCCGCGGAAATTTTTTTGACATTTTACATTACTTGATTACTGTTCTTCAGGTCTTATATCAAGGATCTTTATTTACTAGTTGCATATTTACCAAATTATTCTATACATTTAAATTATTTACTAGATTCTTAAAGAAGCAATATATTTATCAACTACAAAAAAATGTCGGAATTTCACAAAGCATATAACTTGATTAGCATTTTGTTAAATTACCTCTCTACCACCCCACTTTTAGTTCTTAGGAAACTGTATTGTGTGGTTTGTATGTTTTATGTAACCATATATATCCGCTTTAAGTTTATGTATAGCTGCCGTTAAGGGCCAATTTACGAGTCATGACGCATTGATAAAAATAATTTTTTATTTTCTTGTACAGAGATTCGCAATAGCAAGTGAATCCATCTCTGTTTCTTCTGCAACATAATAAAACAAACTGTCCTCTTTAACCTTGCTATGGTAGACAAAAAATATGGGAGGAATACAATTCTGGATTTATAAGTGGTGTGAAAGCAGAAGGAATTGATTCACCATTTTTTTCGAAGAGCTGTCACAGATATGAAAACATAATATTCATATTAAATAAAAGGAGGGGTTAGAAATCCAGTGTAACCTACACCGTGAAGGGACATGTCGCTTAAGAGGAATTTATTTAATAAGGTATATGTGCAAGTAGAGGAAACTAAAGTTTGCATTGCGACAGAAATTCAAATTTAGACCAATGCTGACTTTCAGCTTAAGTAAGTATTTATTACATTCACTTAAGCGTTAATAACCTTGGGGATAGTTACAAACCCATCTTTTCTCCCGCAACCAGTTATAGGGAACTTAGGTGGTAACAAAGTCCAGAAGAAGGAAAAAAAAATCTGAAATCAAGTCTCTAGAGGGATGGGCTCCTTAGGTTATCTTGCCCAAGACGGACAACTTTTCCTTCAGCTGTAGTACATTTGGTGCTCCTGCCATTCGAATGGGTTCCAGGTTTAAGGAAAAAGTAGTCATTGTTAGCAAAACTTTCTAGCCTTATTTTGTTCATATTCTAATTTATACTGGATTACGCTAACTTAACCACATACATAGCGGCTCGGATTGTGGAATCAGAGAGCCAAGTTCGAATTCAACTGGAATCCATTATTTTCACTTACGTACTAATACACTTAGAAAATGAAATGAATCCTCATCTTCTCCCCCACCCAGCTTTGGGTCAATAGCAAGACAGACCGGGTTCTATAGCCTTGGATGGAAACTGGTCCCTCGCACAAAGAAGTGGCAACCTACTACGGGAAAAAAATTCTGCCTCGTCAGCCATGTATCAAAAGGTAGATGATCGCCTAAACGTGCATCACATATGACAAATCACAACCACATGGATGAAATAGACACCGATTTCTCTTTACGGATATTATTCAATTCATGTCTGATGAATGCACCCATTCGGATAAGATCTATGTTAAAACTTTTGATAAATCACTTATTTTATCGAACGTTGTTGATAATTTTTTATTGTTTCTTTGCTTATTTTATTTTGGTCATTCGTTTAATCAAGTGTTAAGAGAAGCTGAATATCATTTATTGTAAACATCTTTATTATAAAACTGCCAAGTGAAGACTTTGGAGCGCAGATATGGCATAGGTTCTCCAGTTTTAGTCTACGGTGAATTTTGTAAAGATAAAGCATGGCAGATGGAGTCATCAGTATTTTAGAGCCGCAGAATTTTCCGACCATTTTGCCAGCATCTTTAACAATAGTGTTTATAACTGAATATCACTTGGGGTCTGGAGTGAACTTGTGATACAATAGACATTTAAAGTATCGATCTTCTATGAGAGTTCAAATATCCATTCATTCATTCTTCTTCTGATATCTACTATTATTATTTGCTTGAATATGTTCTCTTCTTTTCTAGCCTTCTCCCCACACTTCCGTTCTCTTATCTTCATACTTCTTGTTTTTATCCATTTCTATTCTTTACTCTTTTCTTCTTTACTCATATATTCTTTTCTCTTCTTCTCTATCCATTTTTATTCCCATCTATCCTTTTCTATCCTTTTCTGCTATCTTTTATCCTTTTCTATTTACTTAAACCCACTTCTATTCGCCTCTATGCTATTCACTATACTTATATCCTCCTCTCTTCTCTTTTATTCACTTCTATTCACTTCTCTCTGTTTCAAGTCTCTTCTTTTTCTTTCTTTTCTCATCTATTCTGTCCTTTTCTCTTTCCTTCCCATAAATCCTCTTTTATGTTCTTCTAACCTATACTCTCCTCTTCTCGTCGCTTCTCTCCTTTTCTACCGTCTTTTGTTCTCTTTTATTCTTTTCTCTTTTCTTCTATCCACTTCTATTCTGTCCTTTCCTCGTCTATTCCCGTCTATCCTCTTCTCTTACCTCCTCTTCCCTCTTTTTCTCTTCTATTCACTTCTTTCCGTTTCTATCTTCTTTTTTCTTCTTTTCTCATCAATTCATTTCTATCCTCTCCTCTTCTATTCTCTACATTTCTATTCTCTTCTCTTCCCTTCTCTTAAATCCGCTTCTATTCTCTTCTAACACATCCTTTTCTCTTAGGTGTAAGCAAATGGAACAATTATTATGGAGAAAGGTTCATTAGGCGAGCCCTGATTGGCTGATTTGTTTTTAAGGCTTATTAAAACAGTGTAGCTTATTTAAAGCTGACACTTTTTATTGTAAGAATTCCGAAATACAAAAGTTGCTTTCTTTAAATGTGGAGAAAAAAAAAACTCGTGAATTTGAAATTGATATAGAACGATAAAAAACGAGGCAAAAAGATAAAATAAGAATATTTTGAATGTATAGAAATACGTATAGATATATACACACAATTTAACACCCTGAAGATGCTCTCAGATGAGACTGAAAGTATTTGGGAAAATATAAATTATTTTAAAAAGACTTTTGGCACTTCTCTTAATCAATATTTTTATTGCTACCAAGAAAATGACCCAAAATGATTAAAACAAAAATAAATACACATAGTATCACTAAATTATTTAACCAAATCTGTTTTAATATATTATAGTTATATAGCGAGACTTCGCAAATGCGAATTGAGTCACTGTCGGTCACTGGGCGTGTTTCTAAAAATAAATACGCTAAAATCCACATTCATCACTACTGTGGCCGATGGCTTAATGGTTAGAATCTCCGACTGACACCCACCAATTCAGTCGGGTTTCGATTCTAGCTAGATGAGCTGAGAAACAGTCTGTCTGTGGATGATGTTATATATATATATAAACTTATCCTATTATGAATACATACATCCATTTCTTTCACATAATTTTGAATCTATATATTTAAACATAATTTATGCTTAGAGAATTGTTTGTTTTTTTTATCCCGGAAAAAGTTTTACACATTTATTCTTGTGATGATATTCGGTGTGATGAGTTAGAACCGAAATATCGTTTCTAACGAAATAAAATATCACCATCACCTTTAAATCTTCGTCTTCATAATATATATATATATATATATATATATATATATATATATATATATATATATATCGGATGCGCGGTGAATGCAATGTAATGCGGTGATGCAAGACAGGGATGAGCAGTTCGGACTGAAAACTCGGACCGTCGAGTGGAGTTCATTTCATTTACTTCCATCTCTTCTCTTCCCGCTATATGTTAAAACGAAAGTGCTGAATTGGCTTTGGTTGGAAGCCATTCTAAAGGATAATTGAATGCATAACCTGATGAGATTATTTTGCAGATCTTGTAGAACAAAACTACGTGAAACATTTCCCTTTATTCGATTCTTCTGAAATGTTTTTAAGATTGCACAGGCCGGTAGATGTAATTCACATCGCTTAAAAGAATGGCTCGTCTACTCAAACGCGAATATGTACTGAAATACAACATTTCAGTATACATACATACACACACACACACACACTCACATACACACACATATATATATATGTATGTATACTTAAATGTTGCCTTTCAGTAGATACACGCTACATACATATATATATATATATATATATATATATATATATATATATATATATATATATATATATATATATATTCGACTCTCCAGTCGTATTTGACGTATGAGGGTCAAGCAGATCAGTTCTTAGGAAACCGATAGCATGACACTAGCACATGAGATTTCATGACAGTGGGTGAGGTTTTGTGTATAACCAACCACACTTTTTAAATAGCCGAATACAAGGTTCGGGGGCACTACATGCCACAAGGCCCCCAAATGACCCTCCACAGGTTTTGAATTCAGAGTTGTCCTTCTCCTAGTCCAGTTACCATCCAAGTCTATAGAACCCAGTGTGCCCTCTTATTTACCAATAGCTGGAGGGAGAAGAAGATGATTCATACCTTTCCCAAGGATAGTAGCACATAAGTGAATGTAAGTGTTTTGACTGGAATTATATATATATATATATATATATATATATATATATATATATGGTGGGGTGTAAGTTTATTTTTGTATTTATGTGGGTGGGTGTAAGTGTATGTTTCTATGTTTTTGTGTATGTGTGTATTTTATTTATGCAGATTCCTACATACATATGACAATATCGGTAGCCGCTATGGCCAAACTAACGACATAGAAAATGGAATCGGTGATCCGAATTCAAATTCCGCCCCACTTTATGGCGTTCATTTCGCGGTAGTTCTCTTCGGAAAGTCATAAATCGGCACCTTCTTCCCATCGCCACCGTTCCGTTCTAAATCCAGTGTCGAGATATCAGTGTGAGCCAATCGAGGTGAAGTTCAACTCCAAATTCCAACCTTGGAGATAGCAACGGGAAGTCATCGATATTCACAGCTGTTTCAAAACGATTTCAAACAATAAAATCTGTGTATAGCCTATATTTCTGAGTTGAGGTATTATGTACACTATATACATTATTCGGACTAATGTCCTCATCTTTGTCGCCATATTTATTACAACGTTTCGGTCGTTGTACCCTCTGGTCTTCTTCAGGTGGTTGGAATGTCGAACTGAACCCTTTATTTTGCTCACTGGTGTAGACAGTTTTAGTTCCACATGACATGTTTAATGGATGCCAGTTATCAATTATTTCCTTTTGATTCCCCTCTGAATGTTCTCCACTGCCTTAACTGGGTATTGAACTTACATTCTCTGGGCCCTGTCAATGGATCTAACTAACGCCTTTATCCACTGTTCTAGGTCCACGTGCCATGTCTAATGGATGTCAATTATCAGGAATCAGCACATATGCTAGGCCACAAAAACCTCCTGAATCAACCAAGCATAGAAATGAATAGAATATGGGAACAAGTAATAAGTAGTGCCAGAGAAAAGTAATAATATCAACAAAAATTGCAAAATGAGCTCTGGTAAAAACATGTATTGATAACAGCAAAAATTTCAATATGAGCACTGGTAAAAAATTGTTGCTGAGACATTAAGTCTATAATACCCAGAAATTCGAACACAATGCACAGTGGATAAAGTCGTTGGTTAGATCCAGTGACAGGACCCAAAGTCTGTGAGTTCAATACCCTGTTAAGGCAGTGGAGAACTTTCAGAGGGAAATTAACAGGAGATAACTGATAACTGACACCCATTAAACATGGCACGGGGAACTAGAACAGTCTACCCTCGACATTCCAACCACCTGAAGAAGGCCGGAACGTACAAACGAAACGTTGTAATAAATATGGCAACAAAGATAAGGACAATAGACCCAATAATGTAAATAGTGTACATAATACATCATCTTAGAAATATAGACATATAATGAAAGGCCAAAACGTTGTAATGAATATGGCGACAAAGATGAGGACAATAGTCCGAATAATGTAAATAGTGTACATAATACCTCATCTTAAAAATATAGACAAATACTGAAAGGCCGAAACGTTGTAATTACTATGGCGACAAAAATGAGGACAATAGTCCGAATAATGTAAATAGTGTACATAATCCCTCATATCAGAAATATAGACAAATACTGAAAGGCCGAAACTTTGTAATAAATATGGCGACAAAGATGATGAGAATAGTCCGAATAATGTAAATACTGTGTATAGCCATGGACATGTCCGCCTCGGAGAAACATCTCATTAAAAATCTATAGTAAATAATATATTAAATGCCCCCGAGTTTCTAAATTGCGGTTTCTGTTGAAATGAAAGAACATTTGCTCGATCATAAACTGTAAAACGTTCGAAGATTTTTCGGTAGAATTTCCTGAAATATGTTTTATCTGCTTTAAATTATGGCGATTTATTTCGCTAATTTATTGTTCTAAAACCCATGGGATCGAGTTATACCGGAGGCATAGATCTCAATTTGAGCTCAACTTTTAGACAAGTGCAAGTGATAAATTAAGAATATCATCAGGGAAATTATTATGACTGAATGTTTTCGTAATTCCGATTGATAAAACCTGATTTTAGTTTTAGTCTATTTTTTTTCTTTTTTAAACCTGGCGCTTTATCTATACGTTTAAATCGAGTTGTGGTTCTTTCGCCGGCAGACTTTATTTAAAAAAACAATTATTTCATCTCCTTGAAGTAATTATTATATAGTTATGGATATTATTTCAATTATAAGCTCTAATCTTATTGTTCCGCCCATTAGGAATAAAAAAAAATGATTTGATGTTGCAGCCTGTTTTAAACATGACCAGATACATGATTAATAAGGAACACGATATTTTAATAATCACCTTAATTATATTGAGAGAAATTTTAGTTTGCAGTGATAGCGGCCACACAAACATACATCTTTAAATGTGGGTGCGTATTTGTAATGGTAATTGTCGTATTAACCATTTCCCACATGGAAATATTTGTTGACCGAGCAGCCAGTACTATAGCTGGTTAAAATTTAAAAAAATTTTTGCCTTAAAATAATTCTTCAGAAAAATCGGTCCAGTAGCTGTTATCACTCTTTCCAGTATTGATGGAGGTTTCCTTTCTAACCTTTTATTTCAAGTAGTGTGGAATGTCAACATCTTGATTATGTCATTATTTTCTCTCCTCAAGCCAAGTAGCTTTTATCACTCTTTCAAATATTGATGGAGGTTTCCTTCCTAAACTTTTATTTGAAGTAGTGTGAAATGTGAACATCTTGATTATGTCACTATTTTCTCTTCTCAAGCCCAGTAGCTGTTATCACTCTTTCAAGTATTGATGGAGGTTTCCTAAGCTGGGTGAGGTGTAGCGACTCGACAAGAAGAAGAAAAAAATTCCAGTCATATTCTTACCCAGAACATTCGCGAAGAAACTCCCGGGAGGATGCTTTCCCGGTTAATACGATTTTAACCCCTTCAAATGTAGACTCGACAGTTATCTAGCCTAAATATCCTCTTAATATGCACTAATTACTATCTAGTTTTACGCCCTTATTATGCAACATTATATATTGATTGGCTACTGGGCCTTTGTGTTGATTTTTGTATATCTTCTCTTTTAGTTTTTGTATACAAGAATCCAATATCCACTTCATTTTTTGTTTGCTCTCGCAAATCATAAGGCCAAGAGCTTCAAAACGTTGGAATTTGGCTCCCAAAAAAATATTTACTCATGGCAAGTTGTATATTGCATGCTGGGAAGTAAGAAATCCTAAGAATTCATTCCTGTTAAAAATGAAAACGCAAAAGCAGTAAATTAGCTTTAAACAAATTGTTTACGATGAAATTCTATAAAATTAAATTCAACTAAAGAAATTATAAAAGCGTGAAGGATGGTTTTTGTCAACGTATTCTCCAAACAAATCAGCTTATTTAAATTTCATCGATTGTTTGTGAAACTACACGAAAATCTCGATAAAAATGTTAGCGATAAGTTATAAGTAATACTAAATACAATGACGATTTTAACAACCGTCAGAGTTTTGCAAAAAAATTAGTAACCCGGATATAAGAGACCCGGATATAAGAGAAACCCGGATATAAGAGAAACCCGGATATAAAAGAGATTTTCTCTGGTCCCAAATTAGAGCCTGTGTTAATGTATATAAAATAGACCAAACCCGGATATAAGAGAAACCCGGATATAAGAGACTTCTTCTCCGGTCCCGACAACTCTCTTATATCCGGGTTCTACTGTATATAAAAGGTCAAAACGTATTAAATATTTTTTTTTACCTTCTTCTAACTTCTAGAATTACAGAAATCACAGTTAAAATATCTGTTTAATTTTCAACGCTTTCTAATTTTTGGCACTTCAATTTAAGATTGCATTTGTTAAAATTACTGAATATTCAACATATCGATATCATAAAATATTACGCGTGAAATAAAATGATTCCGCCAAGGGATTTAATAACAAAAATAAAGAATGATAATAAAAAGAAATAAAACAAAAACACTGACTCGTAATATTCCTTTCAAAATAAGATAATGATGAAGTAAATATTAAAAAATGTAGACAAAATTATGATTGTGCAGAATGGCGCCTTTAAAATCAAACACGCTTTTTCAATTTCGTTTCTCTAATTCATAACTGAAGGCAAACATGGAGACTCGCAGAAATTTGGTTTCAAATATTTGCGCTAGATCTGCATTTCTTTTAATAATTGCAGTTGGCCTACAGTTATCGATTGCGTCTTCGTAGCAATTAAGCGACAATATAGATTTTCCGTTTATCTCATGAACACCCATCTTTATCCAACGGGATGTGTTATTTACGCAAGCGATAAATTGTTAGGTCGATTTATTTAACCCATGGCGATAGTATTGTCAGCTTTTACGAGAAAAATCTTCATGACGATTGTGAATTTGTGCTTGAAATCACCTAGGGCGTTTACCTAGATGAAATGGATTGTCTATATTCTCTATTTCCGCTCACTTACTTATCTATCTATCTATCTATCTATCTCAGTATGTTCATATCTATCTATCTATCTATCTATCTATATATCTATCTATCTATCTATGTACACGGGCGAAAATAAGTTTAAGACTGATGGTTAAAGATCTATTAATTTCAGAATATGTTTTCTAATAAAACAATAGAAATTAGTTTTATTGTGTACAATTTATCCAGAATTTATTTCTCTTTTTAATGGTGTAAAAAAAAATTTGTATATTTTTCTACAACTTGAAAAATTTTAATGCTCGATTAATTTAATTTATCCAAATTTGCCGACAAAATAAGTTTAAGACCGCATGGTTATGATGCAAATAATTTGCTAAATGGGTATTCACATGGCTGGTCATTAATGCATTATATAGTGTAATAACTGATGATTGTTATATAATTAATTCACTATGGGAAAGCATACTTGTCTTTGTCCAGTGACTAGATCAAAAATAGTGTTACTTTATCAATAAAACGTTTCTTTTATTAATATAAGTAAGCAACTAAAAGTTAGCAAAACGGCTTGTGTTCAGAATTGGAAGCTTTTCCAGGATACTGGATAATATAAGGATAGCCAAAGATTGGGACCCCCAAGAAAAACAACAGTGAAACGGGATAGACGAATTCATAACCTTTCCGAAGCTAACCGAATGCTGATGGCCGTGGACATTTTCAGCCAATTATCAGGTAAAACTAGCGTTACATTTACACCGCAAGCTGTCCGAATCTGTCTAAGAGAATATGGATTATTTGGGAGCTTTGTTTGAAAAAAAAAATTATTTTGGAGAGGATTCGACTCAAGGGTCTGAATTTTGCGAAAAGTCTCATTCAATGGACGGCCAACGACTGGTGTAGAGTCCTTTGAGTGACGAGTCACGCTTTTGCATCTTTGGATTGGATGGAAAAACCTTTGTCAGATGACATCAAACCGAGGAATTACATGCTAAATGTGTCAAAAAGATGGTGCAAGCGGGAGGTGGTGGTGTAATGGTCTGGGGTGCAGTCGGTAGCTTTGTTATTGGCCCAATTGTTAAACTTGATGGAAAATTCAACAGTGTAGGCTATATGCAGTTATTTAAGGAACATGTTCTGCCATATTTAACTGACCAAATGCCGCCTGGAGCTATTTAACAATATAAAGCCAGATTCACAAGGCCAAAAAAGTAATGCAATTTCTTGATCCCCAAAATATGAATGTCGTTGGGTGGCCTCCATAGAGTCCGGATCTTAATCCGATTGAAAATTTATGGAATTATATTTCTAAAAGAGTTCTCGTCAAATTTAGCCCAATTATACGATTATATGAAGCAAATATGGCAGAGCATTCCAAATAATTATTGTGCTAACTTATCAAGCTGTAAATAATAATAATGGTTCCGGCACTAAATATTGATAAATATTTTGGGTTTTAGGGCTTATTTTACTATAACATTTGCTTTTAATACACGTGCGGTGTTAAACCTATTTTGCCGGCAAATTTGGATAGTTTAAATTCATCGACTATTAAAATTTTTCAAGTTGGAGAAAAATATACAATTTTTATATCATTCGAAAGAGAAAAAAAAATTCTGCATGAAGCGTACACAATAAAACTAATTTATATTGTTTTATTAGAAATATATTCTGAAATGAATAAAACTTATTTTCGCCAGTCTATCTATCTATCTATCTATCTATCTGTCTTCATAATTTGTCCTAAAATAATTAGCTGCTTGTTGCCTGTATTGCGATGTGTTCGTTCTATAATTTTTTTCTGATCGGCTTTGTTTTCATGGCCACTTTATATCACGTAGATATAAATAATGCAGTAAGATTTGATTTAAAAGTGAAAAAAGTTATTTTGAACAAGCCACGTCAAATATGTCATGGCGAAATAAAGAAAGTTTGAACAAATAGCGAATTTTTGAAATTATTTCTTCGACAGAAAGCGAATTATGTGTTGATAATTATATGTTGCTAATTATATGTTGCTAAGCTGCCTTCTCTATTTTGTTTCATATCCCCAGTAAATCTTCATCCGCCTATCGGTTTCATTCAACCATGTTATAGAATTCTAGTGAATACAGTATCTATCTATCTATCTATCTATCTATCTATCTATCTATCTATCTATCTATCTATCTCGGTCTGCTCATATCTATCTATCTCATTTGCTCTATTATCTATCTATCTATCTATCTATCTATCTATCTATCTATCTCAGTCTGCTCGTATCTATCTATCTATCTATCTATCTATCTATCTATCTATCTATCTATCTCAGTCTGCTCATATCTATCTATTTATCTCAGTCTGCTCATATCTATCTATCTATCTATCTATCTATCTCAGTCTGCTCATATCTATCTATCTAGCTATCTGTCTGCTCATATCTATCTATCTAGCTATGTGCATTTGTACAAATCTACATGGCTATATTTCAGCTTCTACGTATATTTCGCCCTTCTTCCAATGGATATCGCTAGTTTCAAATTGATTTCGATCAGTCGTTTCATAATCAATTTATACTTTTTTATTTTATCCGAATCTTGCTTCAAAATGCCTCATGCTGCGAACATTCTTTTATCCTTTGTCCAGATGAAATAATAATTCAAGTCTCTGCGTGTAATCAAAGAAACTTACTTTTCACAACTGAGTTTCAGATCGAATATTTAAAACATCAGTTCAAGAAGGAAAGGAATGTCACTGTAATTTCCATTTTCTTAAAATGTCGATATCTATCGAATACATAACACAGTTTTCAGAGAAGTTGTTTGAATTACTTCACCACAAGTAAGGCAATAAAGCCACTAAGATGAACAGATTTGCTCAGTGCGTGTGAATTCGAGAAAATATAAAACATTATTAAGAAGACATGACAATAAAAGAAGAGCAATTAAGAAGATAGAAAATAACAATTGATATTGCATTTAAATTTTTGAAGATCAAAGTTGACTGGAAAACAAGAAGCTGCAAGAAAGTTCCTCAAGCGAGAAGTGCGATAGAAGAAACTGCTAGCATAGAACTTACGGTTACATTTATACATTTCGACTGTAAAATAATGAAAACTTGACGCCAACGTAGTACAGTGCTTAAATTCATAAAGTTTAGATACCAAAGATATGAAAGTTACCGGTATTCATGAATATTTCATAAATTTTCTCAGGATGATAAAAGTTTGCACACAAGATCAGGTTACGTCAATCTGCACATTATTGACAGTTTGTGTGTACTTTTAAAATCAACCTGGTTTGAACGATGACACAAGTGGGAAAATGCAAATGCTATAGTCACCAAGCAAACCTGAATGAATAATGAGTAACTTTTACTTCATCTATCATCATTTTAAATAGAGGCAAAACATAATTTGTTACGCTAATCTACTCATTAGGGAGACGTACATCTCATGGAAATCAGTATTTAAATGCCTAACAAGCAGGGACGTTGACTGATTGTAAAACCAATAAGAAGACGCACATGAATCTCTCTCTCTCTCTCTCTCTCTCTCTCTCTCTCTCTCTATATATATATATATATATATATATATATATTAGGTTGTAGCCCATTTTTGTATCGAACTGATCCTAGGGACTTGGAGATTGACCCCCATAACAATATGTTATGGGAACTTACCCATAATAATAATGGACTATTCTTGACATTATAAATACTGCATCTCTCAAGAGGTATGAGGAGATTGTAAGATGAGGAGAGATAATTGAGAGCATATTGTAAGGACATTGGAATAGTGATACTTGTCGAGACAACATAGTTCACTCTAACCAAATCTGATAGTCATTACTAATACTTCTACTTCTTTGTATTATATTTCTGTTGTACTATATCTTTGTATTCCATACCAGTGTTCGTGTTATTCTTTCATTGGTTCTAACCTTGAACCATCACCGTGCTACAAGGAACTTGGACCATAACACAATATATATTCTGAAACTACATTACCCAGGGTACTTAGATAATATATTTAATTTTGATCAAAGAGGGTCTCCTACTGATTTTTCTCTTTTGATTTGAATTAAATTTAAATTTGAACAAGGGAATGACTCTTATCTAAAATATAGAAGGGGAAAGCCAGAAGATGGAGGTTACATCGGCAAGATCAAAATGAAACAATATGGAAGTCAAGTTGAGCAAGAAATCATAAATCAGTGGGTAGTGCCTTGCAATTCTTATTTGTTGTGACAATTAACCTGTCATATCAATGTTGAAATCTGCTCATGAATTCATTTAATCAAGTATTACATTAAATAAATATCAAAGTGGTCAGTTCAAGCTGTTTTTGCAAACTCCCAACGGAAATCTTGCTTATCATGTCCCACAAACAACAAATTATTTGAATCTTCTTCTATGTGCCTTGGCCCTTCAAGACGCTAGCGATCATGACTCTCCATAATTTCCTGTCTTTTGTAGCTGTTAATAAATTTTGTCCTTTTGTAATCTCTCCTAATACTTATTCCGCTATCTATTCACTCAAACGCGCTAGGTAGGTTATGTGTTGCTTTTCCTCCGACCTTCTTGCCTTCAATCTATCCTGTGAGTATCAAATTTTCCAAACCCTCTTTCCTCATTATGTACTGTTTCTAATGTTTTTTATAAGTGTCCTTTTTGTTCCCATTTTATCTAAAACTACGTCGTTGCTCACGTGATGGTGTTCTCAGTATCCTTCTGTATAACCACATTTCTGTTGCTTGAAGTTTCCTCTTCATCTGTGAGAAGATGTCAAAGTATTCATTGCAATTGAAGGGGGTTGATTAATATTACGGCAGTTCAGTTTCTTATTTTCTAACTAGGTTTTTATTGTTTCTTAATACTTTGCTTAGCTTTTAGAAAACATCTTCGGAATTCAGTGTCGTATTTTCTGCCTTCTGTTCAAACACTTCCCAGATATTTAAATTGTGGTACAAGGGCTTTCAGAAAAAAAATTGATATTATGATCTATGTACACCATTTCCCCACAAACGTAGAGGAGCTGGGACTGGGAATCATTGCCGGAATGGAAACTGGTACTTGATACATGCTGCAACATGTTTGACAAGTCCTTGACCACTGGCTTCACATGTGTTGTGTCGCAGGCATGTTGAAATATTGCTAAACCGTTTATGAAAAATATATATATATATATATATATATATATATATATATATATAATTTAATTTTAATAAAAATAAACCTGTTCAGTTTCATTTGCCTCTCAAATGGTATCAATTTTTTTTTAAAAATCCTATATTCGTAATTTTTTTTATAAGCAGCTCATTTTAGTGCCATATGTGATACACGCTACCGATTCATGAATTAGACAGATTTTCCCGCTGTAGGTTGCTTTTTCTTTCTGCGGTAGACTGGTTGCTAATCAAGGCTACAGCTGGTCTTGTTATTCAACCCGTAGATAGCGAAGAAGAAAAATGAATGTATACTCCTCCCAAAAGTATTTGCGCGTCAGGGAAATTTAACGAAGACGAATGGAATACGAGATCAACTCAACAATTTCTCATTTGGAGCCGATATTCATGACATCTCAGTGCACAGTACCCGGAGATGAAATGAATATTTATAGCGCGTGAGAATCTGTTTACACAAATATGTCAGTATTAGCTAAGTACATTTATTCTATTATTTTCGAGACGAAATCATTTATGCAATAGAAAACATTATCATTTATACAATTATGACTTTATTTTCATTGGTTGTCTATGTCCTTACACCACTTTTCAGATGATCCTATAGAAACTGCTGAAACATTATCGGGAGAAAACCTCACATCATGTGCATCTTCCCATGATATTTTCTAAAAAGAAACAAATATTGTCATACTGTAAAAGCACTTATGACTTTCTTGCTAATTAAAGTTCACTCAGTTTCCAATCAATAATGAAAGGGAGCCCTCCTGATTTGCGAAGTAATATTTTCTTCAGTTTACGAGAATTCATAATTAGAAAATTATTTTTAAATTAAGATAAACATGTAGAAGTATTCTCTGCCAAGGGATTCTGTTCAGGATGAGATTTCAAAATTATTTTGAACTAGCTGTATAAATGTCTTTGACCGGGTCTTTCAGTACTGGAAATTTTTGCCGTTCAGTTGGACCAGTTTAAGTATAAAGTCAGACCACCCGAAAATCAATATTTGTAACAATATTTGGGTGCAACTGAGGCACATCCCCAAATGAGGATGTAACAATTGAATGGGGGCTGTGGCCCTGAAAAGTGAACGGTATAATAATAAATAATATTATTGTAGTAATTTAAACTATTTATTTTTATTATGGTTTTCAGGGAAGATATATATCCAAGAACAGATAGCAAATAGTAAAATATTGCTGAGAATTATGATGGACAGGAAGTAGTGGAGAGCCATTGTCACCAATAATTTAAGCTCAACACCGGCAGTGAAGAATTATCTATCAAACAAAAAATTTCATCAAAATCGGATGAAAAGAATGGAAATTCATAAACAACATCCGATCACACACATACATACATTTTGAGAATTGTAGATATAGTTGTAGTCATCATCATCATCATCATCATCAACAGCAGTAGCACAAACAGATGTATAACCGCCATCATCTGTCCCATGCCCGGGTGTGGTCATAGGGTCGATGCGTATCTGAGCACTTGACCAGTTCATTCGATATTCTTTGGCATGTATTCACTTATGCGTTGCCTGGTGGTGGTAATTACTCGCCGGGTCAAACCATAGCCGATGTCCAACTTGAAGGCTCGCCATATGGCCGTTAATTTGACTGGAGCAAACCATTAAGCCAGGCCGGTGATTTCACTCTATGACGCACCCTTCGCTCAGCGAAGCCTCGTCCCCACCCAGGAGTTCAATCTCGTGCAGATTTAGCATTGAGGGAGGTCGTAACTGGATCTAGTTGAGCAAAATGATTTCTATTTATTATAATTAGAATGAAAAATTCATAGGTATGTGGATTCCATGAACGATCTAACAAATTTTCAACATGCCTGCGACACGGCACACGTGAAGTCAGTAGTCAAGTCCCTGCCAAACATGTTGCAGCATGTATTAGGTACTAGTATAGAGGACCGGGGCGGGGAGGGGGTGAAGATGGCAAGAAAACTCGTGCGTCTCTATTTCCTGCTAGAAGAAGGTCCATATACAATAGAATGTTGGACTCGGATTAACTCCAACTTCTAAAGAAGACAAACAAACAAGACTGATATATATTAAAACAAATCTGTGTATTAACAACAAATTACAAAGTACATAGACAGTTAACATTGTGTTTGTGTTTAAACATTTGTGTGTGTGTGTGTGTGTGTGTGTGTGTGTGTGTGTGTGTGTGTGTGTGTGTGTGTGTGATCGTTCGTACTTTGGTGAATGTTATATTGGACAAGCTCCTAAATGTTCGTATTGTGATGAATGTTTGTAATGTTCATAGCGTTTTTCCAGAAACGGGAAACGCTGATCTAAGAGCTTACATCTTATCATTGAAATGTAGAAGGAAGAGAGATTTATCTCACCTCTACGCGAGGTGGGATACGGCACGAGGGCTGAAAGCAAGAAGAGATCTAGGCAAGAGGTCGCCCGCTACTTATAGCATGGGGAGTGAGACCCCTGGTGCAGAATTTAGGAATTAAGGAGGAGGTAACTCCGACACTAGTTTCCATTTTAGCAGTGATTCACTGCTGGAGACTATAGGCTGAAATCCTCACTGGCGAAAACCAAGAAACCCTACACATTGCGTTGTTCACATGGTTTGGCAGTAGTGCCGATAAAATTAATCATTAAAAAAAAATAAAAATAAAAAACAAAACAAAAACATGAACCTAAAATTAATACACCATTCTTTTTATTCTCGTATCTTTTTCATCGCGTGTGACGATCTTTTTCCTAAATACCTTTTTTCGAAACCAAGCAAGACAACTAAATTAAGCAATGACCTATAACCGTTCCAGTCATTTCATATGATTTCATTTCAGCCTCTTTTTAAACTGACGAAACTAGAAATATACGTTTCTAACACAAATGATAAAAACATAGTCAGAGAATCATTAACATCAACGTTTGTAATGCTGGAAATATTTTCATTTGCGTTATGAGTCTATTCCAAGTTTTTTTTTCAAATACAAATCTATCAATTCCAGTCTAGCATTATTTTTTGAGTGCGTTAATTCTATATTAAAAGTAATGGTGAAATTCATCGTTTCCATACAGGGTAACTCCAGTATTTATTGATTGAACATTCAACGTTACTGGTGGTTGAAATTTATAAAATCTTTTTTCTGAAAATAATTTTACAGGAAATTAAACTTCTCAAATCCATTGTTACAGTTTTTTCTAGCAATTCCCAATCTTTTTTTTTTCTTATGTAAACTGACGACATTCGCAATAAGATTTATAAGACAAATCGTAAAAACAATAAGAGAATCATTATCTTCAACGTTTGTAATGCTGGAAATATTGACTAAGAAAAAATAATTTCGAAATAATTCAGGAATTCTTTCTTCAGGTTATTGGTACAGATGTCGAATTATTGATGCTTTAACCCTTTCAACACAGACCACCACTTTACCGGAGATAGAAAAATATGACGTAATGCCCAGCCACCGGTTGAACGAGCGTAGAGAAAAAGGACGTAATGCCCAGTTACCGGTTGAACGGTGGGCAGACACTTGTAACTAATTTTATATATACCGTGAAACATTACATACCAATTATTTACGAATTTTGACTCAGGTGCTCAGGCAGAAGGGTTAAAATCGTTTAGGAACACAAGGATCAAAGGGTTTATATATATATATATATATATATATATATATATATATATATATATATATATATATATATATATATATATATTACAATAAACGTGCAATCAATTTACAAATACATGAATTATTCGCACAAAACTAATGCAAAAGGTAATGATTTAAATGGCGAGACATCCATCATCGCAAACAATTCAAATAGTATACAAAAACCTCCAGATCCGTTATGAATGAATTGATCCTTGTTTATATAAATTTCTGTCGTATTAGTTGTTATTTTTACTACAAGCTTTCGTCTGTACCTACAGACATCTTCAGGTATAGAATAGATGTTGTTCTTGTTTTTTTCTCTTAGTAATAAGAGGACAACGAAAATATATGTGTTGTTGTATCCGAAAATGCTATTGAAAATGAGTTATTGGTTTCGGAACGCGCCAAAGCAACGCTGAGTTTGATTTTAAATTTTTAAAGTGTTTGCGTTTATACCAAATATGGTGATGAACAAATTTTTTTACTGGTAAATTTTTCTGTCAAAGTGGCATGAACTATATTGTTCAATAATTACAGTAATGTCGCACTTATTATCTAAATTCGACGTATGAGGGTCAAGCAGATCAGTTTCCAGGAAACGGACAGCCCGACACCGGCACATGAGATTTGATTATAGTGGTGAAGGCCTCGTGCAGGACCATCCACACTTTTTGAAAGGACGAATACAGAGACCTGGTGCACCGAATGCATATATATATATATATATATATATATATATATATATATATATATATATATATATACAGATCAATCAATTCCAGTCTAGCATTATTGTGAGTTAATTCCATAATAATCGTAATAGTGAAAATAGACATTTCCATATAGGGTAACTCCTGTAATTATTGATTGAACATTGAACCTTACTGAGGTTGAAATCTATAAAATCTTTTTTCGGAAAACAGTTTTACAAGAAATTAAGCTTCTCATTGTTACAGCTCTTACTAGTATATTAGTATTTCAATCATTTGTGCTCAAGCAAGGCGATAATGCCATTAAGACGCGTGAGGTTACAGGGAGTGAGGAAGAATGAGGACACATAAATGATCACAATAAAGGAACAGATTTTAGGAAGATAGAAGATGGCGATTGACGATGTATTTAAATTTGAAAAAATAGATGGCTGACAGGGAAACAAGAAACCTGAAGTCATTCCCACCGGCGAGGAGTGCAAGAAGAGAAACTATCAGAACAGAACTGACCGTAGCATCAACCCAGTTCAATGGATGCTACCTAATTGCAACTCTAGTAGCACGCACTAAAAGCACTAAGAAGAACAGCTCATCAAAACGATTGTCAAGAAAATATTTGCAGAAAAGATAGAGGGACGTCATATCACATCGGTGAGAAAGCGAGTAAAGTCGAGATGCTAGGTTAGAAGCGAGTACATCACAGAAACTTCTTTGGATTTCATCTATATATATATATATATATATGTGTGTGTGTGTGTGTGTGTGTGTGTGTGTGTGTGTGTGCATGTGTGTGTGTGTGTGTGTGTGTGTGAAGGAAACGCATCAGGAAGATACAGTTATAAATCATGATTTACTTCGACCAGTAAGTCTCATCACACCGAAAATAAAAATGGTTTAAATTTACAAGAAACGGTTTAAATTTATCCACACATTTTTTTTTAAAAAGAAAGAAAGAATAATATAAGGAAACCGTAACATGAAGTCTAGGATTCTGACCTAAAATATGTATTTTCCTCTATCCCTTTCTACTTACAGATTTGATATTATCTCTATATATATATATATATATATATATATATATATATATATATATATATATATATATATATATTCAGGTAAAGTGAGAACAAATTCCATTATACGTAACATTTAATTTAAAAGAAAGGCTCAATACAGAGTAAAATTAAATATTATTTATTTTAGGATTTTAAACCAAGAAATGTAAGACCTGGTTGACTATCTACTAGTGCGTAATCATAATTTCGAGACAGCTAAGGGGAAAGTTAATCAGAACTGTTGCCAGGAAAATATTTGCAGAAAAGATAGAGGGAAACCACGTCACGTCGGTGAGAAATTAACTGATGTCGAGGTGCCGGGCCAGGATCAATTACATCAGAGACTTTTGTTTAGATTTTGTCATGAATATCGAAATTATTTACATTATTTGGACTATTGTCCTAATCTTTGTCGCCATATTTATTACAACATTTGTACGCTCCGGTCTTTTTCAGGTGGTTGGAATGTCGAACGAAACCCTTTATTTCGCTCACTGTTCTAGTTTCACGTGCCATGTTTAATGGCTGTCAGTTATCAGTTATCTCCTGTTAATTACCCTCTCCAAATTCTCCACTGCCCTAACTTACAAGGACACATGGCACAGTGGATAAAGGCGTTAGTTAGACCCAGTGACAGGACCCAGAGAATGTAAGTTCAATACCCAGTTAAGGCAGTGGAGAACATTCAGAGGGGAATCAAAAGGAAATAATTGATAACTGGCATCCTTTAAACATGTCATGTGGAACTAAAACTGTCTACACCAGTGAGCAAAATAAAAGGTTCAGTTCGATATTCCAAATACCTGAAGAAGGACGGAGCGTACAACGGCCGAAACGTTGTAATAAATATAGCGACTAAGATGAGAACAATAGTCCGAATAATGGAAATAATATACATAATACCTCATCTCAGAAATGTAGACAGATACTGAAATGCCGAAACGTTGTAATAAATATAGTCACAAAGATGAGGACGATAGTCCGAATAATGTAAACAGTGTATATAATACCTTATCTCAGAAATATAAACAGTTACTGAATATCGAAATAAACAGTAGCAACAACAGATCATATCGGGTAGCGGTATTCAGTGGATGGGCGAATGGTAGATTTATTAATTTCCAAAAAAATGATTGTGACGAGAAGAATTGTCGGGTACAACCTTTTCCAGTGTTAGTCGTAGCAAGTGATTCAAAATTTTTTTCATGGCTGTAGAATACGTGAGCCAAAGAAAGGCCAAAGTGTTGCTTTCCTGAAGTTTAGCATCAGCCATGTTGGTATGAGGTAGAAAAAGTTATCTGTGGTGATTAAATAAAACCAATATTGGTGCGAACTTGCTATTAACATCTACAAGTCATTCCTTGCCCCAGTTAACCACATTTTGGGGGTCATTTTTTAGAACAGTCGCCAGTTCGACGTTGTCGCCAGTTCGACGTTGTCCGACGTTGTTCGACTTTTTACTAAAACAGGAGAAAATAGGTTTGTATTCCTGAGGGAATTCCTAGTGGGAACCAAACTCCCGAGATTATGCTTCCTCGATCACTACAATCTTTTCATTTTCACTTATCCTCATAATCAATAATCATTACATCCATAAAGTAATACCATATAGTTAGGCTCTACATTGAGTGGTTCTTGAGCCTTGTATTAAGAGGACAATAGTATATATAATCCCAAAATGAAAATATTTCTCTCTTTATTTCAGTGTGTCAATTTGACATAGAGAAATAAAGAGAGAAATATGAATTCATCTAACTCTGGAGCTAGTCAGCTATCAAATAATCATTTTATTCTTCTTTTTATTTCTTCTTTTTATGACATATCATAAAGCTCCGACGGCCGAATGCCAAACGTCTCAGTTCCTCTTGTGTTTCTCATGGAAATAAAACTTACCCAGCAAGAGTATCGGATACGGAGAAAAATGTTAGTGTCATGGCCTGGCGGCCCTTGTGATTTCGAATTTGATAGTTCGTTCTGTGGCCAACAATGATAATCAGGTGTTCTGTATGCAGCATTAAGAAGAAGACTAAACAAAGGAAATATAATATATATATATATATATATATATATATATATATATATATATATATATATATATATAAAAAACATATATTGATGAAAATACCGAATGTCTATTATGTTTTATCATGAACCGTTCTAATATATATTTATTTAACAATATATGTTTGAATAATGATATGCAAGACACTATATATATATATATATATATATATATATATATATATATATAATATCAGAGATAGAGCGTGTGTAAATATAAAAGTGAACATAGACGTCAACACTTAGAGGCGACACTCTATTTCATGCTATATGCAATCGTCAGGCCTGACGATTGCATCTAGCATCAAACAGACTGTCGTCTCTAAGTATTGACATCTATGTTCACTTTTATATTTACACACGCTCTATCTCTGATATTGAGCACTTTATCCCATAAATATAGCATATTTTAAGACTATATTTCTTTATATATATATATATATATATATAACTCTTTTGTAGTTCTTTTGTATCTTCTTCTTCTTCTTCTCCTCCTCTCCTCTTCTTCTTTTTCTTCTTCTTCTCTTTCTCCCATTTCTTCTTCAACGCCTTCTCTTCTTTTTCTTCTCCGGCTTCTTCTTTTTCTTGTTCTACTGATTCCCCTTCTCTTCCTCCTCCTCCATCTGTTTCTAGTACTTCTCCTACTACTATTACTACGCCTCTGTCTACTCCTTTTCTGATTTCTCATCTTCCTCCTCTTTTTTTTCTTCGTCTTCTTATATTTCGTCTTCTTCCAGTTTTCCCTCACCTTCTCCATATTCTCCTCCTCCTCCTTTTCCTTATCCTTCTTTTTTCTTCTTCTCCGCCTTCGTCCTCTTCTCCTCCTTCTTCATATTTTTCTTCTTCTCCTACTCCTTCATTTCCCCACTTCTTCTTCTTCTATTTTTTACCTTCATACTCTCCTTCTTCTTACTATCCTTCTTTAACTTCTTCTTCTTTCTCTTCTCATACTTCTTATTCATTTTCTACCAATGCTTCTCTTCCTCCTCCTCCTGCTTCTCCTTCTTTTTACTACTTCTTCTCCATCTTCTTCCTCTTCTCATCATCCTTCTTCTTTTTCTTCTATTAATGTTACTAAGCATTGCTTTTCTTCTTTCTTTCCTTTTTTCTTTCTATCTTTTTTAGTTCATTTAGACATTTACGTATAATTCTGCTCCTTTAATTACCAATGATATCATATGAGAAATCTTGCAACGAACTTTTCTCTGAAAAGCCTGGGCAACGTCGGTTTGCCGTCAGCCATTTCTATCAGATTGATAGTGTGACAAATATATCTGCTAATCTGAACCCTAACGCCTATCTTCCTAATGGATTACTTATCACGACTTTAACACTCAAATCGAGCATTTCTCGCAGTTTTTCATCTTTCAGTTAAACAATTTGACATTCGGAAGAATAAAAATATTTGAAGATATTCGTATTAACAATTTTCATTAACTATCCAGTGTAAAGCAACACCATAGTCTGTCGATTGTTTGCTCTATTTACGTTCCAACTATTGCCTTTGTCGTCACAACATTTCGGCCGTTGTGCTCTCAGGCCTTCATTAAATTTATATCGATACAGTTAACCTACTGGGAATTCAGAACTAAATCCTTTATTTCATATACGTAGATTAAAGAAGATTAAAGAAAAGTCTCATTTGGGAATTACCTGTTGATTATC
Source organism: Acanthosepion pharaonis (assembly GCA_903632075.3). Taxonomy (NCBI): domain Eukaryota; kingdom Metazoa; phylum Mollusca; class Cephalopoda; order Sepiida; family Sepiidae; genus Acanthosepion; species Acanthosepion pharaonis. The sequence goes on from CAHIKZ030005380.1 coordinate 4,848,915, forward strand.
CGGGTCGATATGTAATTTGATGAAGCTCAAAAGATACAACAGACAAAATGGCGATAATAACAAAAATGATGAGGACAAGAGTTCGAATGAAATTGCGTAAATAATGGTAAAACGTCTCATACCAGATATCTGTCTTTCTCTTCTTTTATATACTGCAGCCATTCAATTTGTTGGTGATCAGATTGTATTTTGTAGATCTAAGTAATTTTTGTCTACTTATCATCTTCGTTTTCACCCGAGTGTTGGATTGAAAAGCAAATATAAGATGAAGTAAAGCTGATGTTAAATTAAGAGAATTATCAAAGTTTGTATCAAATCAGATCATTGAATTAATAACACAAATAATAGGCGACTAGAAAACAATGAAAAATAAAATGAAAGAAATGAAATAAAAAAAGAAAAAAAAAGAAAATATTTGAAAATGTTCCACTAATAATAATAAAATTCAAGATAATTTTCATCTTTCTTTTTGTCTATAACTTCACCACTTGATCATGGCTACCGACATCTCTGTGTCCTTTTTAGATTTAAACAGTTTTTGTCCCCTTATTCTCCATCTGGTATCTTTTCTATCGTCGCTTTACAAAACTAATTAAGTAGGTTAATCTTTATTTCACTCTACCTTTTCGTCTTCTGTGTGTCAAATTCTCCAAACCCTTTATTCTCATTACGTGTCCTTCAAACTTTAACTGTCTCTTCGAATTGTAAACACGCGTATCACTTTCATTCCTATTTTCCTAGACATTTCCTCGCTGCTTACATGTTCTGTCCATGTTATTTTCGGTGTTCTTCTCAAGTTAAAACCACATCTCCATATCTTCCAATTTTGTCTTCATCAGGCAGGAGACTGTCCAGAATAAAACATAATATAACTGCTATTATCAATACTATTACTAATGTCTGTTAATGCAAAAGTAAAAAAAAAAGATAAAAAATAAATAAATGAATAACTAATTGCGCATCGCATTATTTTGTTTGATTTATTTAACAGCATATCAACATTTTTCCAGATATTTAATGCCTAATTCTAACGTTGATATTTAAATACAGGTTTGCTTTACACAAGAGACAAAACAGTAGACCTTTGTTTGGTTTGAACGAGGTTAAAAACTGTAAAAGACCCTCTGATCAGAACTTGGGGTCTTTGAGGAGCGTGTAATAACCTCTTAATTGCTGTCGTTCTCAGGTCCACACTGACTCGAGGTGGTAGCACCTGTTCGGGTCACAGATACAGGCAAATAGTGAAAAATAAAAAATGAAATACTGTGAAAGTATAAAAATACATTTTATAGTAAAAATACCAGCAATACATTTTTATATAAAAATTGGTAACAATACATATTTGTAGTGAAATTACTAACAATACTTATTTATATTGAAATTACTAACAATACATTTTATCTGTAGTTGAAGGCATACAATTACGTTCAAAATATTTTGGCATTAAATAATAGAGGTTTTTAGAAGCAGCAAAACAAAATCAACCAAACAATCAATTAAAAGTGTAGACTCATAGTTTCCACGAGTGCAAAAAGTTAACCATATGTTGATTTTATAACGGTAGACTAAATGTGGCACAAGGCTGAAAGTATGTGGCACACAGCGAGGGTCAAACTCACTATTCAGTCGTAATTAATCAAGCAAGACAAGCTTGCTAACCATAACGCCATGTTTTGCTAGCACGAGTTTCTGAAAGGTTTAACTTTGGTTTGCTTGGGTGCTAAAAAGCTAGACATACGTTTGGTTTACGGGAGATTAAAAAAGATCGACGCATTTTTGGCTTGCCCGAGAATCGAAAAGCTAGACATAGGTTTGGTTAGTTCGAGATTAAAACCTGTAGATATCATGTTGGTTTACACGGGATTTCTAAGGATCAACATGGGTGTAGTTTTCAAAAAAAGCGAAAACCGGGGGTTAGGTTTGTTTTAAAAAAGAGGCATATATCTAGACATAGGTTTGGTTATAAGAAGTTGGTACATGTATAATATTCATATCTATATCGACTCTTTTGAAATGAATTACCCACGGCCTAACACTGGAAACACACCCAGTGTTTGGTTTTCATAATCATTCAGCCAGTATCGATGAATATGTGTATTTTTCTGCGTGAAAGTATAAATGATTTGCATGCCCTTTCATGTCAGACGATAGTTTACCATAATGATATTGAAACAGAGTAAAAAGATTATGAGTTATTGGCGCAAAAGATCCAAACCCTACTATTATGCAATTACCATCTGTCTCATGGCCAACTTAATTTTACATTGTTTAATATAGTCAAATGCATGCTGCTTTTAAATAAATAAACGAAAACATTCATTACATACACATTTATTTCTTTTTTCCCCACTTATAATCACAGATCCAGAACAAATTCGGAGTTGAAAATAACAATCTCCCTTGATAGGAGCGCAAAGAAAGACAAAATTAAACATAGCTACGAAAAAGAATCCATCTTTGAAACCGAAAACAAATAAGGCCGTTCGGTAATTATTTACAGGTTTTCATTTTCTTCTTAATGTTATTTTTTTTCTACACAACGCGAAAATCTCTCTGTTAATGAAAAAATAAACAGTTGCCCCCAGCTTTACATTCATCGTAATGCAAGTGCAATCACTTCCACTCTTTATATGCGTCATTTTTAAGCGTTGTAATCTTTGTCGATATAAAATCGCTGTCAGCCAACCTCGCCATCAATTTGGCAATTCTCCCATAGTTTGCGCCATCTAATCACCGCATCCATCGACGAGAAATCATTAAATAAAAACGAACAATTGGCAAAAGCATCATTGCTGTGAAATATGATAAAGCCCCATTTCTGTTAGTTTACATTGACAGACTTGTATCAATGGCAGCATTTAAACACATGCTGAGAAAGAACCTACCTGATGGCCTTTGCTTTGATGACGAATATTGGTGTTTTAGTGTGCAACATAATTCATGGTAAATTGATTTTCGTTTGGGAATATCTTTATGGAGATGACGAAATTGGTAATGAATAAAGAACGCTGTTTAGTTAGGGTTAACTCCCATCCGCCTGTTCGAAACATTTGAGCAAACAGGCCGGGAAGTATCTTCAATCTAACACATTGCTTACCAACTTATATACGAGTAGTAAAAATCATTTTTGTTCCCTTTTCTGTATAATATAGATCTGCAGCCTCGAGATACACTGGATGTTTGAAACAACTTGGTAAATTAATTACTTTTGTAAATGTTACCCCCAATTGAAAAAAAAAAACTAGCTGTATGATGTTCTCATTAAATTTTATAATATTTGCTGGATAACAAACACTTTATTGAATTTTAACTTACGTAGTATAGTGAATGACAACATCTTAAGCACAGTGATGCCGAAAGGGAACAGTCGAAAGTACTAGGCTACTGAAAATTTTATCAGCTCATTTATTTGGAAAATTTGATCTCTTTAGAACGTACAAAACATTTACGTATAGAGATAATACATAGTGTTGCTGTCTTTGGCTAGAATAATAGCCACAATTCGATGTGGTATTGAATAGAACAAGGATAATATTTTCTTAATATGAAATTTCTTTCATTCCTTTTGGAGATTGTGTGGTTTTCGTTGAAGAACTTGTTCCTTCAGTTCAATTATAGTGAGATCAGAACTTGGTGCAGATATGTCCTCCAAAATTTGAAGAGATTCATCCACAAGAAACCTTTTGGTTACACGTGGCGTGTGTTAAGGGACACCGTCTTGCGGGACAATCACTCCGTGTTCGTTGTAGTCTGGCAGGAGATTAAATGGTACTAAACTAATGTAGATTTCACTGTTTAGAGTTCCATCAACTTCTGCCAGTTTTCTTCCAGCGTCGAAATTGAGGAATTCACAAACCATTTTTTGTGTTATTTTTAGAAATTGATTTTGAGCGTTTTGGATATGAAACCGAACAGTTACAAAATTTCGGTAAATCTAAACGAGAAAGCAGAACCTTAGGTCAATTTGCCACCTTGCTTAATCACGACACTCTTCGTAGCCGAGTTGGGTAAAACTCGTCAGATCAAATATCAGTTATGCTTTCAAAGTTTCAAATCCTGCCGGAAGGCGTATTTTTATTTAATAATAGAAGGCCGATAGACAAAATACTGTTTAAAATATATGTCGCGTTTACACAAAGATGGATAACAGCCAAAAACAACGTTTAAAGTGATGTAATTTATAATATACTTATATATATATATATAAGTAAATTATAAATTATATATATTTATTCAAAAATTATAACATAAAAATATTATAAAATCACTACAAAAATAGCCATTTTGTTTCAACACTTCTGGTGTCTTATTAAGTGATGGTGTTGGATGTAGAATAAAGGGTTTTAAAAAGTTCAAATCAATCACCCCCCTCGTTAGGCGAAAGGCTGTTACATAAGTTCGAATGACCAATCAAAATACAAGTATACGAGAATTCAAAAACTTGACAACGAACTTTCGTTATAATAATTATTTAATACTTTAATGTTAGGATTAGACTAAAATAGAAATCATTCTAACTAATAAATATTAAATTATACTATAAAATTAAAAATTACCAATTTTAAATTTAGAATTTAATTTAAATTAATTTTAAAATTATTTAAAGAAGAAACTGAAGAAAAAAAATATATATATTTTTATTTATGTTGTTATGTTTTGAAATTAAGTTTGAATAAACGTTAAGATCTAATGCTGCTCTGAACTCCGTTACAACTTAGATACATTTGAATGGATGATCTGGTTTATGGACAGCTTGCAAAAGATAATATATATATATATATATATATATATATATATATATATATATATATATATATATATATATATATATGGTCAGTTATTGGTCAAGCGGCGTTGAATTAGACTAGAAGACCGTACTATTAAAAAGAGTTCAATACAGGTATAAAGAAAAGTAAAAAAATACCATGCAGAGATTTTAAATTTACAAAAATTAGCAGTGAGCCTATCAGACTTGCAACCTTTAGCTATCTTCATGCGATTCGGGCTAAATACTTATTATTTAAAACTAAATAAAAGCACAACGCTTAGTTTAATAGAAAGGCAAGGGTACTGAAGTTGTATTAGAGGTGAGAAATACGATATGTACATAGTTTCCTCCCGATTCATACGAACACAAATGTAACGTTTTTGTGTGTATGAATGGCGCCATTATTTGTCATAACGATTTTTTTGTTTGGAAATTATATATATACATATATATATATATATATATATATATATATATATATATATATATATATATATATATATATATATATATATATATATATATATATATATATATATATATATATAATGTTTTATTTTACTTCCCTAGATGAACTGCTTTCCTGATCTGTTGAGCTCCATCTCGCCGAAACAGTTAGTTATGAGGCGCCAGTTTTTCGTATTCGCCCATTCCCCGGCTTGGAGCTAGACTTCACAAACTATTTCAGTCGCATGCCAGGGAAACATCTTATAGACACACAGCTTGTCCACGCTATCCTCGACAATAACAACCTTTGGAACATAGTGTACATATTTATATTATATACATCAAGTAATTTTAAACGCTCCAAAAATTAATGATATTTTAGATATAAAAAAATTAAGTAAACAAACGCACTAGAAAGCAAGTGTTATGAATAATCAAAAGGGTTCTTCCTTTGTTTAGACACACTCCTCTTTGAAAGAGCTATTTCTATTTACTGGGACTATAAAAGGACACTATATTCGAACCGCATTTGAATAAAGGTTTCTTAAACCTAGACGAAATAAAGGATTGCGTTCGAAATTCCAATAACCTGAAGAAGGCCGGGACGTTCAACAGCCGAAACGTTGTGAATATGGCAATGAAGATGAAGGATAACAGCTCGAATAATGTAAATAATGTAAGCAATCATAATACCTCATCTCAGACTTATAGACAGATATTATTTTTATTATCAGTAATATTATTGTTGCTTTGTATCTCTTGAATTTCTTCCATCGGCTTGCAGACAATTACATATGTAATATTGTCTGTGCAGCACACGGGCTCCATTTGTAGAGACAATTACATATGTATATATAATGAAATGTTGCTCCAAAACTTATGCCCCCGTTTATTACATAAGCCAGCCACGTAAGAAGCGAATGTTGGTTGTATGCTGGTGACGTTGAAGGATACTGCAATAATCCATAGCTGTCTCTCGTTATAGATCGGCTTTTTGAAGTGCCGTGTCACGTAAGAGTCCGTCAAGGCAAGGAGTGTCGTTAAATTTCTCTGATAAAGTAAACCAGTTGACATTTTTCAGAGCTTGTTGAAAGTTTCCGGCAAACAAAGAGTAAAAATGAGCAGAGATAGACAGTGGGGTTCAACAGTCACCAGGTCACGTACCTGTTAATAAAAGATAACCAACGCTGCCAACATATTCTAACAAAGACCTCACTACTTTGAAAAAAATGTAATACAAACATACATATATATATATAACAAATCCTAAAGAGACAGGAAAACCTACCTAAGTTTCACCTAAACCGATCTTCAGGGTAAGATATATATTTATTTCTATGATGAAAACATAGTTTTAAGCTATGCCATATCTATGAGTAAAAGCGCTCAATAACAAAGGGTACATGTATGAATATAAAAGTGGTCAGTGGTGGTGCAATGAGTTTGTTATTTTGCAATTCTAAGATGTATTTGTGTAATATTTCAGTCTGTGTTCTCTTTCTTTATATTATTATTTAAAGTGGAATAAAGATGGCAGTTTGGTCCGAGGTTAAGGAACCCGTATGCTGTTTAATGAGTTAGTAATCTGAATAATTAATAAAGTTGCTAGAAATTAAGTAATTATATTTGCTTTTATATAAATTATTCTTTTTTTTTGTTAATTATCACATTATTTTTGGTATGTTTCTTCTTAATTATATCAGAAAAAAGATTTAGGATTTCCTGGTAGTTTTTCAAAGTTAGTAGAATATTTCAATTTGTCAAGCAATTTCATTTCTTTCCATTTGGAGATATTTGATCTATTTTTTGGAGGAATTAGATCTCTCTTCCTATAAGAGAACTTCGATATTTTGTGCTGTTAGTGTCCTTTTTTCGATGCAACGTCATATCATTTAAATAACATATCAATTGTCCGTTGTCAAAATTTAGAACACATATGAATAAGAAGCAAAATAATATTAAGATTAGACATTTTTCATTAGATAACCCCAAAAATGCTATTCCGGACAGAGTGCGAAGAATGACTCCAATTTCTGAAGAAATTTAAAATCAGTTGCGTAAAATTTATTGAAAACAAAGTTTGAACAAAGTAACTATGAACAATTTTTTTGCTATCCGCTGGCAGCTGCAAGGATGGAGAAAGCATTACCTAGGACCCTCGCCAGTGAGTCACGCATCAAGAGCCATTCCGTTTCGCAAGGCGTGCCCCTTAATCGTAAATCCACACAGAATAATCCTTGAAAAAGTATGTATCAACATTCGAAAATATTCCGGAAGAAAACACAAGTCAACTTGTTAGGAAATTTTAAATATTTCGACAAAAAATTGTTAGATCTTGTCCATATTATTTAACAAAACATGTTTCAGATAATTCTTGTTTCCGAAATACATCTATCTATCTATCTATCTATCTATCTATCTATATATATATATATATATATATATATATAGAGAGAGAGAGAGAGAGAGAGAGAGAGAGAGTAAACAGACAGACAGAGAAGACACAAAGTAAGAGAGAGACAGACATACAGAGACAGACAGATAAATTAAGAGAGACAGACAGATATAGTGTGTGATAGAGAGAGAATGAGAGAGACGGACAGACAGAGACAGACTTATAAAGTAAGAGAGAGAGAGAGAGACAGACAGACTGACAGACAGAGACAAAGTGTGTGTGTGAGTGAGAGAGAGAGAGAGAGAGAGCAATATCTTTGTGATCGGAAATTCATAGAGATAAATCTGCTCATCATTGGTGGGGGAAATCTACCGAATTTATAACGCTTATTCTATTATTTAAACCAGAAATTATTGACGGCAACTAAATTTTAAATTTGGTCTGTCACAAAATGTTATTTCATGACAATATTTCATCTGAAATAATTCGATTATATATTAGATACTTTTGCAGTCATAGAAAATAATTTGTACAAAGTAAAACTTAATTAAATCAATATTGGAAATCTCTTTAGCAATTTAGAGATTATCACATATTATGACCAGTTATTTATTATTTTCTATATAACATTCTCATATAAATATATATATATATATATATATATATATATATATATATATATATATATATATATGTGTGTGTGTGTGTTTAAAATTATTGTTTCGCTCTGTAGAACCGAAAAGGTTAAAAACAAATTCCACATCATGATTATTTTCTTGTTCGATAGCAAAGCCACTGTGATCCCATAATCAGGCGGTCAACAAAGCGTGTTATGTACAGGGTCTATTCTCGCGAAGAGGCTGGTACTTTTCATATTTGGCCGGTTGCCCCGGCACATGGACAATGCCCCACGCAACAATACATCTTGACGATAGTATCAAATACTTGTCCAATATGGTCACCAAGACAGCCCCTGATCCTCCCCTAGGTCTGCCCTAGTCTATTGCGACTTCTGGATGTTTGCCAAGCTGATGGAGAAGCACGATAGCCGCCATTTTGAGAGAGTGAAGAAAATGGAAGAGAGTTTGACAATGACCACGAATATCATTTCTATGACAGACTATAAAGTGGCTTTCAGTATTCAGTGCACTGAAATGTGAGGGTCCAAATTTAAAGAGTTTTGTATTTTACTGAAATAAATAAATAGTTCAAGTATACGTTAAAAATATACTTAGGCTGAAATAGTTTTTATAGGAATTTTCTCATTTTATGATCCTTTTAGCATCCAACTCAGCATTTTAGCTAAATTTTCCTAATTTCATTTTTATTTTCTCTTTTTATGATATGATTTTCATTCAACTCACTCACTTTCAGTGATCAGTTGTTTTAAATATGGTATATATGATTTTGATGGCTGGAGCCTTGCGGTTTTGGGGATGCTCTATCTATCTATCTATGCATACAATTACACATCTATCTATCTATACATCCATTCATTTATCTATCTATTCATACAATCACACATCTATCTATCTATCTATCTATCATCTATCTATCTATCTATCTATCTATCTAAGTCTGCTCATTTCTATCTATCTATCTCAGTCTGCTCATTTCTATCTATCTATCTATCTATCTATCTATCTATCTATCTCAATCTGCTCATTTCTATCTATCTATCTATCTATCTATCTATCTATCTATCTATCTATCTATCTATCTATCTATCTCTGCTCATATCTATCTATCTATCTATATATTCATATATACACGTATTTATATATTTAGTTATATATTTGTGTATTTAGGCAGCAATCCTTCTATCATACACGTTTCATTCAATATAACAGACATGGTGCTTTGATTTAGCTTTTTCGACACTTTCTCATGTGATCTTACGTGGCACCATGCATACCTGACGAGCTGAGAGAAATATTCATAGATATATGATTTGTTTTTTACGGTTTATCAACCATTTAATAATTATTTAAGGCCAAAAATATTTTGGGTTTTAAGAATAATTCTTTCTTTACATTCAAGCGATCTGGGAGAAAGAAAGAGAAAACGAAGAAGAAAGAAAGAAAAAATAATACGAAAACAGGTTATAGGCGAGCACACACACGCTCGGCTAACATGTGTCGAAAAATATTCAGGTCAAGCATCTGACCGATTTCCGCGGATCCGCGAAAAATGGAAGTGTGTTATTGGAATGATAGTAAAGGTCTAAGTGGGTGGGGAAGTGTATCTAAGGATATGAAGACAAACCATTAATACGAAAACACAGACAGTCTCCAGAATTAGGAAAAACCCACACAAGGTGTTGTCGCTGGCGAATTTTTTTTTGAGAAAATAAAGATTTTTATTATCAGACCTTCGAGCGGAGGGAAAATTGAAATATTTTTATTCCGTTCAGAAACGCCAACGAGTCTGAGAAATTCCTTTCTTAGATCATATCCAATTAGCGATAAACTGCTTGACAAATGCCACGTGTTAAAAAGCCGAACGTGTCATCTCAGTCGCTCATGATAAGGGCGATTTAAATTAATATTTTTGTTTTTCAAGCAAGGTGTTTCTTTCCCAAAACAAAGCCACGGACTGTCCACGCCCGACTAAAGACGTCATTGGCTAAATAAGATCACATGACACACGAAGGAGGAGGAAAGATACCCGACCAGGACCTTATTGGCCGAGAACGGTCACGTGACGCACGAGGAGAATCGGTCGACACCCCTGTCAGAAGTGTAAGTGTAAGGAGCCGATACGAAGAAGCGGGGAAGCGGATATACGCCCCTCAGAGGCACAGTAAGGGAGTGGGAGTGAGAGTGAGTTACCGAAAATGGAAAAGAATGAAAAATCCCTAACCAGAAATAAGAAGGGTGGATACGTATTTAGAATTATCGAAGAACCCCTGGCGCCGACAGACCCACCCCAGTTTTGACTGCGTCAATAAAAACGAGACCCCAACCGAGAGAAATCAGTTCAGCCGCGGACGGCGAAAGAGTTCAGCTGCGGACGGCAAGCGGAGTGGAACCGCGGACGGCGGTCCGAGTTCGGTCGCCCACTTTGCGGGAAAGAGAGGCCAGTTCGTTTGGCCTAAGTGAAGAAGTTCGTCCGACCCAAGCCGAAGAGAAGAAGTTAGTTCGCGCACCGACGGCGGAGATGAGTGACCAGTAATTCAGACTCTGGAGAGAAAGAGTTCAGTTTGTTCGACCTAAGCCGAAGAGAAGAAGTTAATTCGCGCACCGACGGCGGAGATGAGTGACCAGTAATTCAGACTCTGGAGAGAAAGAGCTCAGTTTGTTCGACCCAAGCCGGAGAGAAGAAGTCAGATTGAGCCGCGGACCCTGGCGAGAAATTTTGAACCTTGGACGACAAGCAGAGATGAGCGCCCAGTGTTGAAACCGCGTCAAGATAGCTGACCAAGATTCACGCACACTTCTGGACTCTTCTTCAACCAAGAACAAGTAGTTTGAAGAGCGACTTAGAATCAAGACCACAGAAATAAGTTTTTTTTCGACTTTCATCCAAAGACACACCGAAACACAAATTTCTTAGAGAGCAGACAACTGGAAGCCTTAAAGTTGCCTAGTAAAAGCGTCGTGCCACAATCCACAGAACGGGTCGGGAAGTAGACATAGTCCTATGTACCGAGCAAATAGACATAAAAAGTTTGTTACCTTTTTCTTTGATACGTTGGACCGTGTGAGTTTTTATTTTATTTTCTTTTATACATAATTATGTGTTATCACCCCCGTTGGACTCAACTTGCATTACGGCCCCAACCCCTGTTTGATCTCGTCTGTCTAAGATCAATTCACAACGTGGGTAGGCAGACTGGAGATCAGTGCAGTTACCCTGGTAACCAGGCGTTGGAAGCGGGTTGGGAACGGCGAGGCTGGTATCAATCTAACCAAAGGGTTAGAACGTCACGTTTGGAGCAGCGAGGAGCGAACAGCTGACGCCGCGGCGAAGACGTCACAGTTGGTGCTGTCCGTGACCAGGATATCAGAGCCTGGGGAGCACGTGACGTCACAATTGGCACCGCGACCGGGATCGAATGACACAGTCGACGCTGCGACCGGGGGACGACGTCACATTATATTTTTGTTCTTTTCCGTATTATATAAAATTTGTCCAATTGTTATATTTTGAGTGCTTTCGGCTATACATTTAGCCATTTTCAAGGTTGAGATATATGAAATATTAACAAGAAATAGATTGTTGTATGTATGTATTTAATAAAATATAATGGAAACAAAAACAAGAAGATAACGAATCTAAATAAAATCCAATTATATATTTATATAATGTTTACATCTTCAAAACACGGTGAAGATATTGTGTCCAGGTTCCTAGTTGATATTATTAAGTGTTGTCTTTTTGTTTTTATTAATAAGGCTTCCATTATTTTTAGCCTTTTTTTTTTTTTACATGTAGACGATGCTATTATATTTGTTTTATCAACAATTATGTTACGATAACACAAATATAATAAAAAAGAAAAGAAAATATACAAGCTAGTTATCTATGCATACATCCACACATTTACTTATGTGTGCATATATACACGATCTATATGTCTATGGTATGTGACGTACGGTGGCCGTTAATGATTAAGTCTAGCTCAAGACGTGAATAGCGAAAAAATGGCGAATTTATTGGTTTAGTTCATATCTTTCGTTGATCTTTCAACCAATTTTCATCAAACTTAACAATTGCTTTATAAATGTCTCCACTTTTATACCGCAGGTAACACACTGACACATTGAATTTCAAAAAATCGAAAATAATTGTGGTCTGCAGTGGGTCTTCATGTTGCCTATTTTAATAAATAAATTGTCGGACTTTGTCCATTTCTTAATATATGACGTCATTTGTTTACATTTGATACGCCAGAGCAGTTATGAATGTACGAGATTCATGGAAGATTGAAGTTTATAAGCAGTAAATTCGACCTTGCCTACCGAACGCTCCTTTGTGGCCGAGTCGGTTAAGGCACGTCAGCGTAAATGACGGTTCCGTATAGGATGCAGGTTCGAATCCTGTCAATGGACGAATATTTTCTATGAAAATTTCTCGGACATTCGGTAAATGTTATTTAATACTGTTTATTATAAACAGACCATTTACTTAAATACTTGTATCTATAAAAAAGAACGTTAAACATAAAAATGTCTTTAATATATATATATATATATATATATATATATATATATATATATATATATATATATATAGCTGTGCCAGAACGAAGCCACAAGTCATCGTGGCCGAGGGCTTGAACGTGCTGGACTTGTTTAAATTGTTCATCACGCTAGATAACACGCTCTCTTCCAGAAATTGTAACTAAGGTCTGCTCAGTACAGTTGCGGTATAACCCATGGGTATTAAGCAAACACAAATGTGCCTGAGCGAGCGTCTGTAATTGGGATTGGGTATCTTCGAATACGAGTGGCCAGCTATTATATGTATATACGTTTTACTTATTAAATGCAAATATATAAATACATGCATTTGAAACTATAGGTTTATTTACTAAATGATAGTAATATATACCATCACTCTATATAAGAAGGATGGCGTTTTATGCAGTATAGATGTAAACAAATGACAATAAATTTTATGAAATATCCCGAAGCGAGAAATCTCAAATTAAATGTCACGTCGTGATGTTTAAATATGCAGTATTATGTCTTGTTTTATGGATAAATGTTTCGTGCTCGGAGCTTGATAACGTTAAATAAAGAAAAAGAAAAAAAAAGATCAGTTCATTACATGAAACACTGGAAAAGTTCGTTAAAATCACTGAACGGCCCCCCGATGCAAGTCCGATAAAGAAAAGCTGAGGACTTAAATTCGCTGATCAGTTTGGCAGATGCTTAATAAGGTAAAGTTTTTTTTTTTTAGGTAAGCTGTGGAAGTTTTATACTTTGGAAAATCGGCAAAATTTGAAAAATCAAAAAATGTCCAGGCTTTGAACACGTAACAAAATATGAGGGACCGTTTATTAATCATTCCGCAAAAGAAAATCGAATAAAATTGTGTCAACATATAAAAGGTTTTCAATCTTTGTACCGACTAATTCTATACTATCTATTCGCGATTTGTCAGAAGGATGGAACAAAGACCAGATAGCCACAGACGTTGATATAACAATATAGGGGGTATGATAGTTTGGAGAAGCGGTGAGCCCATGGTATGTCCCAAACAATGATACCATAAAAGCTATTATTTTTGAAGTCACAGCTAGAGCTATGGTCCATGGCAAAGACATACTCTTTATAAAAATAAAATGCCATTTATATACTACAATGTACTAATCACCTTCGATAAAAAAAAAAAATATATATATCTGAAAAAACCTGGTTTCAATGACACAAAACTGAATCGTTAATTGAATGGCCAAAAACTTGTGGGAGCATCATAAATAGGGGTTTCAAATTCTAAATAGCATTAAAATAGCAAAGAGGAAACAGCGAATGTTATTCTGGGTGCTTTGTAATCTGCTTTATATTAAATATATTAGAAATATCTTAATATCATTATATAAACGTGTTCTAAATCTATTACTGAACATTGATCATACATTTTTTCAAAGTAATGTTTATAACTTTGTCGTTATTTAACAGTATTTGTCTTAAGATTTATTTTGTAAACTTTACATATAATCTACATTTCAGGCATGTTTCTATATTTTTGAATTTTTAAAATTTTTATTTTGATAATGGGTAATAAAACTTCCAGAACCGCTCGGATATTCGTGGACATTTGAACAGTTTTTACACACTTTATATTCCAAAACGAAAACACACAAGAACACGAGAAAAACTGAATAAAAAATTTAATCGCGGTACCTTGTCATTCGTTTTAATGAAATAATATATATATATATATATATATATATATATATATATATTAAGGCATTAAAAACTAGAAATGTTGTATTGCAGGCCATGATAAGTTTAAAATAAAACACACACAGTCGACCGGTTTCGTCCCCTCTCGTCAGAACTGTTAACGGGGAATTTAGATTATGAGGAAAAAAGAAAAAAGAAAAAAGTCTGTCATGGGTGACATGAATGAATGGACAGGGAAGGAAGGAAAGATAAAATTATACCAACCAAGCTGCTAGAAGCGCAGAACAGCAAGTCCAAGCAAACAATCTCTTTGTTTGCAAAGAGAAGGCTGCTTGGACCTGATGTAAAGCGATTCCAACACCTTGAGATGGAAAAGTGAGTGCGAACTGGCCAAGACGGAAAACCAGTTCACACTGAAATCCATCGCACAAGTTGGATTCTTTATAAAATGATCCGCAATGGAAGACCCATAAGTGTTACGAATGGTATCGCCCAAAGAAAATTTTTTGTTTAGTATTATCGCAGGTACGTGTTGTTTAATTCTCACGTCCAACCGCTGTGTCGTTCTACCTATGTAGTCGCATCCACAACTACATTTGAAATAGTAAATAACAGAGTTAATATGGTGGGGGTAGAACATCTTTACACATAGATGGAAGTACAGACCTAGTTTGAAAAAACAACACGAACGTTCGCTGCAAAATAACACTCCACGTGAACTACATGAAATACGCTTGGCGAAGGATTCACTAATCCTACCCAACCACGGTAAACGAAGATAGACCGGACATTTACCAACTGAAGCAGGTTTGATTTTGTTGAACCTAGCGGTCTCATCTCGAATAACCGATTGAACAATGTTCAACGGATAACCATTGTTCACAAAGATCTCAGTTAAACAACTGATTTCATGTTTCAAGGTGTCATCCGAACAGATCATTAACGCCCTATGTGTCAGGGTCCTAATCAAATTAATCTTTTGTTGTTTAGGACAAAAGGAGTCCCAACGGGTATATATTCCTGTAAAAGTAGACTTCCTGTACACAGAGGTAATAAACAAGGAAGGAGTTCTTTGAACAAGAACATCTAAAAGGGCAATGAACCATTGACCTCCTTATCTACTGTAAATTTAAGGGCAGGATGAACACCATTGAGTAGGGAAAAAAATTGATCCACTTCCGATTCATGGCTGAACACACAAAAAGTGTCATCAACATACCGAAAGTAAACCTTGGGTCGGGCAGAACTTAACAAAAGGCTTTCTTCATAAAAACCCACAAAAATATTTGCCAAAACAGGACCCAAGGGGAACCCATCGCTACACCATCGATCTGACGATACATGATATTGTCGAAACTGAAATCGACAAACATAGTGGCAAATTTCATGAGTTCAACGAACACTTCTTCAGGTATATTCGGAGGAGTCAAATCACTGCGATATAACATATCGCTGCAAATATCAATAGTCTCCGATAAAGGGAACACAAGTGAAGAGGCTACAGATGTCAAAGGAACACATAAATCCATCAGTGGCATCACAATTCCGAATGAATTTGGAAAAAAAATGAATCTTTAATACAAAAGGAACTGTAATGCTGCAACACTGGTTGCAACATTATAGCAAGCCATATATATATATATATATATGAAACATACTAGTAGAAAATACAAACATAATAGCCTCATCAACATGTAGAAAAGATTAAAAATAATGGATGCCTTAACAATAAAAAAGGAAAGGCCAATACTTAATAATATTAATTACGAACACGGCCCCAATGTGCTGACTGGGTTTGGAGAAAATAAAACATCCCTATAAACCTAAAAACTTACACACAACCCATACACCCAATTAAAAAGCAAAAATAAAATCATCGTTGATGATGACTAAAAGGATAGCCGAAAGTGCACGGAATTACAGGACATTTGGACAGTTTCACACAAACTGAGTTCAGAAAAGAAAAGACTTGTTCGAACACAAGACAAAAAAAAGCTTAATGCAGTACATTGTCTTTAATGAAACATGTATAAAGAAATATTCACTTGGTGTAAACCTCAATGTTCATCTTTATATTTACACACGTTCTATCTCTGAAATTTAGTATTTTAATCCACAAATATAGCATATAAAATTTAATTCACATAATCACACATATATATGCGTGTGTCTTTGTGTGTATGTGTGTGATCCAAGAGAAATTAAGAAAAGGAGATTATATCCCACCCAAAAAACCCCCACCTAAATAGGAAGATACCGTTACACACATGCCAAGACACATATTCATAGATAGATAAATTTAGAATGTATTTTGTAAATAGATTTCAATATATAGCAAGCTAGGAATAGAGAAATAGCGAAAAAACACAACACCGATTTATATCTATATATATATATATATATATAATATAAAAGGCTAAAACAATAATATTCCATGGTTATATTTTATTACACTGGAATCGTAATCACGATCCAAATCATTTTTGATTACGATTCCAATGTAATAAATTATAACAATGAAATATTAGTGTTTGAGCCTTTATATTATATTCTTAATCTGTCCTGGACATTGAGTTCTACCTGGATTCTATCCTCTTGGGAATATATATATATATATATATATATATATATATATATATATATATATATATATATATATATATATATATATATATATATAAACTGTGACTATTATAGCTATATAGCGAGACTCTTCGCAAGAGCGAATTGAGTCACTGTCGGTCACTGGGCGTGTTTCTAAAAATAAATACGCTAAAATCCACCTTCATCCCTACCGGCTTAATGGTTAGAATCTCCGACTGACACCAATTCAGTCGCGTTTCGATTCTAGCTAGAGGCAACCGGGTGTCTAGCCACCGGATGAGCAGTGAAACAGCGAAACAGTCTGTCTGTGAATGACGTTATATATATATATATATATATATATATATATATATATATATTGACCACTAATATTATCTATCTATATATATATATATATATATATATATATATATATATGGAAAATGACTAAAATCTATAAATTCAGGAAACACTGATACGACGGCACTAATAAAAATCACTGGAAAATGTTAGAGATGAAACCAAAGCATTTCATAGAAAAACTCCAACCGAGATGTAAAATCTCTGGAAGAAACAACATGGCAGAAGGTAAAGTCCACTGACTGAATAAAAATATAATGGCGCGATCAGAAAACCTCTTGAGAAAAGAAGGAAGAACATTATACTTGCGATTATTCTCAACCAAGAAACTTCTGGTCATCCATTATTCATGTCTGAAGGAGGAGGTAGACATAGAACAAAAGTAACTCGCGCCATTTTCATGCGACTGCTTTGCTTTTCCGATTTCTAGATTCATTAACAGTCTTAGAGTTCCTACTTCATTCCACCGGAAACATTTGCCAAGATGCAATTCCGATATCCGTCTTGGAGGATCGCAAACGCTAGAAGGCAACATGAAAACAGGAAAACTAGTTGAATTAATATTCGCAGGCCATAAAGAAGATGTTCAGTGAAGTGTAACGGATAACGGCTCGGAATAAGAAATCGAGTTCGAATTCCAGTTGGGGCTAATTACAATCACTTACCCTTGGGAAAGGTATGAGTTCATTCCTACACCACCCCCAACTATATGCTGAATTGCAGGGAAGACTTGGTCTTTCTGCGGTAAAATGGTTGCCAGCCAACCCTCGTCTTGGTCTCAATAATATTGGATGAACGTCTTATAAAACTAATTACTGAACATTGATCAAACATTTTAAATGAAAGTCATCTTTATAAATATGTCTTCAATAAACATTAATTTTTGAAATATTTCTTTTGTAACTTTGACGCATAAGTCAAGTATAAATGATGTTACATTATTTATTCTTATTTTTATGAATTTTTATTTTGACAATGACTAATAAAATATACGAAGCGCACAAGTATTCTCGGACATTTGAACAGTTTTTATGGGCACGGTTTGCAACCTGTCTATCGCACAAAGAAATGACAACCTACAGCGAGAAATCTCCTGTCTAGTCAGTAATGAATCGATAGAGAAATCAGTCTATATTTATGAGATGAGGTATTATGTCCACTATTTACATAATTCGGACTATTGTCCTAATCTTTGTCGCCATATTTATTACAACGTTTCGGCCTGTCAGTATCTTTCTATATTTTTGAGATGAGGTATTATGTACACTATTTACATTATTCGGACTATTGTCCTCATCTTTGTTTATATATCTATTACAACGTTTCGGCCTTTCAGTATCTGTCTATATTTCTGAGATGAGGTATTATGTACATTATTTACATTATTCAGACTATTGTCATCATCTTTGTTGCCATATTTATTACAAAGTTTCGCCCATTTCAGTATCTGTGTATATTTCTGAGATGGGGTATTTTATAAACTATTTACATTATTCGGACTATTGTCCTCATCTTTGTCGCCATATTTATTACAGCGTTCCTGCCTGCTTCAGGTAGTTGTTATTTCGCTCACTGGGGTGGACTGTTCTATTTTCACGTGCCATGTTTAATGAATTTCAGTTATCTGTTATTTCCTGTTAATTCCCCTTTCCAAGTTCTCCACTGCCTTAACCAGGTATTGAACTCACACTCTTTGGGTCCTGTCGCTGGATCTAACTAATGCCTTTATCCTCTGTGCCATGTGTCCTAGAGGATAGAGAAATGAACGCACAAGCATCTATCGCATCTAGCACTTAACTGACTTATAAAAAAAAAAACTCTTTGTTGAAATACAGACGCTAGTCAATCTTCTTTTCTTTTTATGTGATATGTCCTTTCAGGACGTAGGCGATCATGGCTCTCCGCCTCCATCTATCACTTGCAGCTCTCAACAAGTTATTTCCCTCTGCTTCCTCACCCACACCACGTTCTGTCATCCACTTGCTTAACCCGTTACCTGCCATGAGCTCCATTTGTGGCTCTGTTAAAATTAAACTCACTACATGTTATTCCTTGTATTTACATTGAATTGCTTACATAAATTGCATTTGCAGAGGTATATTTTACAACACTTAGCCTTTAAAGTTTTTATTATTAGCCGTAAGAAGACACTTTCTGTCGTCATTTTACATTTCACGAGTTGAAAAATAATGACTATGTTGAAAAGTATTTTTTTATTATTTCTGATCAATATCATTTTTTGATGTTTTATGCACATATATATTTAATGTTCTAGATTCTATAAAAATCGACAATGGTAACTACTGAAATTAAACATAAGGAGAAATAAACTACTAAGACACCTGTCTGGGCCAAAAATGCGCATTAAAAAAAATTGACAGTTAATGGGTCCGTCACGCATTGTTTCCCTTGTCTCTCTTTCTTTCTATTCGACCCGTGAGTATCAGATTCTCCAGGCTCTCCTTCCTCATTATGTGTCCCAGAAACTTCAGCTGTCTCTTCATGATATTTAGTATAAGCATCCTCCTTGTTTACAATCTATGAAGAACGCAAGGACAAAGTCCTGTTGCTTAGGGTGTTGTTGATTGATTGATTTACTATTAACGACCTATCAACTTTAACATTAAAAATATCTTGAAGATAAAAAAGATTTTCCAGAAACAGCTTGCACTATTTAATCCATAACTGGATTCCTACTTTTTGCAAGGTAGATCTTTTATTTGCGCGTAAGTGAATGTAAAATGCGCGACTGGAATTCGAAAACGTATTTCCAACTTTAAATTCCGAAGCGCTTTTTATTACATCATACACACGACCTTGTAGTGAGTCTAGCATCTGGACGAGATCTCATCAGCATGTTTTGGAACTGCTAATTGCTTAGCAAAATTATCAATGATAGCCCATTAGTATTCTGAGGTTACGGCTCAACCTAAATATCCTTTTCATGCATGGGGAGTGAACTAACTGGAACAGGAGATAGAAAAACAAGGCATATGATCTGGAAAGAGACGTATATGTTTAATGTAAAAGACCAGTCGTTCCATTATATTCAACTGCGTGCCAATACCCTTGGTAAAGGTATGGATCCTTTTTTACCCATTAACTATGGTTAAATAGTAGGACAGACCGTGTTCTAAATCCTTGGATGGAAACTGGTCTATCACAAGAAGAAATGGTAAAAAATCTGCCTTGTCAGTCATGTATCGAAAGATACATGATCGCCCATGCGTGTATCACGCATGACACACAACTGACTGACTGTAGAAGACCAACGATTTTTAGATCGAAAGAGGCAATTTTTTAAGTGTTGTTAGCTGAATTGGAATGAAAAGAAATGCAGGGAAATTTAAAAATAGAGAAAGAGAAACGATATCGACTTACCTGAGGAATAAGATTGGTTTCTCGAATTTTAAGAAGATGGGGAGGATGGTTAATTGTCGTTTGAATAACGATGTTGAAAAAGTGAAACATGGAAATGGAAGCACAGCATTTTATTCAACTGATGATAGCGAAGGTGTCTTGAACTTAAAAGAAAATGAAATTCCTGAAGATGAAACAATGACATTTCTGGTAAACATATTTCGCTCTTGAAATTCCTCGTTCGGATTTATAAGTCACTCAATTAAGAGGTTCCATTTTAACACTTAGACGGGGGGGAATTATCAAAAGATATGATTACGTTTACAAAATGACACTTTGTTATAATATACAAAGCCCAATATCAGCATCACAATACCGATTCGAATCATACCAGGCGCATGCATTACAGAATCATTTGTGCGATAAAGTGACATGGTTTCATAGTAACAGCGAACTACAGGTTAGTGTAGACAGTCTGTGATTGAGGGTGTCACCAAGATGTTATCCCAAGTCACCTTAGAGGGCTCTGACTTCAGATATAATTACAACATTCTCGGCACCCAGCCATGATAATCTCCCTGCACTCCTGGTCATGAAAAGAAATACACCGTGTGGTAGTCCCTATGAGGTATGCCCAAATGGTGAAGAGCCGGCAAATGACATGCAAATTTGTTGCATTGAATCGAATAATTAGTGGAGCTAGTTTTAATTGACAAAGACACAACATGTAGATGTTAAAAAGTTCAGATAAAATCAGATACCTTGGGCGATATGCCTGGTTATTGCGTCAGAGAATTCATTGTTGTTGTTGTACTTATGATGATGGCATATTATCGTGATGTGTATCTGGTGAATCTTGAGTACAAAAGAATTTCAATTTCATGACATTTGCAATTATATTTGAAATATCAACTATTTTATACCAGAAGTCATTACTTATAAATATGGCAGTAAGAAAGATGGTGATTTTTCCCATTAAATGTTTCCAAACGTGAGCGATCTAATTGTCGATTAGTTTCAATGGTTCGATCGTCCTAATGCAAATCATTTGTTTGTTGAAAGGCGGTATTTGAAAGCTAACATTTCTTTTTTCTTTCTTTCTAATAAATTTCTTGCCATTCAATTTCTTTCTTTCTTTTTTTTAACATTCAATTTCTTTTTTCTTCTATTCAATTTCTTTTGTCTTTCTTTCCATTCTATTTTTCTTTCTTTCTTTCTTTCTTTCTTTTTTCTTCCTTTCTTTATTTTTTCTCTCTTTCCATTGAATTTCTTTCTCCCTTTCTTCCATTCAATTTTTTTCTTTCTTTCTTCCATTCAATTTTTTTCTTTCTTTCTTCCATTCAATTTTTTTCTTTCTTTCTTCCATTCATTTTTTTTCTTTCTTTCTTTCTTTCTTTCTTACCATTTATTTTCCTTCTTTCTTTCCATTCAATTTCTTTCTCTTTTTTTCTCTTTATCTTTCCATTCTATTTGTATTTTGCTTGTTTGTTTTTTCTTTCTTTCTATTCAACTTTTTCTTTGTTTCTTTCCATTCACTTTTTTCTTCCTTCCTTCCTTCTTTCTTTCTTTCTTTCTTTCCATTCAATTTTTTCCTTCTTTCTTTCTTTTTTCTATTCAATTTCATACTTTGTTTCTTTCATTGACATGATTTTAAGATTCTTTTTCTTTTTGCAAAGCCTTAAAGTTTTTCTTTCTATCTTTCTCTCTGTTTCATTCATTCATTCTTTCTTTCATCATCTTTAAATGATTTCTTTCTTTCGTTATGTTGCTTGCTATTTTCCTATCGTTTTTTCCTTCCCATTTTATTTCCTTTTACATTCATTTAGTTTTACTTTCAAATCAAAAACAGTTTTTTATTTCTATTTTTGAAACTCTTTCATTCATAGATTCTGTCTTCTTTAATCTGTTAATATTTCATATTCTACAGATTATTTTCCTTCTTGCTTTCTTTACCATTCCTTAATTTTACCTTTTCTTCATTTACCTTTCCTTTTTATTTTCTCTTTCTCGTCTTTTATTTTTTTTATCAATTTTTTCTCGACCCCTTTTTAATTTGCGTCACATCTCGAAAACTGGTTTCTCATCAGTATGTCTTATTCTTTTACCGAGGTAATTTTATTTCTATGAGAACGTAACCAACTGTAACACCAAAACCATGTTTTTTCCCCACTTCTGTTTTTCTCTCTCTTTCTTCTGCTTCATTGTAAACAAAAAAAAATCTCATCTTAAGGATAACTTGGCGTGTAAAAATGAAAGGTAACGAAGGAAATATCAAACAGTAGCATAACTCTTTGCACCCAAAACAATTATTCCAACATTTTTATCAAATATTTTTGGCGAGACAATACAAGATAACATTTTGCACTTATATAACGAGACTCATGTAAATGAATACACCAGAAGAAAAATACTAATATTTCCAATTAATTATGGAATCTAGCAAAGATCAAGATATTAGTTGAATATGTCCAAGAAAATAATTATTTCTAGAGTGAACCTGTCTACGTTGAATTTTGGAATGCAAAAAGTTCATTACCTGATTAATTTTGAAATTTCTTGGTACAGAAAAACGTGGCTATTTAACCTGTCTCAGGTCATTTTCAGTCCGGGTTAGTTTTTTTAACGCCACAGAACCAACCATTTATTTCATTTTACTCAATATATTAGAATCTTCAGTATTGCAGGAACAAGACGTTTAAACTGTCTATATTTCTGAGATGAGGTGTTATGTACACTACTTACATTATTCGGGCTACTGTCTTCATCTTCGTCGCCATATTTATTACAACGTTTCGACCGTGGTACGCTCCGGCCTTCTTCAGGACACATGACACTATGGATAAAGGCGTTAGTTAGATCCAGTGACAGGACCCAAAGAGTGTGAGTGTGACACCTTGTTAAGGCGGTGGAGAACTTGGAGAGGGGAATTAAGCAGGAGATAACTGATAACTGGCATCCATTAGACATGGCACGTGGAACTAGAACAGTCTACCCCAGTGAGCGAAATAAAGAGTTCAGTTCGACATTCCAACCACCTGAAGGTGGTAAAAATATCATATATATCTGATGAAGACCGGAGCGTATAACGGCCGAAACGTTGTAATATATATGACGAGAAATATGAGGCCAATAGTCCGAATAATGTGAATAGTAAAGATATTAAACATTAAATATTGCTTTGTTTCATCTATAATTCTCACATCTCTATATTTTCTTCTAAAAGTAATCCGCAAACAATTCTTCCTTCTTATTAGTTGTTTTTCTACCTTGGGCGTGTTTTTCAATAGGCAAAGTATTAAGAAACAGAAAAATGTTGTTATACACAGAGAAAAGAGTGGTGAACTACTAAGCAATATATATATATATATATATATATATATATATATATGTATCTTCACTTATGACAATGCATTCTGAACAATCTCTTCACATGAATAAATGTCTCAAGGTCACAGAAATGTGGTCCTCTATAAAAAAGAAAAAAAAAAAAAAAGAAGAGAACTGATACTGAAAACCAGAGAGAGAGAGAGAGAGAGAGAGAGAGAGACAGATTAAATGTTGGTGACACATAATGTGGAAGGTCGGCTTGGACAATTTTGAAGGAAAAAGCAGTTCGGTACCAATCGGACGAGCTTATATGAATTAATGGCAGAACGGTGAATGGCAGAGTTGGTAAAAACATATTGTTAAAACATATCTCCCCTCCATATATATATATATATAAATATATATATATATATGAAATATCATCTCCCCTCCAGTAATCCTGTCTAAATATAACCTCTGCAAATATCTGTGAGTTGTTGAACGATTATTTAGTTTGGTTTGGTTTGGTTTATTTTTTTTACTGCATATCAACATCAATGGGTTATTTAATGCCGACAACATTTTTAGGATAGATTCGTATGAATAGAATATGTATTCTTTGGTTTAGATTGGTTTGGTTTATTTAGTTTTACAGCATATCAACCTCAATGGGTTATTTAATGCCGACAACATTTTTAGGATAGATTCGTATGAATAGAATATGTATTCTTTGGTTTAGATTGGTTTGGTTTATTTAGTTTTACGGCATATCAACCTCAATGGGTTATTTAATGCCGACAACATTTTTAGGATAGATTCGTATGAACAGA
Source organism: Acanthosepion pharaonis (assembly GCA_903632075.3). NCBI lineage: Eukaryota > Metazoa > Mollusca > Cephalopoda > Sepiida > Sepiidae > Acanthosepion > Acanthosepion pharaonis. The sequence goes on from CAHIKZ030005380.1 coordinate 4,873,821, forward strand.
ATACGTATTCTTTGGTTTAGATTGGTTTGGTTTATTTAGTTTTACGGCATATCAACCTCAATGGGTTATTTAATGCCGACAACATTTTTAGGATAGATTCGTATGAACAGAATATGTATTCTTTGGTTTAGATTGGTTTGGTTTATTTTGTTTTACGGCATATCAACCTCAATGGGTTATTTAATGCCGACAACATTTTTAGGATAGATTCATATGAACAGAATATGTATTCTTTGGTTTAGATTGGTTTGGTTTATTTAGTTTTACGGTATATCAACCTCAATGGGTTATTTAATGCCGACAACATTTTTAGGATAGATTCGTATGAATAGAATATGTATTCTTTGGTTTAGATTGGCTTGGTTTATTTTGTTTTACGGTATATCAACCTCAATGGGTTATTTAATGCTGACAAAAATTTTTTTATTGCTGTTAATATTTTGTTTTGTCAAAAATCTGTTTCTGGTAATATATTTCCTTCAAAATTGTATTGCTGGTAATATTTTTTTCAAAATAGTAATGCTGGTAATAGTTAACTATTTTCCCATAGCTGGGACCCTAACTGGTGCTACCAACCTGGGTCAGGGTCGACCTGGGTACACCAGCAATTAAGAGGTGGTTCCACGCTCCTCAAAACCTCCTGATCAGAGGCCTTGCTGCTGGATGTATTTTAAAATCTTACTGAGGACGCGGATGTAGTTTAACGTCTTAGCCAGGACGAGGTTATTTTGTTTCAGATGATATTTCGTAGCACTGGCTGCTCGGTTAATTGTTGTCTATTCTTGACTTATGCGGCTAATATTTTCATTAGCATTCGAGATAAAAAAAAAAACTAAAAAGAAAAACAAATACATATTATATTTGGTATTTACTCGACTCCCTAGCAACAGTAGCTGGATAAGGCCAAAGGCCATTTGAAATCAATATTATAAAATTATATTTTAATTTACATTATAAAACCTAAACTGTCTGCGTGTGATTTTACATGTGCCTATGTAATGTATATATTGAATGAAATGATTGGACAGAAGGTTTAATGTGGCAATCATCTCGACACATATATTAAATTTCTTCCTGTAGAAAAAACAAAAACAACTGATGACACCTGCAGTGTGGATCGTCGGGGATTTGTGTATAGCCCAAAAATGCGTACCTACAGACGCAAGTATAAAGACGATCACCATTTTCCGTATATATATATATATATATATATATATATATATATATATATATATATATATAGCCATTGCACTCATTGACACACCAAATCACCAGGAAGCCAGTGATATTTTAATATTATTTTGTGAATTTGAAGGAAATAACTTGTTTCTCCAATTCCACTTTCTGCGCTGATAACCGGTATGGTAATCGAACATCTTTTAACCCCGGGTACAAAAAAAAAAAAAAAAATGACATTAAATAACACAACAGATTGGTTTATGTCGTACATCCGGAAAATTAATCCATCTTCATATTTTTTTAGTATTCTTACTGCCTCCAGCCAACTTTCTCTGTAGCTGTTCCGAGTTCTCATTTAATTAAGGACATGACCATAAATTTTATTTTTCATTTCCCGCAGTAATAAAATTGGTGAATCGTATTTAAATTCCTACCGTATGTGTTGCGTTCATGTATGAAGTAGTGCCCTTAGAGAATGCCACATCTCTATCTCGTCTCTCCATGTGTAAGGGTCAAATAGTAGACATCGTCCTGAGTGGCAAGAAGTCTAAGTGAAGACGTTTTCAGAATTCAAGATTGTCGAAATGATAATAGGATACCATGATATTTTCTTCACCATAAAATTATCGTAGTTCCCAGGTAAGGGGGTACGATAATGATGATGATGATCATCATCATTGTCACATCATTATTATTATTATTGTTACATAGAAGAAGAGGTTTGTCGCAACTACAATTTTATCATTAACTCATAATTTCTGGCTGGCATGCTTTCGAATATTTTATTATGACGGAATTCATTTTTTTTTTGCTCCCAATTTACGCCAATTTAATGACTTTTCCTGATTGGCCCAGGTTATTCTAAAAACTGGCAGTTAACCCGGATATTAGGAGTGAACCCTGCCTCTCACTCCCTCTTTCTCTCTCTCTCTCTCAGTCATTCTCGGCCACACGCATACACACACACAAAAGCATGCACACTGACATCTGCAAACTTACGTAGTTGATCACAAATTATGAGGTGATTATGGAAAGCGACGAGGCGTATCCTTGATGAAAAACGATTTATAAAAATATTCAAGTTTATCTGGAATTGCTCGGTTTATGTCAATTTTCTTCGCTATTTAATTCTGAATTCATTATTTTCAAAATAAAGTACTCAAAAAAGAAAGATACTAGAAAAAGATACGAATTTCTTTTTTGATTTAAACATATGAAAGAAACGTCATGTCATCAGCAACCGGGATATTTCATAAGTAACATTTTCGCAATATTATGCTTTTTTCATAAAAGGAAACTGTTAATGACATGGAAAACATAATAATATAGTTTATGAATAAGGAAATGCAGTTGATCGAATGTGTCAAAAGTTGCTTGGGATATTTCTCTGAGTATATGAACATGTTTGAGTGTACCAGATGTGATTGATTTTTATCACTTTATTATTGGAGAATAATCAAAGCTATAAGACCCTAGAGACAATAAACATATTGAAAACACGCAAATACAATGTGAGAATGATTTTTAACAGTTAAAATTACTTAGCGTTGACGTACGACTTGCACATACTTTAGGCAAAAATAAAAGTAATCTGCTGTACTGTATTTCTATACGCGATTCGCTACTTAAATGTATGAAACCTATTCCGTTTTTGAAATTAGTTGTGATGATGCATTAAAAATTGAGATAACATGGAATGAAGTAGTCAGTCAATCAAATGAAAGGAAATATCAGTAACGCTACCTAAAGCCGGCCTTCATCCACAGTATATTTTCTAGGTATATGGTGGAATTTGAAGGAATAGGCGACAAAACGTTAGTGACCATATATAATAATTGACTGTATATTGTTCATTTATCCGTATATACTTCACGATCATATAGACTTGTTTCGTTCCGAGAAGAAACGTCTTTAGATCCCAGCAATACCAAATTAAAAATTGATATCAATTAGCTAACAGTTCAAGTTACTGTAACAATTTAGGTTTTTAATGATTTCATCCGATAATGCGACTAAGACGCAAGGAGTTACTTGAGGAGGTGGCGGAGGATGAGTAGAGTTTAGAAGGAACCGGAAACTCAACTCGAAGTAAACACAAAGGAGAGACCTCTACTCCTGTTCAATATACGAGGAAGTCGTATGAACTTGGCGATTAATTATTTTATATCTAACTCTAAAATTCTCAAATAGCGAGTTTTCCGCCGTAATCTACTTTGTCAACTTAGAAGATAGGTGAGAAAGATGTAAATGTATCTCATGCGCATCAATGGGAAATCAAAAAGGCAGGAAGATAAAAATACTAGTCTGAAAAATTAAACGGAAGAATCTTGCTTGTGCTGCTGCGTCTGAAAAGTGAATATGACGTAAAAAAAAAATGAAAGTAACGTTTTTGAAAAAGCATATATTTTTCTTTTTTCTTTTACTTTCATTTCAGGAAAAATAATTAAGAAACTCTATATAAAAAGAGCACAGGATATAATGAATCGTAACCTCACCAAATGGCACGGTCTTTTTAAAAATTTAAATTCACTTGATCTACCAAACATTTTCTATCGTCCACTACTCTTTTCCAGCCTTTTTGTGTATTTTTAATAATTTTAACCTAAGCAAGGCGATAAAGCCACCAAGACACAAATGGTTCCCGAGAGTGATAGAAACTGAGGACTGTTATGACAATAAAAGAACAGTATTAAAAAAGACAGGAGATGCCATTTAACATTTGAATTTTTGAAGATCATAAAAGGTAAGAGGTCGGAAGAGAGTTATAGAGAGAAGTGAGAGGGAAGGAAATATTAGTGTAGAACTTACGGTTATAAATGTCAATCTCAACATAAAAATCAATTTATCCTTATATTTCAGTTTTCTTCTTATTTTGAATTTCTTTTATTGTTCTTCTTTCGATCCCTTTCCATTTGGTTTTCTCACTGATATTTTAAATGCGTTTAGGCAGTGGAAAGGACACCTGCTCAGAAATTGAATTCGTTGAGCCGATTTCAAATTTCGGATTAGTCTGATACAGGCTTTTCCACGCAAATGCTTTTGAAAAAGGCATAACTTCATTTCTCCCTTCCTCCTTCGCCAGCTATGGAATTAATAGCAGGATAGACAGATCTCTTTAGTCATCATTGACAAAGAAACATTTAAGAGAAAGACAACTCTGAATTTCAAACCACACCATTTTGTTTCCACAAAATGCATGGCAATTCGCAAATAATAGAGAAAGAAATCTGTATCGAATCCTACTCGCCTACATCCGAATGAGAATATAGAGTAAAAAAAATAGTTTTTGTTCCTCGCCACCATATTCTTTTAACCTCTTTGAAATTTTCTTCTTTCAACGCATCAACTTCTTTCACTTGATTTTTATTTGCTTCAGTGTTGTACAGAAGATTAATAAATAAGGATAATAGCTTCATTTTGGAATGCAAACTAGAAACGGCTACTACATCTGCTACTATTTGGTCAGAAGTCCGTGTAACATTATTTGGTTAGTAAGCTTTTCACGCTTAAACAATTACGGCTGAGTCGTTAGCTTGATCCTCACTGGGTGCTCCATACTTTCGGCTTGGTATCACATCTGAGCTAAGGTAAAAAAATCCGAAAAATGTATATCAATCTGACGATAGACTTCAATCCAGACTATCCAGCGACGATTGGTTTGGCTGATTTTGTTTGGCCCTCAAATCAGCCATCATGCTTTATTTAATACCGAAATCTAAATATTTTCTACGCTACATGTATTTTGAATACGATTTTATGCCTTCAAGGTATTTTATACTTAATTTTATACTTTCAGGTTAAACGTGTATCTTATACGTAATTTGTACATTATTTATTGCAAGTGTTATATGAGTTGGTATAGCATTGTCGGGCTTTTCGAGTGCTTTACATGACCAGTCGATTGATCAGATCTGGCCTCTCCTATCGCTCCTCTAGCTTAAGTGAAGACCAAAGTGGAGTGTTGACGATAACACATGATCACCTATAGAACCAGGTCATAGAGTTTTCAGATACCAGGTTTAAAAACTCAGTGATTACGCATTGCCAGCCACAAGTGTCCTGGGAAGGGTCTCAATCGTCGACGTATTCTACAGTCGTACCTGTCAGGGCGTCCGTCGAGGAATTGGTATCAGTTGCGGTGATAGAAAGAGGGAACTGAAAATATGTCCGGAACAATCTTTTTCATTCGATATAATACTGTTTACTTTAATAGCCGAAAAGTGAATTAACTGAACAATCTGTGATGACAAAAAAAACCAAATTAGATCAAAATACTATATTTAGAATCTAAGCGATTTAAGATTACAATTCTGTTTCTAAATTTTATTGAACCCATTCTGAATATATTTCTATTTCTCATGCTATGTTACTGATATCATCCTGGGTAAGACGTTAAAGTACATCCAAGTCCTAGGTAAGAAGTTAGACTACGTCTAGCAGCAAGGCGTGTGATCAGGAGGTTTTGAGGAGTGTGGAACCACCTCTTAATTGCTGGTGTTCCCAGGTCCACCCTGACTCGCGGTGTTAGAACCTGTTAGGGGTCCCTATTTTTTTGGAAAAAAAATACCAGCAATACAATTTTGAAGGAAATATATTACCAGAAACAGATTTTTGACAAAACAAAATATTACCAGTGATATTTTTTTTTTTGTCGGCATTAAATAACCCATTGGTGTTGATATGCCGTAAAACAAATTAAACCAAACCAATCTAAACCAAAGAATACATATTCTATTCATACGAATCTATCCTAAAAATGTTGTCGGCATTAAATAACCCATTGAGGTTGATATGCCGTAAAACAAAATAAACTAAACTAATCTAAACCAAAGAATACATATTCTATTCATACGAATCAATCCTAAACATGTTGTCGGCATTAAATAACCCACTGAGGTTGATATGTCGTAAAACAAAAATTAAACCAAACCAATATAAACACAAGAATACATATTTTATTTATACGAATCTATCCTAAAAATATTGTCAGCATTAAATAACCCATTGAGGTTGATATGCCGTAAAACAAAATAAACCAAACGAAACCAAACCATGTTACTGATATTTTCAAAATACGAAGCAAGAATAAAATTGAGGCTATCACAGAGATACTACTGATTTTATATACTATTTCCTTTTCGCACGTTGGCGATTATGGTTTTCCAACAACTTCATGTGATTTGTAGCACAAACTAATCTTACTATCCAACCCAGTCTCAGTTCTGCCATTCATTTACACACGTTTGTTTGGTAGGTTAGTCGATCCTTCCGTCCCTATTCTCTTCAAAATATCCTGTGAATGCCAAATTCTCCATAGCCTCCTTCTTTATTAAGAAAGTATCAACTTACAACTGTATGTTTTTTTAAGTAAATGTGTCATTCTCTTTTTATACAACTTAAAACTTCCTCGTTTCTCACATGTTCCATCCACGGTATCGTCAGCATCCTTCTGTGGAACCTTATCGCAATTGTTTCAAGTTTCCTCTTCACCTAAGAGGACATTGTGTAGTATTTATTGCCATATAGGAGAATTAATATTGCATAGAAGTTCAACGCTCTTGTATGTGTTGTTAAAGGACATTTTCAGTTTCCTTGTACTATGTGCTATGAATAATCAAGAGTAGTCTGTTTTGCTTCTATCCTCTTTGAGACTGCTATTTCTGTTTACTGGGACTATAAGAGGACATTATACACGAACCTTATATTCTCAGTTGAATAAAGCTTTCTAAAAGCCTACACCTGCGTAATTTTTGTCATTGCATTATGTTTCAATTTTAGAAGACACCTTTCGCTATTGTAAGGCGCCTTTGGTTTTATGTGTCCCCATTTCCTTTATCTGTTTTAACGCTTCTTAGATAATTAACTTTTTGTACTTCTTCATAGTAATGTCTCTAATTCCGAGATTGCATATTCTGCTATTCCTCTTGCTAACGATCATATATTCTTTTTACTTAGATTTTATAGTTCTGTGTCCTCAAAACTGTGTCATCTGTGATTCTTACGTTTTTAAGATTGTCCGCCAATATTAAATCCTCGTAGAACATCTATTTCTCTGAGGATCCCATCGGTGCATGAGTTAAATACATTCTTTTAGAAGATAAATCTGTTTTACGATCCTTTCCGTATGTAGGCAATTTATTCTCAGTAAATATTTCACATTATTCTAATATCTTTCAAAAATAATTATGGTTTTCCTATCAGTTCAAGTAGTCTTTGGATAATGGAAAATTCTACAGTAGTACGAATATCTACGATGAACTTGCAGACCATTATAACAGCGAAACATACTATTTTAGCTTTAAGATAAATAATTCTAGAAAACAGACAATGAGTTCGATCTTCTCCAATGTTCTTTTGATTTTTTAATATATTCTATTGTTTAATTGGAACTTTTTGTTTTTGTTCTTTTATAAAAGATTTTCCTTTACAATTTTCTTTAACGGTCTTGCATGTAATTGTCTTCTTAGAATTTATACCAAATCTGATCATAATTGGCTTTTCTCGTCTCTTACCGTTTCTTTTCACTTCACAACGTTCTTCAACATCTTCAGAGTTAGCAGCGCCATTAGCAGAGATAATTAACAGCGAATTAGCCACGCTTTCATGGTTAAAAGATTTTTTTGCAGCCTAATACTCCTGACGACCTTCATCCGTATAGAATGTAAATTTCGAAATTTTTTTTTTTTGAATATTTGTTAACGCATGGAAAACTGGGCAGGTGATGTTCAATCTCAATCAAGTTTAAGAAAATATAACCAGAAGATACAGACAAAACAAAGCACTTCTTTTAAAGGTGTTAAACGATTTTTTATTATCTGACTCTATTTCTGAGATAAAGTGTTATGTACATTATTTACATTATTCGAACTACCGTCCTCATCTTTCTTGCCATATTTATCACAACGTTTCGGCCGTTGTACGCACCGGCCTACTTCAGGTTGATGGAAAGTCGAATTGAACCCTTTATTTCGCTAACTGGGCGTAGACTGCTCTGTTTTAGTGGCACGTGCCTCAATGATAAAGGCGTTAGTTAAATCTAGTGACAGGACCCAAAGAGTGTGTGTTCAATACCTGGTTAAAACAGTGGAGAAATTGGAGAGGGGAATTAACAGGAGATAACTGATAACTGGTATCCATTAGACATGGCACGTGCAACAGTCTTCTCCAGCGAGCGAAATAAAGGGTTCAGTTCGACATTCCAACCACCTGAATAAGGCTGGAGCGGAATACGTTGTGATAAATATGGCAACAAAGTTGAGGACGATAGTCCGAACAATGTAAATAGTGTACGATTTTTAAGTATTTCTGCTGTATAAATACATGTCATCTAATTGTAAATAGTAATATACCCGCCTCCTTATAAGGAAACATTCAACATTCATTGACCGATCAGCCAGTGTTATCATCAGATGAAATTTATAAAATCTTTCTATTAAAAGAGTTCTAAAAAAAAAATTAGTTTCTGAAATGCAGTAACTTTTATCGCTCTCTTCAGTATTGATGGTTGTTTTCTTACTAACCTTTTGTTTGAAGTTGTGTGTTGATCATGTCATTATTTTCTGTTCGACTTACATGTGTTATCCATGTCAATTGTTACTACTAATGGAAATAATGGATAGATGATTTATTTGTTCATTGTTTGGGTATTTGTAGCGCCAATTCTCAAAGTTCGCAGAAAATTGATCATTCACTGGAAACCATTTTTAATTATTAATCTGAAAAAGTGAATGTATAAACTAAAAGCGTCGACAAACGAGTTTGTTGCCATTCATGGCATCCATATTCTCGATCTCAAGAGGAGATTTAATAAAATGAAACAATTATCAAATTGTCTTTTCAGTTTTGCAGAAACTTGCGGCATTGGGCGAAACTATCCTCAGCGCAAGCTATTCTAAGTTCAATTTCCTCATTTCTTATGCTAAATCTGTAGAACGTAAATGCAGATAACTCATAAAATTATAACATGAAGACCGACATTATTTGAAAGATTTTAAATGTCGAATGCAATATACAATATAAAATCTATCTATCTATCTATGAGTTATTAATTATTCATTTTTGTCTCAGACTACGTACACACACACACATACATACACACACACATATATCTATCTATATATATTCTGTTAAATATTAAAAAAATACTTTATTTAAATACCTCATTAAAAAATAACGAAAAGGATAGTCAAAAGTGCTCGAATATATAGAATATGCTAACATTTCTTACACAATTTATGTCCAGAAAAAACAAAAGACTTATATAAAATATACATACATATATGATAACAAAAAGCTTAATCGGAGTACCTTTTCAATTGATTGTAATGAATCATCTATAAAAGAGAGACTGCTACCAAAATATAGTTATATATACATTACTTTAAACGTTATTTGTAGTGGGTACTCGTATTTGAGTAGACGCTCTTTTTTATTTTAAATATAATTTTATTTCATCTATCGACTTGTACATTCGACAAAATATATTAAAATCCCAAATGTGCTAGCTGCTTATCATAAAAACGGACCATCTACCCGTTGTGGTAGGATCCACCTAATTTGCATAGTGGAGTACCGACCATATAAATATGGTTGGTACCGGGAAGAGAGGGAGGAATCAAGAGATTCAACCAGAGACCCTGCCCGACTGCGACTCAGTCAACACATTCTCCAGGAACGGTCTTACCAGGAAATATACAAAAGACTATATGTAAATATTGTGTACACTTTCTTGTTTCAATACATTTTGTTCTAAGTACATTTTGTGTTGCATTATTATTCCATGCATTAGTCAAGTTTCAACACTACCCAATTACGGGTAAACATCTAAAATAAGTTTTAATGTAATAAAAATGACGAATTAAAAATAGAATACAATAATTCTGTCCATATATATATATATATATATATATATATATATATATATATATATATATATATATATATTATTTATTTAAAAATATGATTCCAACGCTACATAAGTGTTCTAATGTTTCAAAACAAGAGCGGAAAACTTCAATATAATTATTTGAATTAAATTGAATTAAATTACTAAGCTCTGTTCCATCTTCAAGCGAATTTTTTTTGAATAACATATTCCTGAAATTTACGTGTTTTATAAGTATATTCATTATTGAAATTAAAATTACTATGGTAACGGCTAGAGCAATAGTTTAAAGAAAAGGGGCGTAAGGGTTAATAATTTGTAGCAATATCTCAGTTACATTCACAGACGTCAAGTCAGGGTAAGGTTGGGGTGTCTAAATTTAAAGCGGAAGATGACATCGTCTAGTCTGGTTAAGTGTCTACGGAGATTTATTTCTTTTTTTACTATTTTTTTTTTCTGAAAGGGTTTTGTGTATATAAAAAAAACTCATAAGTCGCTAACATTTATTTTTTTGACGGCTCCATAAAGGGTTATCTTTATTTATTTATTTTTTTGTAGGGCATTTAAACTATTTATTTAGACTATGGAATGGAATCTATATATATATATATATATATATATATATATATATATATATATATATATATATATATATATATAGTTACTTTATGAAAAACTAGTCAATCCGTATGGGTAAACGCAAGGAAGATAAAATCCAGAGAGCTCAATGTAAATCCAGAGCAAATAATTTAAATAAAAACAGATCACTTTAAGGTTCCATGTTCCTACATATATATATATATATATATATATATATATATATATATATATATATATATATATATATATATATGTAGGACGTGATGGATAAATTGTCTTTTAAATTATCCATATCCAGAAATAAAATAACACTGAGATCTCATTTTAAGTATAAATATATCTTACAATATTAAAGAGTATATTTATTCAGCAATAAAATCGCTTTTAGCTTCAACTAATATAATTAAAATTTGGTCAATGCTGACATAATCGTTGCCTTCAGTTCATCTTTGTTATTACAAGGAGCTTTGTTGGTATCTCGCTCAACGACACCCACCATATAATAATCAGTCTGCTGAGTTAGGTGGCCAAGTGTAAAGGCGTGATGCGGCCGCAGAAATTGTCTGACACACTAATAGGTTCTCTTGCTTGTGTGGCATGGTGTAGAGTCGTGCTTCCAGACATAGGGTCTTGCATCATCTTAACCCAGGGCGGAACCACCTCCTCAAGGCATTTGATGTAGGCCCTCGTATTGAACCTTAGGCCTAGTAGAAAGATGAATGCAAGCATAACTTAGCCATCTCTTGTGATCACTTCAAACAACTTTGTCATCACAATTAAACTCATTCAACTCTTTCCGAATTCTCTGCACTCTCCTAGAATTGACACCGACACATTCTGAAATGTTCGTATTGGTGCTTCCGGTGCGAATGACACACAGTACAGGATGCCGTTTCCAAATTTCTGGCCGAGTGAATTGCGTCATGGTGCTCTTTTTCTCACATACGGTACCCACCTGACTCTACTATACTAGACAGTCGACAAAATCAAAAACAAACAACGCGCATGCGCGAAATTAAAAATGTAAAATAGTGACAATTTACTTAATGCATCATCAAAAACACGGTTATAAATTATAATTTATTTCAACGGGTAAGTTTTTAAACCCGTCCCATAAATATGATCATGTCGTCGTCACGTGGGCGATGTTGTGAAAACGTTTTCCTAAAATTTGATTATTTTGAATGAAAAACGAAAAGAATTTTATTTTGATCAAAACTTATATGTACGTTTGTCGAGCATTTATCATGCTAGAAAAGGGGAAATATTAAAGAAGCCAGGTCTAGTGTTCACCGTGCGTGAGATAGATATTATGCCTGCTTCAAAAATCCGCCTAAGATTTTTATTATGAAAATATTTTAAAATCTTCACAGAATCAAAATCGAAATTATGATCAGATTTAGCTGTGTGTACAACTAACTACAACGACGTGATCATATTTAAACGGAACGCTGCTCTTATAAAATATTTCAGTTATCTGTTTGGATTGGTATTGCTTTTATGTCCATCGCCTTTTTCATGTTGAATTGTATATGGTCTATGTTAATTATGTTTTATGAATATGTCCTGAAGATGGTCTATTAGAGCGAAACGCCCGACGTCGACATTAAACATTAAAACAGCATAATCGCATATTAGGATTTTTGTTTGTTTTTTCAGTATATTTTTCTTCATACTGTCGGATCTATATCCATATATTTGCTTATATATATATGTGTCTCTCTGTGTGTGTGTGTGTGTGTGTGTGTGTGTGTGTGTATACGTGTGTGCGATACGTATTACCGAAAATATTCGAAAGAAATCATTGTGAAGACGGAATAATTCTTTTAATTGTTATTGAAGATTATAAGCCGTTTTTTTGATAACCTTGGATAAGACATTTTTGAGTAGTATAGATCTTAACCGAGAAACCGTCAGCTAAAATATATTTTTATAAAAGAATAACGCTTCTTTACATTTGGCAATTTTCTTTGTTATCGACTTTGACAAGAAAAATGTGAAAAACACCCAAATTAATGGAGTCGTTCCAGTATTTGCAGATATTAATCCAATAAAAATTGGTGGTCCATCATTAAATACGATGTATATGAATATGAAATGCAATATTCAAACTAAGTCGGTCTCTAGAAAGCAATAAAACATGGTAAAAGTAATGTTACATATCGAAGCAGAAGACAATTTTGAAAAAAAATCAATGAAGAACTGATGCCAAGTTCTAGGATGCTAGAATCATTAAGCTATCTGAATGATGGCGAAAGGTAGTGGAACAAAATGGCACGCATGTCGTGGAATAAGTCCATATACAAATATATAAATATCTTTTTAATTCACTTAAAAAAATATTACGATCTTTCGTTCCGGTTTGATTAAGAATATGATATTCATCAATGTTACTCGGTCTAATTTCAATACGTTTAAAAAAAAATATATTGTTCATGAAATTTAAGATACAATATATAATCTAAGCGTGCTACTTGATTGGCATCTTATGCACCCCCCTTTACTTTAGAAATAGCTGAATGCAACGGCCAATTCTATTTCAACAGTTACTTTTCATGCATTTTCCACCTGTGGAACTCTTTTTGGTTTACTTGCTTCCTTAATAATTACAATTTTCAAAAGATTAAATGCAACATCAAACGCCGTCTTCTGTCATCCTTTGTCCTTTTCAGTCTTCTCTTTCACTTTCACTCCCTCTAACCCCCTGCATACTGATGGCATTATCGCCTTCTTTGGGGTGATAAAAAAACAAAAACAAAAAAAAACAAAAAAACAAAAATAACAAAATAAAAACCCAACAAAACAACCCCCCCCCAAAAAAAACACTATAATTGAAAAAATTAGTCTCCATCCATATACCGATATTACTCGACCAAATTCTGTCGAAAAGTAAGACGGTGTTTTCATATGTTATTTAAGTTTCTGGGTTGGTCAGGACAAAGTATTTTTGATTTAGCTGCTTAAAATGTAGCGTACTAAAAGTCCAGGCTATGAAGTAACTTGAAACTGTCTTTAGTTGACATGCATCTTTTAAAGCAATTATCATTCTATAACTAAAAGGACTCATAATTATTTTGCCCGATTTAATTTGTAAAAATACAACGCGACGCTCGCTCTGGTTTCCATCGCCCGGACAATGATTACTCCCCTTTGCGTCACCATTTTCGTTCACGTTTATGACACGTGGGACAACTTCTACATCGGTCTATTCCTCCTACGAAAACCTTGCCTATTTACACACAACCAACGTATTGTTGGCAATACGAATATATGTCATCGGAACTACTCAAAGGACACTGTTTCCCGCTCCTATGACTGTGACCAACAAACAGATACGCTGTAGGCTTGGTTTTGTTGTAATTTGGTCATAAATGCCACCGTCTACTCATTTACTCTTCCGTTTCGTTTCGTTCAAAATTCCTGCCACTTACAAGACTTCAAAGAACCCACCCGCTGGGTATAAATTAGAAAAAAAATTAAATCGAGATAAAATCACATCTTTTAAGTGTATGCGCAACTATAGTGTTGCAATTTCATTTGATCTGATTCATTTATAATAGTTAACATTATTAGTAGTAGTATATGCAGTATATTAGTAATATAATGCATAAACGCCATAAATATAAGGAATATGATAATATTAATATTACTTATATTAATCTTGGTATTAAATTATTCATCCTTCCGTGACTATCTATCCTTAATGATACACATTTTTTTCTCGTCCACCATTTTGATTTTATCTTGACACTTTCAGTCGACATTTTTTAGTCTTTCTAATTAAATCGTGCCAATTTGGAACGAAAAAAAATGAAAGAAAAGTTTAAAGAAGAATTTGGATTTGTTGTCGGCTGTCTTCTATAACAGAGTAATTTAAAAAAACATCCTTCTCTACTAACAATGATTTTATTGCGAATAGCTTCAAAATATTCCAAGATAGAGAAATGGAGAAATGACTGCTGTAGAACTGGAGACAGGAATAAGATCTACGTTTTCATATTTATATATTCATTTTTATGTATTAATATCAACCGGCCTAGATCGACATGAAGATTTATGTTTGGGCTTGAATAATGTCTCTGCGAGAAGGAAAAAAGCCTTTTTACAGTACATAGAATTCCTGTAAGGTATTCAGATTCGAACTTCGTCCTATTTTGCCCTGTATTTTTACAATAATGCAGTGTTTTTTTTCTCTTGTTTTGTCCTCTTTTTCGTTTTAACTTTTCATTTTCTTTTTTTACTGCTCCATTTGTGCCGTTTCCACCGAATCTTTGTCAGTACAACAGATTCAAACATAACAGACACAGAATACCACAAACTGAGCAGTTTATAAAAATGTAGACGAGATATCACAGTTTTAAATAGACAGCTCAATTCAAAATCCCCTGAAGGTTACTTGGATTGACAAACAACTGAAGAATGCGGGATGACATAGCGGTTGAAATATTGTTATAACAAAAACAAACATTATAGATGTTTTACACGGCTTATCAACCACATGTAGGTTATTTAAAGCCGGAAGACATATTGGATTGTAAGTATAATATTTTTGGAGAGAGAATATATCTATATCCAGAAAGAAGCCGTACTATTTAACCTATATCTGGGAGGAAGAGTTGGAATGATACCTTCCTAAGGATCCTTGCTCGTAAGTGAATGTAACTAACTCGACTAGAATTCGAACTCTGCTCCTCGATTTCTCCTTCCGAGAGGTTTTCCATTAAATCATCCGAACATCCGTCAAAGATGACGAAGGTATCCGACTATGAATAATGTACATAATGATAACTCATCAATCACAGAATTTTAGACAGAAACAAGACTGACATTTCATCAAAGCAAATAAATGCTTATATTCCCAAATATATATGGGTGTGATGGTTAAATTTTCGCCATATTATATTTTTTTAACTTCGCGCATGCGCATTGTTTGTTTTTAATTTTGGCGACTGCCCAGTACAGTTAGGCACCGACTGTGCGGAAAAGTGTACCATGAGGAAAATTACCCAGTCAAAAATTTGGAAACGGCGTCCTATACTTCTTGCCATTCGCACCGGAAGCGCCAATACAAACATATCAGAATGTTTGGGTGTTAATCTGAGAACAGTGCTGAATATTCGCAAAGACTTGGATGAGTCTAATGGTGATTACAAAGTGTTTGGAGTGGTCACTAGTAATAGCTAAGTTATGCCGAGATTCGTCTCTCACAGGACCACAGTTTTAACACATAGGCCTACATCAAGTGCCTTGAAGAGTTGATGCTGCCCTGGGTCAAGAGGGTGGCTGCTGGAAGACGCTATGTCTGGCACCAGGACTCTAAACCATGCCATACAAGCAAGAGAACCTAGTCATGACCGTCAGAATTTTTTTGCGAGCGTATCACCCTTTTACATCTGGTCAGTTAATTCTCCAGACTGCAACCCCCTTGATTATTATGAGTTGGACGCAGTTGAGAAAGATATCAAGAAAACTGTTTGTAACACCAAAGATGATCTGAAAGCAAGGATAATGGCAGCTTTCACCAAATTATACAAGGAGACCGTCCAGAAGAGATGCAGGAGATTCTGAAGTCAACTGGAGGCTGTAGTTGAAGCCAATGGCGATTTTTTTTTTTTGATAAATTTACTCTTTAGTATTTCAAGATAATTTTGTGCAATTTTGGTAAATATATCTGTTAAAATCAAATGCTAGCGTTATTTTTATTTTTGCGTCAGTTAGACGACAATTTATCAATCGCACTCTGTATTTACCGATCCAAGAACAAAATGCATAGAGACGTAAAATGTAGAAAGTGACTGATTTCCATCCAACATAGACTGAAGTCGGCTAATCCATCCTAATCCATGTGTTAATTATCGTGCTTGAAAGTATGAGCTCAATACCACAGAAACGCCTTTTGTCTGTTTGTAGGTTGTCTGTCTGTCTTCGTTTATCTGTAAATCTGTCTGTCTCTCATACAGTCCCAAACAGTTGTCACATTATTGGGTCTGTGTGTCCGTCTCAGTTATTTTATGTGTAATTTTCTTACCCTTTATACGCCTTTGCAAAAGTATGTTGGCATATGTTTACGCACGTGGGAAGACATATTAGGAGGCCCCGTCGGCTGGGGCTGTAGAATACGCCGACTGCACCTCTGCAGAGGGGTAAGACTCCCCAATGGGGCGTCCTCGCTATGACGATAAACAACATCCGCGTCCAGGGTAAGACGATAAACTATGTCCAACAGCAAGGCCTCTGATAAAGATAATTTGAGGAGCGTGGAACCACCTCTTAATTGCTGGTGTTCCCAGGTCCACCCTGATCCGGGGTGACAGCATCTGTTAGGGTCCCAGCTATGCGTAAATAGTTAACCCCGAAACTGAGGTAAAAAGCATTATAAAAGTGTAAAAATAGGTTTTAATACCAGAAATACTTTGAACAAATTATTACATTAAATTAATTTTTTAAAAAGGAAATGTTACCAGTAATAAGTTTAAAAATAAAAAAAAACAACTGCAATACATATGATTGTAATCAAAAATATAAGTAATTGAAAAATGTTTCAAATATATATGTATACATATAGGCCTTTTTTTACCAAACTAACGCTATGTATCTATTTCAAAATTTTGTTGGAATTAAATGACCCACTGAGGTTGATATGTCATAAAACAAAACAAACCAAACCAAGTCAGTAATTAAAAAAAAAAAAAACTTTTTACAAAAATAAAACCATCCAAGATTGTAAATTTCCTAAAAGTTGGATTGTAATAAAAAATATGAGTAATTGAAAAATGGTATAAATATATATGTATACATACACACCTTTTTTTTTTTTTTACCAAACTAATGCTATTGATCTATTTCAAAATTTTGTTGGCAATAAATGACCCACTGAGGTTGATATATTGTAAAACCAAACACCCAAATAACCAACATGAGAGACTGGCGAACGGTTGAGAATACTCACCACTATCAACATAAAAATGACTCATAAAAAGTGAAGAGCATTTTGACTAAAGCCTACGTTATTCATTTGATTGGTCGCTTTTGACTAATTTCAACAGCGGAAATTGTTGACCGAAAGTCTCACCTCTATTTTTCATTAGTGTTGTGTTTTCACCATCAGTTCTCGTCTAAATTGCAAAGGTATAAAATTCACATTAAAAAGCAAATGGTCTCAACGTTATTTTTATTTGCGACTTTTTAACATCAGCAGATTCATCCATTTTCTCTTTTTATTTTCACACGTACAAAAACAAAAAACGTTAAAAAGTGAAAAAAAGAAATATTTAAATTCTATTTCTTTACTGCGTATTATAATCGACTTTGAAATATACTTTCTTAGTTAAAAAAAACGAAATTTGAGTGACACAGGGATTAACGATTTAAGTAAACCTGTCTGTCTCGATAGTTTATTAATACGGCGTCGCCGATAGGATGTTTAATTCGCTTGGATAAACCAGCATTTGCTGAGAATTGAATTTGTTTGTTTTTTCTTTTTCTTTTTCTTTTCATCCTAGCCTAGGTCTAAAAAGTGAAAAACAACCAAGCAAGAGGCGGATAAAATGAAATAAATGACCTTTTTTCTAGCTTCGGTATGTTGTGAAAATATAATAAAAATTTCTGTTATGGCATACCTCAAGCAATTTTCAGGAATTCTAAAAAGAATTTGACTGCTCATCATTTGTCATAGAACAATAGAAAATAACAATTAATATATTGTTTATTAATATATACAATTAATATATTGTTTATTAATATTGTAATCCGTTAAATATAGTTTCACGTCTTCTATATATGAAGCAATTGAAACATGCGACCATCCTTAATGAACTCATTTTAAAAAAATGTCTGACGTATTTTTACAAAAACTGACCATTTAAAGAAATAATTATTCTTCAGTTTTTCATACTACCATCAGAAGGAAAACAAATTCTAAATTCATTGTAAGTCGATTCACGTCAGCAAATCTAAATAAATAAATGAATAAGTTTATATAAGGCAAACAATTAAAATACAGGTTAAAGGTAATTAAAAATAGGTTTTAAATTCATATTTTGTGGCTGTTTTAAAATTATTTGGATATATATAAAGGGTAGTCCGAAAGTCATGTGACAAGTGACAGAAAACTTATAAATATCATCCAGGGAAGATTTGCATGATACAGTGTGACCCGGATATAAGATACCCGGATATAAGATAAACCCGGATATAAGAGAGATTTTCGCTGGTTTCAAATTAGAGCCCATACTTACCTAAACAAAATAGACCAAACCCGGATATAAGAGAAACTCGGATATAAGAGACTTCTTCTCCGGTCCCGAGAACTCTCTTACATCCGGGTGACACTGTATAATCTATCATAATTCGACCAATAAAGTTTCTCAGTAATATATTATCACATACAGAAACATGATTCCATTTGGTAAATAAATATAAAATTTACCAGGTTACCAATGGTAATACGACTTTTGGAACACTCTACCTTATTTTAACACAACGCATGGAAATGGTAATTAAGAATATGCTTTAAAAATATTAAATATTAACATTTATTTAAAACGTGAAGTTAGTTGAAATAACGGCTGATAAGTTTTATCACGTGTTATGAGCAAAAACATTTCTGGCCTGCTTAGTGGGCTCTACAGTAAATGCACATAGCAAAATGAACCGTCTCATTGAAATTTGGAAAATTATAAAAAAAATATAATATTCTTGATCTGGTTTGCTTTTTCGATAGTAGAATGAAAAATTAATAATTTTGTTCTAGGAGACATGTATTTCTGTACAAACCTCATAAATGAATATTTTTTTTTGGTCATTTCACAAAAAGACAAACCAATAAATGTCACTCGGATGCAACGGATTAAAAAGAATGAAAGAAACACTGGATGGAAAATAAGAGAACAACATTCAAAGAAACTAAAAATGATGACTGACAAGGCATTTAAAGTTTTGAAAATCGTAACAGGCAGCAAAGCAAGAATCCGGAGAGAGTTCTAAAAGCGAGAAGCATAGCATGAAACTTATGGTTACAACAGGCAACCATAAACTGGCGAGTCTCTCACTGTTCTCTCGCTATTAACATGGAAACTGCTCCGACGAACTGCTTCTCCTCTTTCCACCAGGTGTGACCGCCATGGCTAGGAGCCGCCATGCCACTTATATAGTAGCAAACCATCAACATTCCCTCCGGCATGAAGTAAGTTACACTCAAATAACTTCTTCCTGTGAACCATTGCCGTATGGAACAGACTCCCAAGAGGATGTTTCCCCGATTACTACAATCTAAACCTGTTCAAGTCTAGAGTCAACCGTTATCTTCCCGTCCTATCTATATAAATTACCCCATAACGTAAAAGCTTACCTTGAGTGGCTTTCGGGCCTTGTACAGGGTGAATGTTACTTTAAACATTTATGATGTCGATATAACAACGAGAAAAGCTCATCAGAATAACTACCGTTAACTTATTCAACAATGAGTCAAGGCAAACAACATTATGGAAGCGTGAAAGTGACTGAAGCCGAGATGCCAGGTAAGGACAGATAAAATTGCGGATTCTTCTTTGGATTTTATCAAGGATCTCAAGATATAAACAGTAGCATCAAACAAAAGATGACGTGGTAGCAATATTCGACACACGGCCGACTGGTAGAGTTAGATATGCGCAAGATTAAAATAGCCTAACATGAGATAGTAAATAAAGTTAGCAAATTTATCAGTTGAATCAATATAACGATTATAAAGTTTTATTAATATGATTAATAGAAATCACTTTAACTTTAGAGGCCTTAAACTTATCAAGCCATTCCTTGCCTGAGTTAACAACAGACTGTAGGTTATTTTCGACAGCAGCTGTCAATTTGACATTATCGAACCTATAAATAAATAGTTGTGCCATCAACAAAGATACCGTTTCATGGACCGATAGGATCCGGAAGGTTGTCAGTGAAGACGAGGAACAAAATGTGTCCAAGAAAACAAACCTGTGGAGGGGGACTCCGGCACTAAGGTAAAACGATCTAGGAACGTGGCTTGTCAAGGTAACTTACATGATGCAGTTTGATAAAAGAGATTGAATCAAATCAAAGAGACGAATAGAAACACCATAACTTATGGAGAATAACAAGACAAACCTTCTCAATTGTCTTCAGAAGATGAGGTTTGTTTGAAAAGTAACGGGGCGGATGTCAAAAACAATATATTTCATTTCCAACCGAAAAAATACATAGTTTCCTCTTCAAAATAACATCCCTCGAATCTAATGTACTTTTTTAACATGTACTTTTTTATTAAATGACCCACTGAGGTTGATATGTCATAAAACAAACCAAACCAAACAGAGTCAGTAATTAAAAAAAAAAAAAAACTTTTTACGAAAATAAAACCATCAAAGATTGTATATTTCCTAAAAGAAGTTGGATTGTACTCAAAAATATGAGTAATTGAAAAATGGTTCAAATAAATATGTATACATACACACCTTTTTTTTTAACAAACTAACGCTATTGATCTATTTCAAAACTTTGTTGGCATTAAATGACCCAATGAGGTTGATATGCCATAAAACCAAACAACCAAACAATGAACATAATTAGAGACTGACGAACGGTTGAAAATACTCACCACTATCAACATAAAAATGACTCATAAAAAGTGAAGAGCATTTTGGGTAAAGCCTACGTTATTCGTTTGATTGGCCGCTTTTGACTAATTTCAACAGCGGAAATTGTTGACCGAAAGTCTCACCTCTATTTTTCATTAGTGTTGTGTTTTCACCATCAGTTCTCGTCTAAATTGCAAAGGTATAAAATTCACATTAAAAAGCAAATGGTCTCAACGTTATTTTTATTTGCGACTTTTTAACATCAGCAGATTCATCCCTTTCCTCTTCTTTTATTTTCACACGTACAAAACAAAAAAAAACGTTAAAAAGTGAAAAAAGAAATATTTAGATTCTATTTCTTTACTGCGTATTATAATCGACTTTGAAATATACTTTCTTAGTTAAAAAAAAAACGAAATTTGAGTGACACAGTGATTAACGATTTACGTAAACGTTTCTGTCTCGATAGTTTATTAATACGGCGTCGCCGATAGGATGTTTAATTCGCTTGGATAAACCAGCATTTTCTGAGAATTGAATTTGTTTTTGTTTTGTTTTTTTGTTTTGTTTTTATGCATCTCAGACTTGGTCTAAAAAGAGAAAAACAACCAAGCAAGAGGCGGATAAAATGAAATAAATGACTATGTATTGTTGGGAAGATTCTTCTTGGTTGACCCTCAGCTCCGTCCTTACGTCCAATGTGATGACCCTCCACGACTTCAGAATTCGTTCCCTTGATGCCTTTCGTGAGATTGGTGAAAAGAAAAAATATCATACGGAGCAATGTCCCGTGAATAGGAACGTTGTTCCAGTACACGACGATGTTTTTCTCGACCAGGAGCTCAAAGTGTCAGGGTGATGTGAGCAGGTGAATTGCTGTGGTGATTCAGCCACGATTTGTCCTGTCAAAACGCTCCTTCCTTCTCGCGCACTGAACGATACAAATGCCACAGGAACTCTTTTTAGACGCGCTGATTAATCGTCTGGTTTTGTGGCAAGAACTCACAGGGGACAATGTCTCTCAGATCGAAAAACAGGAAAACTCCCATTACTTTTCAGACAGATTTCGGAATTAAAGCTACATAATTCTTATCTAAAAATAGACAGATTCTCTCAATAATAACCGTTAACAAACCGGTGGTTGGTCTAGATAAGTAAAAGCCGTATTATTCCACTGTCAGGTGAGGTGCTTAACTAATTCAGCGTTGGTCAGAGACTCTAGTACGATCACAATCAGAAATTACTTTCAACAAAAGCAAATATATAATAAAGAATAATGTACCTCAGATATATGGAGATTCTGATATACTTTGACAATACAACACATTTTTTTATGTTATGAGTATTTTTCTATTTTTTAAATAATTTATTATACATTTGTTACATAACGATTTTAGCTGGACAATTCTTTGATCGTTACGAAAACAATGGTCCTAGAGTAAATAAAATTAAGTCTATTGCATTTGTATGTGATTGTCTTTCATGAACGATGCGTTACAAATTCGACCTCGAAATACATAATGATTAGCTATACACTTAATCAACAATTTTGTAATGCCTTCTCTCCACATGATGTAGATCAATCAGGAAGGATTTTTCTTTGCACTGATGTTTTTGATCATTTCTAAAATTAATTTAAAAAAACACAATGCCGATTGAACTAAAAAGAACTAAAAAGATTGGTAGAACGCTATGGTCCGAATACAGACGGATCGCCCTCATTTAAAGATGACAATAGTGTAAGTAAGAATATTTATCTCAGCCACTAAGTAAACTATATCTTATTCATTCTTAGTATGATGCTGGCTGAGGGAAACAATGTTTTGAGAGATTTGTTCGCAAACCGATTCACCAAGGTGATGTTGACGTGTTAATCTTTATTAAATTTGAAACAAGTTCACAAATACATGACAGCCAAATAGATTTGAACTTACGACCGCAAGCAAACATCTTCAGCAATGCTACTCGAGGAAGCACACAGGTTCAGAATTAATTTGTTTTTGTCGCTTAATGTAACCTTGTAACATCATTGTAACATCATTGAAATTACGTCGGCCATATTGTGGTGGTATCTCGTTTTTTCTCGTTTCTCGCCTAGGGCGCTGGCTTCATTTGATTAAGCCATATCTTGAGTGAATATTTTGGCACAGAAAACATATCAAATACTTCCGTCTCTGCAAACCAAATTGTAATGACAATGCTTCGGTTCCTCTTGGCGATCACTCAAAGGAAAACCCAGATGTTAGAGTTACGGATTAGTTATCAAAGGCTTACATTCTAATTTCCCGTCAAGAATGATAATGACTTGGCTTTCATAACAAAGTTATCTTCTGACACAACAGAAAGATATAAATGGCGAAATGCCAGTAATTGTAAAAGAGATTTAAAGCACGGAATAGTTTATAAAATATATTTATAAAAATATCGATTTTGAATTTATTTTCACAGCTATCATAAAAAGGGTGTTTTTAAAGACTTTCAGAACTGAGGAATTTAGATTTATTATTCAGTAAATGGAGATATTTTTCATGTGATTTTTATTGAATCACGCACAGAAAATTATTTTTGCCTTTTATACACCAGGTAAGTGTCATTGGATAAAAATGCCGAATGTTTAATAAGATTTGTGTTATCAAAAATAAAAAAAAAGAAAGAAAAAAGGTTTGCAAATGTGTACAAAATTTTTCTTCATTAAAGAATAACTCTGAAAACTATGAAATACACGCACACACTCATACACTATTAGCTACTTATAAGGTAATGTTATACTTATAAGGTAATGTTAAAATACACAAACCGGGATCCCTATTACGATCTATTATTTCTCAGATACCAACATGTATATACCAACTATCAAAATTTCTCAATGATATTATTAACCCATAATCTCCGTACTAACTATAGCATTAAATCTACCAATGAATTCCTCCAAATACTTAAAGCACAATATTACAAACAAACCACGGCATTCTTGCATCACTTGACCTAGAAAATTTAAAATATGTTAATAAACTCATAACATGCAACAATACTGTTGAAGGATCCCTATAAATAAACAAAATTATTGGAGACTAGCAGTAGAACCTGGCATTGCCCGGGGATGTAACAGTAAGAGATAAATCAAGTATCGACCATCATAAAGACTGAAAAATAAAATTGACAAAGATTATTGTTTAAGGTTGACGGACACGCACGTCTTAATTAGTTTTTTTTTTCTTGTTTTTTTTACGAATTGGTCAAACCCAAACTCAAACAAAAACATTGTTTTCAATCGTTATGAGTCTATCGATGGAATAGAATTTTATTATAAACAATTGTCTTGTAAATGGAATTTTTAAAGCATTCTGAATGTAAAAATTAAATAAAAAAGTGTGCAAGACAATAAGAAACACTACCTGCCAAAACAAAGTGAAGTTTTGTTGAAATCGGTTGATAAATGTAGGAAATCCGATCCCATATATAAACGAACACACACACAAAAACAGCCTGGGTTTTATAATAAGTATAACTCGATATGAGTTGTCCCCCTTTCATTCTGGTGACAAATTCGTGTTTTATCTTGTTTTCAAATTGATTTCGTGTAAAAACAATTGTGTTTTTCCAATTTTTGGCGCTGTCAGAACCACCGCAAGGTAATTTTACGCAGTCCTGTGAAGTTTTGTTGAAATCGGTTGAAAAATGTAGGAATGTATGTATGTGTGTGCGTGTGTGCTGTTAAATATAACAAAAAATGAATGTGTGTGTGTGTGTGTGTTGTTTAATATAACAAAAAATGAATGTGTGTGTTGTTTAATATGACAAAAAATGAATGTGTGTGTGTGTGTGTTGTTTAATATAACAAAAAATGAATGTGTGTGTGTGTTGTTTAATATAACATAAAATGAATGTGTGTGTGTGTGTGTTGTTTAATATAACAAAAAATGAATGTGTGTGTGTGTTGTTTAATATAACATAAAATGAATGTGTGTGTGTGTGTGTGTTGTTTAATATAACAAAAAAAATGAATGTGTGTGTGTGTGTGTGTTGTTTAATATAACAAAAAATGAATGTGTGTGTGTGTGTGTTGTTTAATATAACAAAAATGAATGTGTGTGTGTGCGTGTTGTTTAATATAACAAAAAATGAATGTGTGTGTGTGTGTGTGTGTTGTTTAATATAACAAAAAATGAATGTGTGTGTGTGTTGTTTAATATAACATAAAATGAATGTGTGTGTGTGTGTGTTGTTTAATATAACAAAAAATGAATGTGTGTGTGTGTGTGTGTTGTTTAATATAACAAAAATGAATGTGTGTGTGTGTGTTGTTTAATATAACAAAAAATGAATGTGTGTGTGTGTGTTGTTTAATATAACAAAAAATGAATGTGTGTGTGTGTGTTGTTTAATATAACAAAAAATGAATGTGTGTGTGTGCGTGTTGTTTAATATAACAAAAAATGAATGTGTGTGTGTGTGTGTGTTGTTTAATATAACAAAAAATGAATGTGTGGGTGTGTGTTGTTTAATATAACAAAAATGAATGTGTGTGTTGTTTAATATAACAAAAAATGAATGTGTGTTGTTTAATATAACAAACAATGAATGTGTGTGTGTGGGTGTGTGTTGTTTAATATAACAAAAATGAATGTGTGTGTTGTTTAATATAACAAAAAATGAATGTGTGTGTGTGTGTGTTGTTTAATATAACAAAAAATGAATGTGTGTGTGTGCGTGTTGTTTAATATAACAAAAATGAATGTGTGTGTGTGGGTGTGTTGTTTAATATAACAAAAAATGAATGTGTGTGTGTGTGTTGTTTAATATAACAAAAAATGAATGTGTGTGTGTGTGTGTTGTTTAATATAACAAAAAATGAATGTGTGTGTGTGTGTGTTGTTTAATATAACAAAAAATGAATGTGTGTGTGTGTGTGTGTTGTTTAATATAACAAACACTGAATGTCTCTGATGTCTGATCACGAGCCGTTCTAATGTTCGGATGTTTGCTTTAATTTCGGGGAGAATAAAGACAAAACATTGTCCAACATTTGGCTATTTTTTATTTAGTTGGTCTTTGATCTAAGCTTTCGGCACACATCAGCCATCTTCAGGGTGGTTATACGGACATTTAAACAAAGATATTCACCATCAAAAATGATATTCTGCTATGTTACAAAGAAGATTGCTATGCGACGATAATGTTGCGGAATAGAAGACGCAGGTTGTAAATTCATGATGCGGTTCTATGACGTCATAACACGTGAAAGACCGAAATATTAACAACCGAACTATATGTCGAGATGCAATGTAATGTGCTGTGACTAGTTTGAAATGTAATTTTGTTGAATGTCGATTGCTTTGTTTTAATGTAGATAGCTTCTAATAATCTGAAGGTTCTTTTTATTGTGTGTATGCGTGAGTATTATTGTGTTATCAACTAATATCTGTCTAATATTATGTACATGGCTATGTGTATTATATATAAAACAAAATTATATAGATATGACGTTTGACGCTTTCGCGATCATCAGACACACTGGTTTATTTTTAAAATTGGATCAATTTATACTTGTTTGACTAAATTTGGTGGTGGGAGGGGGAATAAACTTCTGTGTTTGTTTAGAGTGGCACTATCACATATACAGGTGTACAACAACACATCCATATAAGCAATTCGAAAACTAGGCGCAGATACCGTGCGATCGGGCATACATACATACGCAGTTGTAATTCTATTTTGGTGTCGGGACCTTAGTTTTTTTATGTGTAGCGATGTCTCTTTCAACAAGGAACGCGTAGGAGTGTTCTTGACGCTTTTCAGATCTACTGCATGGGCTGCCAGAGAAACTTAGACTACGTCACACACACACACATACTCACATGTGTATATGAGCACATACACTATTATTGGTCTGGGCCTTTTCACTACCATTTTGGTTAGGTTGGGTTCTGTTTGTTGAGATGGTTATTCTTGTGTGTTATTTACGTCTGTGATTATGTTGGGAGTGATAATAACTGTATATTGATGCATGTTTCATTAAATAATATAGACAAGTTGTGTCTATTTTAAGTAAATTCCTTTCATATTGTCTAATGAGCTTAAAAAACATTATCATTGAAACTTGAAAGAAAATTCCCATATTGATACATAATCTTTAGTCCTATCTAAGATTTCAGCTTACATAAGCCATTATCAAAAATGACAATTACATTTCAATATATTAAACAATTTTTGTTGCATGAAAGATTTCCAAGCAACGACAGACTCGTGTATATGCGACACGGAAATACACATAATACACACACATAATACACACACACACACACACACACACACACACACACACACACATATATATATATATATATATATATTTATTGAGATATGTTTCGTTGAAGAATTTAGACAAGTTTTGTCTACATATTTTTGAACTATACCCTTTCATATTCACGGGCAAGCATTTTGGTGTCATTGTTAAACGAAGAGAGAAAATCACCGTGTCGATACTTATTATTTTATTCTGTGTACTTTCGACATTATCACAATGTCATCATCAGGGTGTAGTTTACTTCGAGATAAATATTGTATTATTCATCACTTTCAAAGACAAACCTTCTGTGTTCATCTGAAGGTTAAAAGTCTCGAAATAGGCAATTCCCGGATGCTGACATTGTGGTATGTTGAAACTATATATATATATATATATATATATATATATATATATATATATATATATATATATATATATATATTGCGTATATTTTGGCAGCATGTTTTCATTGACACATGTTTAGACAGGTTTGTTTATTTATTTATTTATATTGACCAGATCCTTAGATCTCTACTACCCACTATTCCTAGCTATATTAAAGACTCTACCCAATTCCTAAGAAATCTGTGTAAGATAGATAGTTTATTTGACAATACATTCCTTGTGACTTTGGATGTCTCATGCTTATATTGTAACATCACACATGAGGAGGGTATACTAGCCTGCAAAAATTTTTAAGCACCAGAGGCTTCCACGATCACCGTATACTAATCATTTCGAATGTTATATATTCTTTACTGCTATGCAACAACTTCCAATTTAACGAGCATAATTTCCTTCAAGTTCGTGGCACGGCAATGGGAACGAAAATGGGCCCCAGCTATGCTAACATTTTCATGGATGATCGTGATAAAGATATGCTTAGTAGATACCACCAGGCACCCTCCGCTACCACTTCATATGGACACACGGAGAGAACAAACTCCTAGATGTTAATAACACCTTAATAAATTACACCACACCATCAAATTTACTATGGTTATTCTACCACTTCCATTCCGTTTCTGGACACACTGGTAGGTCTCAATAATATATCCATTACACTATATATCAAGTCTACTGATGTCATTGCTACCTTAATTTCAATAGCTGCCACCCCACTAACCTAAAAAAAAAATCTATAATCTACAGTTAATGCTTGCGTATTAATCGCATCTGTTCTCACATGGAAGATTAAAACATACACAGGAAAACTTTGCAATTATTTTCTTAATAGCAATTACCCACTCGAAATAATTAAAGAAACAATCACAAAAGCTACCAAACCTAACAGAAACATTCTCTTTAGCTAAGAAAGAAGAATTCCAGAATCTCCAGGATCTTTTTATCCACAGACTTTTCGCAAACGTTAACTAAAGAATTCCAACATTTAAAACTAGACAATATTATTAGTAATTTATTTAGCGATAACACCGTACACGCGAGGCGGCAGACCCCAACCTCTTCAGAATTTTAACATCACCAAAAATCTGCAACTGGAATAAATATAATTTTTAATGGCAAATTGTGGAATTTTAAGACTGTTCGTGATTATTGTAGTACATTTAACATTTCCAAGGACATTTGATAAAACAAGAATGTGACCTGAACTCATTTAGACAACTGCATTATTGCCAAAATGGAAAATAATGGAACATTTCTGGACTATTGGGTCGGTTCGATGTCATTTGATTGTTAATGACAACTGGCAGATAATAGTTTGAACGTTCATAAAATAAGAAATACATAACGAATTTTAATCCGTAATAATCCCGACGAACAAAAATTGGAAAACAAATTGTTTTGATGCGCGTTGAGAGCCGAGCGAAACCACTGGTGTGCAAATCAATTTAAATAATATTAAAGTGAGACAATATAAAAATGTAAATTGACCTCGAACTTTATTGAAAGTGAAGGTAATTTAACGAAAGAGTCTGTCAGATAAGCTTAAAAACATTAGAGCAGTCTTTTTATAAGAAAATGGAGTTTGAAAAAAAAACTAAAAGAAAAAAAGAAATGAATCAATTCTGAAAGGCCTTGGAAAGTACAATATTTCTATCGTTTCACACTTGCCTCTTTAAAATAAAGCCTGGTCGAAAAAAATAGAAGCCCATTATCGTAATTTAAAATTGTTTTTTTCGCGTTCTTTCTTCTCATTTCCATGCCACCATCCCATCTTTATTTTTCGTGTTGACAAAGAAAATCTAAACGGAGCTGTATTTCAATTTCCCTATCAACGAATATAAACAGCTGAAACAAATAACTCGCTAAAGTTAGCATTTAAATTGCTGAATTTAATTAAAGATGCAATAGGCCACCTTGAGACATATTTTCTGTTTAAATGGCAAGAAAGCATTGGTTCCTATTCCTTGGTGGAAAATACATGTCTATTTCATGATCATGCATTATATGAGACAGAATGAATTTAAAAGAAATATTTAAAGAATGAAGGAATTTTGTTTAGGAAATATTTCTTTGACAATTTCATTGAGCCAAATTATAATTCTGCTGCATTATTTTGAGTTATTTCATAATTACGTTTAAGAAAAAGATCTCATTTTCTGGAAACGTTTCACAGCTTTCCAAAACTGCGTACAAGGTGCGAAGTTTGTTACTCTGTGGGGATCAGTTGTATAGCAAAAATCAATTTGTTAAAGGCTGGGAAACGAAAAATGAAAAAATATGGATACATATATGCCAGTTATTTTAATATGATGATTTAATATAAAACCCGCACTAGAATATGCTTTAATATACGTTTTCGAAAAGTTTTGTCTAAATGTTAACGCTGAAGAAGTCTGAAGATATAGCGAGAAAAATCCAGGCCGTAGGAAAGCGGACATACCTGAAAAGTGGCATATTTGGTAAAAGAAAGATCGTGAAAAGTCTATACGCCATCTTTCTGTGTAGATTACAATAAGAAAAATGTATTGCTTTATGAAGAAGCTTAGTATAAGAAAGCCACTACAAGAAAGGATTTAATAAGAAAGTATCGAATCAGAAAGGATCTACTGATCTCTGATGAGAAAGACCTTGCTAAGATATAATCTAATAAAAAAGAATCTACTGAGTAAGAATCTGATAAGAAATAGTCTAATGGGAAAGGATCTAATAGGAAAGGATCTCATCACCATCCTGCGACCTCAGCCGAGATTGAACTCACTACACCTCTCCAGTATTCCCTATCAGTCATATCTCCTAAAAGATCTTCCTTAGGGATCAATGTGTCTCGTTTTATCCTATCTGGAAAGGTTAACTTGCGTGATCGATTGTCAGATGATGGGTGCCTCCAGAGTACAAATGATGACACAAGTTCATCTGTGGCACGTGCACAATGCCCGGAGAACTGGACATGTCTTTTGCAAACTAAGTTTGATACTCTCGGCAAGTCTCCATATATCATTTCTAGAGTTGGGCGGTTTCGCCATGAGAGATTAAGCACTCTTCTTAAAAGACGTGTATAACATCCATCTAAACGGCGCTGTTGTTTTGCTAAGAGAGTCCAAGTTTCAAAGCCATAGAGTAAGATTGGTTCAGTAAGTACGCGGAAAAGTTGGATTTTGAATTGACGAGCAAGATTGTATTTCCAGATCTTAACCATTTTGTTACATGCAGTTCATGCTATGCCTTTCCTAATGTTGAAATCTTTCTCAGAGTTCTTAATGTGTGATCCTAGATACTTGTAGCCTTCGACACATTTGAGGATGTTGTCTGAGAGTGTTTTGATCTCATGATTGTTGCGAATGTTAATTGGCATACACTCAGTTTTAGTTTCATTTAGGTGAAGACCTGCACAGTTAGCTGCTGATTCAAGAGAAGAAAGGAGTGCTTGGGCACTAATGAGGTTGTCAGACAACAGTGCAATGTCATCAGCAAAATCAGCATCGGTGATGTAGAGTGCAGGATGACGTGAGCTTCTTCTAGGTTGATACATCAGTCCATTTTCTTTGATTGTGTCCACTGATATACGCATGATGTAGTCTATTACAATGATGAAAAGGAAAGGTGCTAGTGTGTCACCTTGGAGAATGCCAGCCAGAATATCGAAAGGTTCTGTTTCACCATCTGGGGTCAGGACAGTGGCCTGTGTGTTGGTATACAATATTTTGATTGCTTCAATGATTTCTACTGGTATGCCATAGAGTTCAAGAATTTCAAACATAGTCTCGCGGTTGACTGAGTCGAAAATTTGCTGAAGTCTACAAAAATAAGAGCTGCAGTTTTATTGCAGAATGTGATTTCCTCAATTATTCTACGCAATGTGAGGATGTGTCCAAGAGTGGAACGACCTGGGCGGAAACCATTTTGGTTTTTGCGTAGAATGGGTTCAACTTCAGCGGGAATTCGATTCAGAAGAATTATTGTTATAATGGATCTAAGGACCTGGTAAGAAATAATCTAATAAGAAAGAATGTAATGAGAAAGTGTCGGATAAGAAAGACTCTAATGGGAAATGATCTAATAAGACAGGATCTAAGGATCTCTGATGAGAAAGGAAATAATCTAAGACATGTGTAAGAAATAATCTAATGAAAGAATCTAAATAAAAAGGGTCTGATAAGAAAGGTGCTGATAAGAAAGACTAAGGGGGAAAGGATCTAATAAGAAAGGATCTAATTAACTCAGATTAAAAAGGACTTGGTAAGAAATAATCTTATAAAAAAAAACTCCTGACAAAGGATCTGATAAAAATGGAACTGATAAGAAATGATTTGATAAGAAATGATCTGATAAGAAAGACTATAATAGAAAAGGATCTAATAGGAAAGGATCTAATGATATATGATGAAAAATAACCTGGTAAGAAATAATCTAATGAGAAAGGATCTGATAAGAAATACTCTAATGGGAAAGGATCTAAAAAAGGATCTCTGATGTAAAAGGAAATAAAAAAATATCGAAGAAATAATGTAATGAAAGAATCTAATGAAAAGGGGTATGATAAGAAAGGTGCTTAAAAGAAAGACTAATGGTGAAAGGATATCATAAGAAAGGATCTAATTAACTCTGAGGAAAAAGGAGATAGTAAGAAATAATCTAATAAAAAAAGAATCTCCTGAGAAAGGACCTGATAAGAATGGATCTGATAAGAAATGATCTAATAAGAAAGACTCTAATGAAAAAGGACCTAATAGGAAAGGATCTAATGATATCTGATGAAAAAGGACCTGGTAAGAAATAATCTAATAAGAAAGAATGTAATGAGAAATTGTCGGATAAGAAAGACTCTAATGGGAAATGATCTAATAAGACAGGATCTAAGGATCTCTGATGAGAAAGGAAATAATCTAAGAAATATGTAAGAAATAATCTAATGAAAGTATCTAATGAAAAAGTGCCTGATAAGAAAGGTGCTGATAAGAAAGACTAATGGGGAAAGGATCTAATAATCTCTTAGGAAAAAGGGCCTGGTAAGAAATAACCTAAGAAAAAAGAATCTCCTGAGAAAAGATCTGATAAGAAAGGATCTGACTAAGAAGGATCTAATAAGAAAGGATCTAATGAGAAAGGATCTGATAATAAAGTCTCTAATGAGAAAAGATCTAATGATATTTGTTGAGGAAGGAGCTAGTAAGAAATAATCTAATAAGAAAGAATCTACTGAGAAAAAAGCCTGATAAGAAAGGAGCTGATAAGAAAGACTTTAATGGGAAAGGATCTAATAACAAATGGTCTAATGATTTCTGATGATAAAGAACCTGGTAAGAAATGATCTAATAAGATAGAATATTCTGAGAAATGTTCTGATAATGAAGGAACTGATGGGAAAGGATCTAATAAGAAATGATCTAATAAGAAAGAATATAATAAGAAAGTATCTAATAAGAACAGATGTAATGAGAAAGGATCCACTGAAAATAATCTGAGAAGAAAGGATCTAATGAGAAAGGATCTAGTAAGATTTGAACTTGCCACAAGAATTACATGCGTTACTTTTTTGTTTTTTGGCTATCGCGTTCTGCTAGGAAGCATACTGCTTTGCGACACTACGTCAATGGTGACGTGCCAAATAATCAACACGAGCAACGATTTGCAAAATATATTATTGACCATCCTTTTACAGAAAGACAACATATATAATAGGGATGACCTTAAAGCGCTCAATTCCGATATCCATACATTCAACTAAATGCACACACACACACACATTCATACATAAACATACGCAAACGCACGTATATAGGAGTGTGAGTGTTTATCTGTGTATGTGTATAGTGACTTTTTCTACTGAATTACTTTTTAAATTCAAACATCAACGATTCATCCTGGCACTAAAGTATTTGGTTATTCTGAAATTTCTGAGTGTCAATATATCAAAGGCGAGCAGTTAGACGCAATTTGTGTAATATACATAGCAAACGTTAGTGTTATTACATAAACTAATTAAATATGGAAGGCAAAAATTGCTACTATTATTATTTCCTTCTGTAGTTTGTCTGATCACTGATTCCAAGATAGTCCTAATTTGTAGCCTCAAAATTCTTTTCTAATCTTAAACTGATTTCCTTGCCTGTGCCTTTTTATTCCACACTCAAGTAATGATGGAAATGAGAAGCATGTGAACAATTGCCAGCCTAATAGAATATCAATATCTTCATTTCTTTTGTTCAATTACTAATAGCAACAATGATAATAATAAGATACCACAAATTGTGATGAAAAACTAATACCATCAGCAATTATGCTAGTATCAGCAGATATTTATCTTTATTTCAAGACAATATATTTCCGACTGTAATTATTGAAACGAAGGAATAAATTGTCAAAGAAAAATTACAGACAATTCTTGGGCAAAATGAATCTTCCGTTGGGACATTTTGGACTTTATATTTCTTCTATAATCCAATATAACCAAAGCCTTTTATCACTGTTTTTTACTTGATGCTTTGTCGTTTAATGTCTGCCTGCCTTTCTTTCTTTCTTTATTTCTTTCTTTCTTTCTTTCTTTCTTTCTTTCTTCCTTCCTTTCTTTCTTTCTTTCTTTCTTTCTTTCTTTCTTTCTTTCTTTCTTTCTTTCTTTCTTTCTTTCGTTTCCAAACACTATGTTGCCTTTATTTATTTATTTATTCTTTCTTTTTTCTCTTCAAAATGTTTTTCTTTCTTTCTTTCTTTCTTTCTTTCTTTCTTTCTTTCTTTCTTTCTTTCTTTCTTTCTTTCTTTCTTTCGTTTCCAAACACTATGTTGAATTTATTTATTTATTTATTTATTCTTTCTTTTTTCTCTTCAAAATGTTTTTCTTTCTTTCTTTCTTTCTTTCTATCTTTCTTTCTTTCTTTCTTTCTTTCTTTCTTTCTTTCTTTCTTTTGTTTCCAAACACTATGTTACATTTATTTATTCATTCTTTCTTTCTTTCTTTCTTTCTTTCTTTCTTTCTTTCTTTCTTTCTTTCTTTCTTTCTTTCTTTTCCAAACGTTATTTATCCTTCATCCATTCATTTACTCTTTCTTTCTTTCTTTCTTTCTTTCTTTCTTTCTTTCTTTCTTTCTTTCTTTCTTTCTTTCGTTTCCAAACACGATGTTTCCTTTATTTATTTATTCTTTTTTCTCTTCAAAATAATTCTTTCTTTCTTTCTTTTTTCTTTCTTTCTTTTTTTCATTCTTTCTTTCTTTTTCTTTCTTTCTTTTTTTTTTTTCTTTCTTTCTTTCGTTTCCAAACACTATATTTGCCTTTATTTATTTATTTATTCTTTTTCTTTTTTTCTTCAAAATAATTTTTTTTTTTTCTTTCTTTCTTTCGTTTCCAAACACAATGTTTCCTTTATTTATTTATTCTTTTTTTCTCTTCAAAATAATTCTTTCTTTCTTTCTTTCTTTCTTTCTTTCTTTCTTTATTTCTTTCTTTCTTTCTTTCTTTCTTTCTTTCGTTTACAAACACAATCTTTCCTTTATTTATTTATTCTTTTTTCTCTAAAAAATAATTCTTTCTTTCTTTCTTTCTTTCTTTCTTTCTTTCTTTCTTTCTTTCTTTCGTTTCCAAACACTATGTTGACTTTATTTATTTATTTATTCTTTCTTTTTTCTCTTCAAAATAATTCTTTCTTTCTTTCTTTCTTTCTTTCTTTCTTTCTTTCTTTCTTTCTTTCTTTTCCAAACTCTATTTATCCTTCATCCATTCCTTTACTCTTTCTTTCTTTCTTTCTTTCTTTCTTTCTTTCTTTTCCAAACACAATGTTTCCTTGATTTATTTATTCTTTTTTTTTCTCTTCAAAATAATTTTTTTCTTTTTTTTTTTTCTTTCTTTCTTTCTTTCTTTCTTTCTTTCTTTCTTTCTTTTTTCTTTCTTTTCGTTTCCAAACACTATGTCGCCTTTGTTTATTTATTTATTTATTCTTTTCTTTTTTCTCTTCAAAATATTTTTTTTCTTTCTTTTCTTTCTTTTTTCTTTTTTTCTTTCTTTTCTTTCTTTCTTTTTCGTTTCCAAACACAATGTTTCCTTTATTTATTTATTATTTTTTTCTCTTCAAAATAATTCTTTCTTTCTTTCTTTCTTTCTTTCTTTCTTTCTTTCTTTCTTTCTTTCTTTCTTTCTTTCGTTTCCAAACACAATGTTTCCTTTATTTATTTATTCTTTTCTTCTCTTCAAAATAATTCTTTCTTTCTTTCTTTCTTTCTTTCTTTCTTTCTTTCTTTCTTTCTTTCTTTCGTTTACAAACACAATCTTTCCTTTATTTATTTATTCTTTTTTCTCTAAAAATAATTCTTTTTTCTTTTCTTTTCTTTCTTTCTTTCTTTTTTCTTTTTTCTTTCTTTCTTTCGTTTCCAAACACTATATTTGCCTTTATTTATTTATTTATTTATTCTTTCTTTTTCTCTTCAAAATAATTCTTTTCTTTCTTTCAAAACAATTTATTTTTTTTCTTTTTCTCTTCTTTCTTTCTTTTTCTTTCTTTTTTCTTTCTTTCTTTCTTTCTTTTTCCAAACGCTATTTATCCTTCATCCATTCCTTTACTCTTTCTTTCTTTTCTTTCTTTCTTTCTTTCTTTCTTTCTTTCTTTCTTTCTTTCTTTCTTTCGTTTCCAAACACAATGTTTCCTTTATTTATTTATTCTTTTTTCTCTTCAAAATAATTCTTTCTTTCTTTCTTTCTTTCTTTCTTTCTTTCTTTCTTTCTTTCTTTCTTTCGTTTCCAAACACTATGTCGCCTTTGTTTATTTATTTATTCTTTCTTTTTTCTCTTCAAAATATTTTTTCTTTCTTTCTTTCTTTCTTTCTTTCTTTCTTTTTTCTTTCTTTCTTTCTTTCGTTTCCAAACACAATGTTTCCTTTATTTATTTATTCTTTTTTTTTTCTTCAAAATAATTCTTTTTATTTTTCTTTCTTTCTTTCTTTCTTTTTCTTTCTTTCTTTCTTTTTTCTTTCTTTTTTCTTTTTTCGTTTCCAAACACAATGTTTCCTTTATTTTTTTTTTTTTTATTTATTTATTCTTTTCTTCTCTTCAAAATAATTCTTTCTTTTTTCTTTCTTTCTTTTCTTTCTTTCTTTCTTTTCTTTCTTTCTTTCTTTTCGTTTTCCAAACACTATGTTGCCTTTATTTATTTATTTATTTATTTTTCTTTTTCTCTTCAAAATATTTTTCTTTCTTTCTTTCTTTCTTTCTTTCTTTCTTTCTTTCTTTCTTTCGTTTCCAAACACAATGTTTCCTTTATTTATTTATTCTTTTTCTCTTCAAAATAATTTTTCTTTTTCTTTCTTTCTTTCTTTCTTTCTTTCTTTCTTTCTTTCTTTCTTTCTTTCTTTCTTTCGTTTCCAAACACTATATTTGCCTTTTTTATTTCTTTTTTTTTTTTTTCTTTCTTTTTTTTTCTCTTTAAAATAATTGTTTCTTTCTTTCTTTTCTTTCTTTCTTTCTTTCTTTCTTTCTTTCTTTCTTTCTTTCTTTCTTTTCCAAACGTTATTTATACTTCATCCACTCATTTTTTCTTCTTACTCTTTCTTTCTTTCTTTCTTTCTTTCTTTCTTTCTTTCTTTCTTTCTGTTCCAAACACTATGTTGCCTTTATTTATTGATTTATTCTTTCTTTTTTTTTTTCTCTTCAAAATATTTCTTTCTTTCTTTCTTTCTTTTTTCTTTCTTTCTTTTTTCTTTCCAAACACTATGTCACCTTTGTTTATTTATTTATTCTTTCAAAATATTTTTTTTCTCTTTCTTTCTTTCTTTCTTTCTTTCTTTCTTTCTTTCTTTCTTTATTTTTCTCTTTTTCGTTTCCAAAACAATGTTTCCTTTATTTATTTATTCTTTTTTTTTTTCTTCAAAAAAATAATTCTTTCTTTCTTTCTTTTTCTTTCTTTTTCTTTCTTTCTTTCTTTCTTTCTTTTTCTTTCGTTTCCAAACACTATGTCGCCTTTGTTTATTTATTTATTCTTTCTTTTTTCTCTTCAAAATATTTTTCTTTTTTCTTTCTTTCTTTTCTTTCTTTCTTTCTTTCTTTCTTTCGTTTCCAAACACAATTTTTCTCTTTATTTATTTCTTTATTTTTTTTCTTTTCTTCAAAATAATTCTTTTTTTCTTTCTTTCTTTTGACATTTATTTTTCTTTTTTTTTCTTTCTATCGCCTTTTGTTTATTTTTTTTCTTCAAAAATGTTTTTCTTTCTTTCTTTCTTTCTTTCTTTCTTTCTTTCTTTCTTTCTTTCGTTTCCAAACACAATGTTTCCTTTATTTATTTATTCTTTTCTTCTCTTCAAAATAATTCTTTCTTTCTTTCTTTCTTTCTTTCTTTCTTTCTTTCTTTCTTTCTTTCTTTCTTTCGTTTCCAAACACTATGTCGCCTTTGTTTATTTATTTATTCTTTCTTTTTTCTCTTCAAAATATTTTTCTTTCTTTCTTTCTTTCTTTCTTTCTTTCTTTCTTTCTTTCTTTCTTTCTTTCGTTTCCAAACACTATGTCGCCTTTTTTTATTTATTTATTCTTTCTTTTTTCTCTTCAAAATATTTTTTCTTAATTTCTTTCTTTCTTTCTTTCTTTCTTTCTTTCTTTCTTTCTTTCTTTCTTTCTTTCTTTCTGTTCCAAACACTATGTTGCCTTTATTTATTGATTTCTTTCTTTCTTTTTCTCTTCAAAATATTTCTTTTTTCTTTCTTTTTTTATTTATTTTCTTTCTTTTTTCTTTCTTTTTTCTTTCTTTCTTTCTTTCTTTCTTTCTTTCTTTCTTTCTTTCGGTTCCAAACACTATTTCACCTTTGTTTATTTATTTATTCTTTCTTTTTTTTTCTCTTCAAAAATATTCTTTCTTTCTTTTTTTCTTTTTTTTTCTTTCTTTCTTTCTTTCTTTCTTTTTTCGTTTCCAAAAACACTTTGTTTCCTTTATTTATTTATTCTTTTTTTTCTCTTCAAAATATTCTTTCTTTCTTTCTTTTCTTTCTTTTCTTTCTTTCTTTCTTTCTTTCGTTTCCAAACACTATGTCGCCTTTTTTTATTTATTTTTTCTTTTTTCTCTTCAAAATATTTTTTCTTTCTTTCTTTCTTTCTTTCTTTCTTTCTTTCTTTCTTTCTTTCTTTCGTTTCCAAACACTATGTCGCCTTTGTTTATTTATTTATTCTTTCTTTTTTCTCTTCAAAATATTTTTTCTTTCTTTCTTTCTTTCTTTCTTTCTTTCTTTCTTTCTTTCTTTCTTTCTTTCTTTCTTTCTTTCGTTTCCAAACACAATGTTTCCTTTATTTATTTATTTCTTTTTTTTTTTTTCTCTTCAAAATAATTTTTTTTTCTTTCTTTCTTTCTTTCTTTCTTTTCTTTCTTTCTTTCTTTCTTTTTCTTTCGTTTCTTTTTTTTTTCTTTTTTTTCAAACACAATGTTTCCTTTATTTATTTATTCTTTTTTTTTCTCTTCAAAATATTTCTTTCTTTTCTTTCTTTCTTTCTTTCTTTCTTTCTTTCTTTCTTTCTTTCTTTCTTTCTTTTTTCCAAACACTATGTCGCCTTTGTTTATTTATTCTTTCTTTCTTTTTCTCTTCAAAATTTTTTTCTTTTTTTTCTTTCTTTTCTTTCTTTCTTTCTTTCTTTCTTTCTTTCTTTCTTTCTTTCTGTTTCCAAACACTATGTTGCCTGTATTTATTGATTTATTCTTTCTTTTTTCTCTTCAAAATATTTTTTCTTTCTTTCTTTCTTTCTTTCTTTCTTTCTTTCTTTCTTTCTTTCTTTCTTTCTGTTCCAAACACTATGTTGCCTTTATTTATTGATTTATTCTTTCTTTTTTCTCTTCAAAATATTTCTTTCTTTCTTTCTTTCTTTCTTTCTTTCTTTCTTTCTTTCTTTCTTTCTTTCTTTCTTTCTTTCTTTCTATCGTTTCCAAACACTATGTTGCCTTTATTTATTTATTTATTTATTTATTTTTTCTTTTTTCTCTTCAAAATAATTTTTTCTTTCTTTCTTTCTTTCTTTCTTTCTTTCTTTCTTTCTTTCTTTCTTTCTTTCTTTCTTTCCCAAACGCTATGTATCCTTTATCTATTTATTTATTCCTTTCTTTCCAAACGCTATGTGTCATTTATTTATTTATTTATTCTTCCTTTTTTCTTTCTTTCTTTCTTTCTTTCTTTCTTTCTTTTCCAAACATTATTTATTTTTTCTTTCTAATTTTTCTCTTCATCCATTCTTTCTTTTTTCTTTTTCTTTCTTTCTTTTTTTCGTTTCCAAACACTCTTGTTGCCTTTATTTATTTATTTATTCTTTTTTTCTCTTCAAAATATTTTTTCTTTCTTTCTTTCTTTCTTTCTTTCTTTCTTTTTTCTTTCTTTCTTTCGTTTCGTTTCCAAACACAATGTTTCCTTTATTTATTTATTCTTTTTTCTCTTCAAAATAATTCTTTCTTTCTTTCTTTCTTTCTTTCTTTCTTTCTTTCTTTCGTTTCCAAACACTATGTTGCCTTTATTTATTTTTTTATTCTTTCTTTTTTCTCTTTAAAATAATTGTTTCTTTCTTTCTTTCTTTCTTTCTTTCTTTCTTTCTTTCTTTCTTTCTTTTCCAAACGTTATTTATCCTTCATCCACTCATTTACTTTCTTTTTTTTCTTTCTTTTTCGTTTCCAAACACAATGTTTCCTTTTTTTTATTTTTCAAAATTTTTTCTTTCTTTCTTTCTTTCTTTCTTTCTTTCTTTCTTTCTTTCCTTCTGTTCCAAACACTATGTTGCCTTTATTTATTGATTTATTCTTTCTTTTTTCTCTTCAAAATATTTCTTTCTTTCTTTCTTTCTTTCTTTGTTTATTATTTATTCTTTCTTTCTTTCTTTCTTTCTTTCTTTCTTTCTTACTTTCTTTCTTTCTTTCTTTCTTTCTGTTCCAAACACTATGTCACCTTTGTTTATTTATTTATTCTTTCTTTTTTCTCTTCAAAATATTCTTTCTTTCTTTCTTTCTTTCTTTCTTTCTTTCTTTCTTTCTTTCTTTCTTTCTTTCGTTTCCAAACACAATGTTTCCTTTATTTATTTATTCTTTTTTTTTCTCTTCAAAATAATTCTTTCTTTCTTTCTTTCTTTCTTTCTTTCTTTCTTTCTTTCTTTCTTTCTTTCTTTCTTTCTTTCTTTCTTTCGTTTCCAAACACTATGTCGCCTTTTTTTATTTATTTATTCTTTCTTTTTTCTCTTCAAAATATTTTTTCTTAATTTCTTTCTTTCTTTCTTTCTTTCTTTCTTTCTTTCTTTCTTTCTGTTCCAAACACTATGTTGCCTTTATTTATTGATTTATTCTTTCTTTTTTCTCTTCAAAATATTTCTTTCTTTCTTTCTTTCTTTCTTTCTTTCTTTCTTTCTTTCTTTCTATCGTTTCCAAACACTATGTTGCCTTTATTTATTTATTTATTTATTTATTTTTTCTTTTTTCTCTTCAAAATAATTTTTTCTTTCTTTCTTTCTTTCTTTCTTTCTTTCTTTCTTTCTTTTTCTTTCCAAACACTTTCCCAAATTCTTTCTTTTTCTCTTGTATCCTTTATCTATTTATTTATTCTTTCTTTCCAAACGCTATGTGTCATTTATTTATTTATTCTTTCTTTCTTTCTTTCTTTCTTTCTTTCTTTCTTTCTTTCTTTCTTTCTTTTCCAAACATTATTTAACTTCATCCATTCATTTACTCTTTCTTTCTTTCTTTCTTTCTTTCTTTCTTTCTTTCTTTCTTTCTTTCTTTCTTTCGTTTCCAAACACTATCTTGCCTTTATTTATTTATTTATTCTTTCTTTTTTCTCTTCAAAATATTTACTTTCTTTCTTTCTTTCTTTCTTTCTTTCTTTCTTTCTTTCTTTCTTTCTTTCTTTCGTTTCCAAACACAATGTTTCCTTTATTTATTTATTCTTTTTTCTCTTCAAAATAATTCTTTCTTTCTTTCTTTCTTTCTTTCTTTCTTTCTTTCTTTCTTTCTTTCTTTCTTTCGTTTCCAAACACTATGTTGCCTTTATTTATTTTTTTATTCTTTCTTTTTTCTCTTCAAAATAATTGTTTCTTTCTTTCTTTCTTTCTTTCTTTCTTTCTTTCTTTCTTTCTTTCTTTCTTTCTTTTTTTCTTTTCCAAACGTTTTTTATCCTTCATCCTTTCTTTCATTTTCTTTCTTTCTTTCTTTCTTTCTTTCTTTTCTTTATTTCCAAATTTATTTTTTTTTCTTTCTTTCTTTCTTTTCTTTCTTTCTTTCTTCTTTTCTTTCTTTCTTGCTTTCTTTCTTTCCTTCTGTTCCAAACACTATATTTGCCTTTATTTATTGATTTATTCTTTCTTTTTCTCTTCAAAATATTTCATTTTTTCTTTCTTTTCTTTTTCTTTTCTTTCTTTCTTTCTTTCTTTCTTTTCTTTCTTTCCCAAACTATGTTGCCTTTATTTATCCTTTATCTTTTTATTTATTCTTTCTTTCTTTCCACACGCTATGTGTCATTTATTTATTTATTCTTTTTTTTATAATGTTTCTTTCTTTCTTTCTTTCTTTCTTTCTTTCTTTCTTTCTTTCTTTCTTTCTTTTTTCTTTTTTGTTTCCAAACACTATGTTACATTTATTTATTCATTCTTTCTTTCTTTCTTTCTTTCTTTCTTTCTTTCTTTCTTTCTTTCCCAAAGGTGATATTATTTAATTTTTCTGCTTTTTCTTTTCTTTCTTACATTCTTTTACTTTATTTTTTGATTTCAAATTTTCTCACAGGCTTTTTTAAACTAACATAGCAAAAATCCATTTGCAATTTTTCATTTTTCCTCACTTCCTCATTTCATTTTTGTATCTTACATATCTTTCACAAATACATTAATTTATGAAACATATATTGATTACCTTATTTTCCAACCACGCTATTCTATTTGAAATTTTCTTTTTCAAACGGAAATCGTTGACCAATGTCTGCCCTAGCTTTCAAATCGTAGACTAAAGATGAACAGTTTTGGTGGATGAAAACTGAGGGAATATGGAGGGAAAATGATGCCAGAAAATGGCTGGTGATGGACAGCGTCTTTGGAAGAACAGCTACTAAGGAAGATGGGTTATTGGGGCTGGAAAATGACCGACGATTGTCTCTAGAGGGCAATTGTAGTGTCTGGTGATGAACGGCGATTGAACCAGAGCAGTGACCGGGGTTATAAGAGGTGACTGGAAATGAAAACTAACCGAAGAAGATGAACAACTGCAAATGAAAGGCTGTAGAAAAAGAAGAAAAAAAAATGACCGGCGTAAATGAACTTCGATACAGACAGAAAAAAAAAAGTGGAAAAATAGAATACAAAGGATAGTAAATCAGTGAAAAAGAAGGAGTAAATGTCGTAAAATATTCGAACAGCAACCTGGGACAAACTCAATAGTTCGATAGCTACCATAATGTTGGCTCACTAAAATTTACTACAAGGCCCTGTACAATGTTTGCTTAAAGGTGATCAATAAACATTGCCGTGGCAAAAAGTATCATTTTGTCCGCCAAAGGAGAATCGTATGGAGATGACCAACTACATCCATTTTAGCCCACAATGCACAGAGGCTAAAGTTACAGCCAGACACATATGAATTACTAGATTTTTGCGATCCTGTTTTGATTACCTGGAGCGAAATTAATGCTTAGAAAAATAGCAGATATCTTGTTGCTCTTGGATGTCTTGATACATGAATCATTGTTAAAAGCAAATAATGATATTCGAGATAAAAAATGATGTTCTAAAAACCAAAGTCACTAATGTGCTAATTCGCTCGGGGGAAAAGGCTTACGTTCCACGGTTAA
Source organism: Acanthosepion pharaonis (assembly GCA_903632075.3). Classification (NCBI taxonomy): domain Eukaryota; kingdom Metazoa; phylum Mollusca; class Cephalopoda; order Sepiida; family Sepiidae; genus Acanthosepion; species Acanthosepion pharaonis. The sequence goes on from CAHIKZ030005380.1 coordinate 4,917,525, forward strand.
ATAACAATCTCTTTTTCAATATCAAATGGAAGAATTTGAAAAATATACACCCATAAAAGACCATATTTAATTTCTTTTCATAAAATATTGAGGATATTTTAATTTTTCTTCTCATTCATTGAATAAAGTTTAATAAGAATCTTTTTTACCGTCTTCATCGGAATGAAGACAGAACAGTTCCAAAGAAACTGCACTTTAACGTTAGCATTATACATACAATGTGTGTCGAGTTAATTCCCCGAATGTCCCTGTGAAAACATGTTTCTTAGGTAGTCTCTATTGTACGTTGTTACCATTCAAAGAGGTTTTTGAGACGTTGGCGCCATTGCTGGAAATATTCTTTGAACTCGTTATCCGTAATAGCTTTCGGTAATGCAATGATAGGTTACTGGATGTAAGGGATATCAGCAAATTATTGTTCTTTCAGAACAGTTTGCAACTTTGGAAATAACCAAAATTTAAACGAGATTGCCAAAACACAGGTTGGTTTTGGTAAGTAGGTGGCGAAAACTATCTGATAAATACGGAAATATAATTTTTATTTAGAAAACGTAATAGTAAATGCTGATGCATATTTTTCATATACGCCTACTGTTATTTGACGAAATCGGTTCGTGTTAATTATAAGCTACAACAAAGACACATGGTACAGTGAATAAAGGCGATGGTTAGTTCCAGTGACGGGACCCAAAGAGTGTGAGTTCAATACCCGATTAAGGCAGTGGAGAACTTGGACAACTAACGTGGTACTACCCCCAGTGAGCGAAATAAAGGGTTTGGTTCGACATTCCACTCATCTCAGAAATATACACATATACTGAAGAAGGCCGGAGAGTACACTAGCCGAAACGTTCTAATAAATATGGCGACAAAGATGAGGACAATATTCCGAATAATGTAAATGGTGTACATAATACCTAATCTCAGAAATATAGACATATACTGAAGAAGGACGGAGCGCACAACGACTGAAACGTTGTAATAAATATGGCAACAAAGATAAGGACAGTAGTCCGAATAATGTAAATAGTGTACATAATAACTCATCTCAGAAATATAGACATATACTGAAAAAGGACGAAGCGTACAACGACTGAAACGTTGTAATAAATACGGAGACAAAGATGAAGACAATTGTCCGAATAATGAGAATAGCTACAACAAAATTCGATTAAAATATCATAAGGAAAAGAAAATAACCCCAGTAAATGTTTTCTTTTCTTAAAATTTTAGCTTATAATTTGTAAAACACAAAAGAAATGAAATACTCTGTTAAAGAAATATTTTGGGTAAATTTAAGGAAATAAATCCCCCCCCCCATGTATTTTATTCCGACGTGTGTTATTTTCATATGAAACTATTATGTTCTGTGTCATCAACAAAACAAAATTAGCAAGAATGAACCAATTCTTTTGGAAGTCTGCAAACAATATGAAGCCTGAATATTTAAATAATAGTAACAAAGCAAATCTTATAGGAAAATACTATCCTAAATATTGGACAGATTAAAAATATTCCCATGTTTTCGATCTTTCGCTTAATTAATAATGTTTGTGCTGCGTATTATAATTAAAATAAAATGGTCATTAATTGGTCCAACCAACTTCTCAAAATTTGAAAATCAGACGTATTTCTGGAGAAAATCCTCATTGTTCAAGCTGAAATCTTTTCATCAATGATCCTCAAGTAGTATATGACCACAGTTTCAACGCGCTGTTGTGGTTTCTGCAGAAAATAGGTTTTACATAGCTCAGATGTTAGTCCTATATAAATGATTCGAATTCCTTGTTCCCATTCTCCCAGATTGTTTGCCAACCAATGCTATAAATAGCAATCTGACATAGTATTTAATCCATAGCGTTGGGGAAAGGAAATAAATTGTTACGTTTCATTGGGGTATTTACGTGATAGCGAACGCAAAATCATCGACTGAATTTTGAATTCGACAGGGCGAACCCATTTTCTGCGCCGATAACTGTTATCCTACCTCATTCCGATTAGAAGATGATATTGTTACTTGAAATTATTTGAAGGTAAAAAAAAAGAAAGAATTTTTTGTTTTCAAATGCAGTGATTACAGCAACATCAGATTTTCTATCGCTATTTACATTATTCGGACTATTGTCCGCTTCTATGACGCCATGTTTATCACAACGTTTTTTCAGGTGGTTAGAATGTCGAACTGAACTCTTTACTTCGCTCACTGGGTAGACTGTTCTAGTTCCATGTGCAATATCTAATTATCTTCTGTTAATTCTCCTCTCAAAGTTCTCCAGCGCCTTAATCATGTATTGAACTCACACTCTGTGTCTCTGTCACTGGATCTAACTAACGCCTTTATCCACAGTGCCACCATGTCCTTGAGGAGATCTGTCTATGAATTTCTGGGTATTATAAACCTAATGTCTTCAGCCCTCTTTTTTTTATCAGTGCTCATATTTTTGCTGTTATCATTGCATGTTTTTTACCAGAGTTCATATTGCAATTTATGTTGTTAATATCGCTTTTCTTCTGAACTCCTTATTACTGGTTCACATATTGTATTCATTTCTATGCTTGGTCGGCTCAGGAGATTTTTGTGTCTTACATAAATGCTGATTCCTTAAGTTTACGAATTTTCCATTGATGTTCTTTGTCCATGATCTCAACTTGAGAGGGGAATTAACAAGAGATAACTGACACCCATTAGACATGGCACTGAGCGAAATAAAGGGTTCAGTTCGACATTTCAACCACCTGAAGAAGTCCGGAGCGTACAACGGCCGAAACGTTGTGATAAATATAGCGACAAAGATGAGGACAATAGTTCGAATAATGTAAATAGTCTACATAATACCTCATCTCAGAAATATAGACAAAACTTTCTATCGATTTGACAGGAGGCAATGTTTTCTAGTTCATGCCTGTGAATACTAATCCACAAATGTATCTCTGTTTTATGATGCTTGAGTCACTTACTATTTTATTAGTCATTTTTAAATAAAAGGCTAATTGCTTGAGACTCATTTAAAAGTTAATAAGCGGATTATTTAGTGAAATAAAGGATGCAATGGATAAATTGTTGTCTGAATAACACAAAAATGAAAATAACACTGACACCTCATTTTACCAAAATTTCACAGAAATATTCTGAAATACTAAAGAGTAAATTTATTCAATAACATCGCCATTCGTTTGAGCCATGGTTCCTGGAAGGCTTCGGAATTTCCTGCAACTCTTCTGGACTGTCAACTTATTGAAGTTGTTGAATGCTGCCATAATCTTTGCCTTCAGTTCATCTTTGAGGTTAAAAAGTTTTGTTAGTCAGTCGCTCAACTGCGCCCCACATATAATAACCAAGAGGTTGCAGTCTGAGGAGTTAAGTGTCGAGGTTTAAAGGGACATGTGGACGCAGAAATTGTCTGACAGTCATGACTGTGTTCTTCTGCTTGTGTGGCATTGTGAACAGTTCTGTTGCCAGACATACGGTCTTCCAGCAGCCACCCTCTTGACCAGGGCAGCACGACTTTCTCAAGGCACTTGATGTAGGCCTCCGAGTTGATTCTGAGACCCTCACAAAAATTCGTGGGTTAGGGTTAGGGTTATCAGAACGATCTGAGTGGGTTTTCCGAGTTTCCGAACCTTTTTAATCACTATTGGACCTATCCAAAAATCCTCTGAACTGTAGTCAGATTAACACCTAAACACTCTGAAATGTTCATATTGGAGCTTCTGGGGTGAATGCTAGGCAGTACAGCTTGCCTTTTCCAAATTTCTAGCAGAATGAATTTCGTCATGTTACTCTTTTTCTAACAGAAAGTTCACAACTGACCCTTATATGATGCGCAGTCGACAAAATAAAAAACAGAGCAAAAAAAGCTAAAACAAACAACGCGCATGAACGAAATTAAAAATCTAGAATGCCGACAATTTATCAAACCTTTAATATTTTTCTTTGAGCTGGTATTGAAGGTCATTCGGTTATGTCTTGGTGTTTGCAAAGTCCAACGGTAGGAAATAAGATCAATTATAGCAGACATGGGATTTAAAATAATTATGGCATGTATATTAAATGTATATATTGTCGACATATCCTTCAATTACTGGAGTAGATTTGTTTAACAACCTCCACTCTGATATTCGCCAATATAGAGATTTCACAGAAGGCTTTGCATTCTTTGAGTCAAATCAAGATTTTGCTAATGTTTAAGTTCCGTGAAATTTTCTCGGAAGTTCTAGGATGGAGAATTATTATTATTAACATTATTTATATGTGGACTATTGTCCTGGTCAACGTTTCCCCTATTGTGCGTACTGACCTTCATAAGATTCTTGACCATCTGGGTAAGCTTGCAGGGGCAATGACCTCGTAAATTAAAGCGATGATTTCTGAATGTGGTGACATAGTAACTGATTTCAATCTCTGGACTGGTCAGTGTCTATCTGAACTTAGTCGAAACGAGTCGAAATAACTGAGAAGTAGTAAATAAGAAGTAGACGAGAAATCCGAAGACATAATCAGCAGAACGGTAACGATCTACCCAATTACATTAAATTGAGGGTCCATTCTGAAATTCCATGAAGCTTATCCACATCAACAAGCAGTTGATCGAAAAGTACCTGATGAAGGCCAGGTTTCCCAACGACATAAATGCCGTCGCGAAAAACAATATGTGCCATAACAAGAAAACGACAACACATATCAATTCTGAATTTAATCTCCTTCGAAATAGTCCACTCTTGAATCCACGCACTTTTTCCAGCATTGTTGCCATAGATAGACACCTTTGGGATAGCTGCCTTGTTGGATTTCCTCGATGTCTTAAAACCTTGTTCCTTTCAAGTTGGACTTTTGAAGAAAAATTCACCAGGAGAGAGATCTGAGGAATAAGATGATTGTCGGATCAGGGAAATGTTGTACTTGGCCAAAATATTCTGCACAAGCCGATCGGACCTCTGATCACATTCTACACACTCTCCCTCCAAGTACTGCTATAAAAATGGAATTGAGCGACAACGTTTTAACATGTAAGAGTTTATATCTAAAAAAATTCAAGGTATATCTTTACCTAGTAGCTTCACTGTAAGTACTTTAGCTCTGTTACCATAGCAACAGTGCCAATATATTTTGATCAGATCCCTTATGTGGTTTTTTCGGACGTTGAAATATTGTCTTTTGCCCAAATGCTGACTCAAACAGGACAAAATGCAGAGAAATAAGTTATCAATATTTAGAAGCGTCTTAAATCCGAATTAGAATTATTTCTCAAACGAAGAATTTCTGTTACTACCATTACTGCACACACAGAACGAAACAATCAAACTCCGATATCGGAATATTCAATCAGTATCGAAAAAGTTCAATAGTGGATGATTTTTTAACGAACTGATTAACACCCGGCTGTCGCAGCAGACAATAATCCACTGGGTACTTCCCAGGACGGACGAAGAAATAAATAAAAAAATTAAATGATAAAAAAAAAACAGTATAGAATAAATGTGAAATTCACTCGGTGATTGCAGCTGTCGTCTGCTGAGACATTCGATCGTATCTTGAACATCGTCAAACGAAGTGCAGAGGGGGAAAAAAGAAAAGACAGAATATTGATGTCGGCATAGACGATTCGGCAATATGGCGTCTGGAATTTGATTGGTCAAATGCAGAAAGTTGAATATTGTGCTGACGTCAAACAATTAGAAAGAATCAGAATACATTTCACGAAAGCATCAAGAAATTTTCGCCTTTTCTACATTTCATTCTTTCTTGCTTCTTCTCTTTGTTGCTTTCTTCCTTTTGCTCTTTACCCATATTTCTTTGTTGTTTTTATTGTTTTCTTCTTTCTTTCTTTCTTTCTTTCTTTTTCGCTCACACTGCATACTTGGCCCCTTTCCAACTTTCTTTCCTTCGTTTTATCTTTGTTGCTATCTTCTTTTTCACACATTCCCACCTTTCTTTCTTTCTTTCTTTCTTTCTTTTCAATCGTTCACGCCTTTTTTTCTTTCTTTCTTCTTGTTCATCCGTTCCCAACTTTCTTTCTTTCTTTCTTTCTTTCTTTCTTTCTTTCTTTCTTTCTTTCTTTCTCGCTCTTATTGCATATTTCTTTCGTTCTCACCTTTCTTTCTTTCCTTCGTTTTTTTCCATTCTTGCTTCCTTCTTTTTCACTCCTTCCCACATTTCTTTCTTTCTTTCTCGCTCACTCTTTAGATCTCGTTCCTTCGCACACTTTACTCATGTCTTCAATAATATAAATCCCCAGAAAATTTTCTTGGTCAATTGTCGCGACTTCCTGTTATCTGGTTCTGACAATATCGTCTGGAATAATTTTGTAAAATTATACCATTTGTAATTTTGGTCTCATGAGACAAGTATTAAAAACTTGTTGAAGTAAATTATAATTCATAATCGAGGTTTCGATGATGCGTTAAGTTTTTCCTTTGATATATATATATATATATATATATATATATATATATATATATATATATATATATATATCAAACAATGAATCATTCATAAAAAAGTAAATTAATAAAATTAATGATATAAAATGTCGAAATCACTTCGTTATCTAAATTTTAAAGATGCATTAACCCACTAACAACTCGATGAATGTCGTGATCCTTGTTTTTTAAAATTATAAAATATATTAGATCTTACTTGTAAAAAGACAATATATATAAATTCTAGCAGAAAACTTTTCTTTATGGATGCGTTTCATCTTTTCTTGGATTTTGTTACGGCAAATTTAATGAATTTATTTTGAAACAAGTAATTAAAAAAAAAATTAATACATCATTTGGTTGTCAAAAATTTTCTAAATTCAAGAACGCTTAAAAATATTCTTCAATGTAAACTATAGAGGATCATAAGTGATGTACTTTAATGGGTAATAATCAAAAGTGAGTAAATGTTTTTATTTTGCTCTTCATTTGTTTTATATATTTATTTCCTGTATTAATGTAACTATTATTTATTATTATTATTATTTTATTTGATAGATTAATTAATGTGTTTATTTATTTTAAATAATAGTATGTTTGATTTAATCGTTTTAGTTTTAAAAATGCTGATTTATGTTGATTTGTGAAGGGAATATCTCCATTCATTACATCGAGACCAGGTAAATGTCTGTGTTTCTTAAGCAAGATTTCTTCATTTGAACAACTAGGGTAATGCCATCTTGTCACACATTCTTTTCATCAAATATGTCGTGATTAATATAATAATATCCTTAAGAAATGATTGATGATACCCGACTAATTGCTATGATTTTACTTAATATTTTTTGTATATAAATTGTCAATTTATAAAAACAATAAGTCCTATTCAGTTGAATAGATTACTCTGTGGCGTACACGGCCACAGCCTCAGAACATAAGCATTGTTGCTGTGCTTTTCTGTAACAAAATCTATTTTGACATGGTCAGTTCCTTTTTGATACAAACCTAATTTTGGGTTCAATGTCCTAAACTGTCTTACAAGTAACCGCAAGCTGGGTGGATTTTTTACCTTTCCAGAGATATTTGTTCGAAAGCGAATGACATGGAATAAGCTAGATATCGAACTCGGTTCGCCAATTTTTCTTTCTACGCCGATAACAACAACTACATTTCGACATAGATCAGGAGAGAGAAAAATAATTAAATTTTTAATTTGGGACGAAATTTCAAAACAGCAACTTTAAATATATACTTTCCATAAAATAATTCATTATTTAGGAGCAGGAAGAACTCCCATATATATATATATATATATATATATATATATATATATAGAGAGAGAGAGAGAGAGAGAGAGAGAGAGAGAGAGAGAGAAAAGTTCAGAGCAGATAACATTAGAAAGATTTTAGAGTCCCATGAAAATAAGTGGATACAACGTCTAAAAAACAAAATACCCAGCCGGGCTAAATCATAAATTTAACAATATATAGATAGTCAACAAATCAAAACCTACCCACATTTCTCACCCACACAAGACAGACATGCTTACGGAGGTGTGGAGGCCTCACACTTATACACACACACACACACACACGAATATACACACTTACACACATCATACTCACTCACTCCCTAATGAGCCAAATGATAAAACCCACCCACAGCAATACACACGCTTACACATATCATACTCACTCACTCCCTAAGAACCAAATAACACACACACAAACACTAAACAGAGACACACCCCCTCACCAGGTCCAATAAAACTGTCAAACTGACCAGAGAATTCAGAATAACACGTATCTATCCAGCTCTTATCTCAAATAACAACTTAAAAGAGACTGTTTGACTAACACAAGGAATGTTAAAAGATTCATGTTAAAAAGATAAAAAAATAAAAAAACAAATGAAAACTACAGACAAAAGTTCATTTTCTCCAACAAAAGACATTCATTTCTGTAGTTCACTGTTACCAGCAAGCAGAAAAATTTCTCCTCCCGATGATGGCCATTTCGGTCGAAACTAGTCGAGGAATCTAAATGGAATAATAATAAAAAAACGAGAGAATATTAATCTACAACCCAGTGTGTCTAAATATTTTAATTTTTATTTTCTTATTGTTCAATATATATATATATATATATATATATATATATATATATATATATATATATATATATATATTATGTGTGTGTGTGTGTGTGCTTGTGTGTGTTTGTGTGTGTCTGTGTGTACTCCCTCAAAAACTATATATCTGACTAATTAATAAATAAAATGCATTCCTTTTTTTTATAAGTTGCTTTGTTTATGTTAGGATGTGAAACTGAGCAAATTTGTCTATTTTAAGGATCAGAGAAAAATCTCTTCTGTCTAGCTTGGTCTCCGACAGACGCACTCTCTGGTGAAAAAATCAAAGCACCTAGAGTAATGGAGGTTCGAATAACATCTATGTAATCAGTTGGGTTTCGATCCTGGCTTGAGGCAATCGGATATCTAGTCACACTCATGTACTGTGATACAGCGGAACAGTCTCTCTGTGGATCAAACACACACACAGACACACACACACGCACAAACACACACACAGACACACACAAACACACACACATACATACATACATATATATATATATATATATATATATATATATATGTGCTTCACTTGCCTTACGGTCGAAACTTGGATTGCGAGGTTGGTTGGCATTTTAGCCTTTTCTTAAATATCTTAGCTCTCTACATATTCGATTTTGAATTTTGTATTGAGCACTTTTTTGTTGCCTATACCTTTTAGGCGAGGCCGTTCTCAGTCTTACTTTTACATTTCTATCGGTATTTTTGCTCTCACTGCCGGTTGACCACTTTATTGGTGTGCAACATATTTTTAAAAGACATCTTTCCACTTGCTTGAGAAGACCTTATGATTGAAACCCGTGTTGTGAGGTTGGCTGGCATTTATATAATTATATATTGGCATATATGTAATTGTGTATTTGGGCAGCATTCGCTTTTTCATACAAGTTTCATAAAAGGCACCTGACAAGGTAAGACGAATAAGCTTTTATTGATTTCCTATAATTGTTTTCTTTTCTGGACATAATTTGTGTAAAGCCTTTCCGAATATTCTATATATCAGAACTTTCCGCTATGCTATTAGCAGATTTATTTTTAATTTTACACACACACAAACACACACACACACACACACACACACACACACACACACACACACATATATATATATATATATATATATATATATATATATATATATATATATATATATATATATATATATATATATATATATATATATATATATATATATATATATATATATATATATATATAAAATATTTCTTTTTTCAAACACAGTCAGCACATTTTGACAATGAGTTGACCTTATACCAAATTCTTTCTACAGGCAGAGATTGTCGTTTTGCACAAAATGAAAATAATAATCACATCTCATTTTAATAAAATCTTAAAAAATGATTATTGGAATAAATTTCTTGTATAAAATAATTCTAAACTATATTTTATAGATATTTTATTTTAATGCTGCCTAATCCCTCAGTTAATTTATTTACAAGATTATTAGTTGGTCTCTCACTCAACTGTCCCTCAAATTACAAGTGTTATCTAGTTTGATTTAGGAGTGACGCATTATTTTAGTCATGACTGTGTTTCCCAGTCTTTTGCTCTTCAATATCAGGTCTATTATTCACCTTTTCGCACTAGCCAAATCAAACGATTGATCCCAGATGAGATGTTGAAGCCCTGTGGGAAGACGAATAGAGACTTTTAACATCGCCATTACAAAATCAATGGTTTATATATATATATATATTTATAAACTATATATATATATATATATATATATATATATATATATATATATATATATATATATAAATACATGTACATACATATATATAACTATTATATATATATACATACAAATATACAAAATATTTAATTAAATTTATACATAAAATATCATATATATTGTTATATAGAGATAATATATATATTTATTTATATAGACACATGATAAAAAATATACATACATATATTTTATAAATATTTTGCAGTGAATAATCAATATATAGTATGACATATATATAATATATATACAGGGATATATATACAGAATATAAAACGTTATACATATATATAATATATAAATATATATATATATATAAACACATTCGTCTGTTCACACACACACAAACACACACACACACACATGGTGGGACAAATGATTATATATATATTTATATTTTATATATATAATATATAAATTATTTTATAAATGAAGTACTTTTTAAAACAGTCACAGTTATCAATATGGATTTTTGAGAATTTAAAAATAATCTTTTGCCAACACCAAGAGGTTTGCCATAAAATAACATAAAAAAGATGAAACATTTCTAACATTTTTAAACAGGAATGAGGAGGAAAGGAAAAATGAGAAAAAGAATTTGGAAAAAATAAAAGCCAAAATAAAATTATGGGATGATAAAACTCTGCAAAATAAATAAATGCAATGTTTTAGAAGGATTTTTGTATATATATATATATATATATATATATATATATATATATATATATGCCTAAGTAAGTGTTTGGAATTTACAAAATTATAAATAGTTTTAAAACACAAAATCATGGTTAAAATATCTGCTGGATCAAAGTTGAAGAGTGTCATTTTGACGGAGACGATAACTCGACAAGTGATAGTCAAGCGATTAGGAATTTCATGAAACAGTGTCACAACAAACTAAAAGACATTTCCTACTACTGGAAGTGTTTTAGGACCAAAGAAAACGCGAAGACCACAAAAGTTACATAGATTTGATGAAAGGAAAATCATAAGAATCTCGATTGTCAATTCAAAATTAACAGCTACAAAAATGATGAATGAAGGAAATCCTAACAATTAGGTTTCAGTTGGTACAGAGTATTACGAATGAATCTACTTGAACGGGTGTATCGTAGTTAGTGAAAATTATATCAGCTTACCATCCTAATCTGGCATACTTGGAAGTTGAATAAATGTTTCAGCATGACGGTTTTCCTTGTCACACACCAGGGGCAACAAAAAGATTTCTCATGAATGAAGTTGTTTAACTTTTGGAAAACTGATCAACAAAATGTCATTCGTCTGTTTAATGAAATTGAACTACATTGGGACTTAGAACTGAAGAAACTTCAAATTCTTTTCCAACGGAAACTAATATCCTAAAAACTTTGAGCATTTAAAAGAATGGAAAATGTAACATAAAAGCCACATCGATTTGAGGAAAATTATTCAAGTCAAAAAAAGTATGAAATAAATTATAATATGCAATGTTTTTGAAAGTTTTGTAATTTCGGTGATGATCACTTTTTAGGAAAAAAAAAGTTCTTTTTAACTTATAAAAAGAGTTGAAAGATGAACCTTATTTTAACCCTTGAGATAACTCGACTTGTTCAAGATTTATTTTCATCACCAACAATTTAAGTATTATTATACTACTTGGAAGTGTTTTAGGACCAAAAAAACTATTCCCAATGCTGCATTAATGAAAATATGGAAATTATTTTCAATTCAAAATTAACAAATCATAAAATATGATGAATGAAAATTCTAATAAATCTGGATTTTGGGTCAACATTAACAAAATTAATTCATGTACCAACGGCGCCAAAACGTTTTACACAATTTAAATTTGAATAAAGTTTCAAATGACGGTTTTCTTTAAATTCCAATAATTGAAGAGAAATGTTTTTCATATGAAAACTGCTTTAGAATATTCATGAAATGTAATTATTAAACAGAATATAAAGAGTTTGAAAAATATAAATATTGAATGGAAAATATTAAAAAGCCATATCGATTTGAGGCAATTATTCAAACACAAAAATGATTTCTAACAAAAGTTTATATTTTATTTGAATTTTGAAAAAAAAGTTCTTTTTAAATAAAATTTGTATAATGAACCTTAAGTAACCTTGTGTTTGTTAGTTTATTTTCATAACCTTTATTTATTATTATTATTATTAGGATTTCTGGTGTGTACTGCATTAATGAAAATTCCCGGTCTCGACCAGACATCTAAATCATAAAATGGCATCGTGAAATTTCTAATAAAGCAGTTTTGAAAAAAACAAAAACAAAACAGAAAAACGCACAAACGTTTTACACAGATAAAATTTTAGTAAATTATCTTTAAATTTATAATTGAAGACTTTAATTTTATGAAAAACTGCTTTAGAATATTCTGAAACATTATGAAACAGAATATAAAGAGTTTGAAAAATATGAATATTGTAATATTAAAAGTGTGATCGTGACATTCATACACACAAATGATTTCGAACAAAATATATTTATTTGAATATTGACAAAAATTTGTAAACTTGTACTTAACTTGTACTGTTACTTATTATTATTATTATTTTATTATTATTATTATTATTATTATTTGATTTCTGGTGTGTACTAATTTGTCCTGGTCTCGTACTTCTAAGGTGTAAAATGGCATCGTGGCATTTCACAGTGAGCAGTTTGAAAAAAAAAACTTCAGAAAAAACGCACATACATTTACACAGATAATCCTTTAGTAAATTATCTGTACTTCTACTTGTACTGTACTTGTGCCAATAATTTTTCTATTTTGTTAAAGCATGAGCTACGTGGAATCCTTCCAATGTATCCATTGGAACCAATCCGAGGGCTCCAACTACAGCTGGGAATGTTGATGTCCTCATGTGCCACATTTCTGAGATTTCGATTTCAAGGTCGTTGTAATTTGATAGTTTACTGCTGTTTAAGAATGCATATATTAATATCATTTCGATATAAAACGTAGGCAAAATTGATGGCTGAATTTCATGCACAATACAATTGTCAGGTGCTGATTCCAAACTGTGAGTTAATTAATGTCACTTGAACCACTGCATCGACCAGAAAAATTGACTTCAGTTAATGAGTTTCGCATCCGACATGAACCAATTTTCTTTTTTCAATTTGTCAACAGATTGATAAATCTATTATTCATTATTTGATGTGAGGCACACCCACGCGTAAATAACGCACCTGGCCTTGTCAAGTGTGCTAACCGTTGTGATAGATTTTATTTTAAATACGATATAGTAACATTGAAATTATGCAAGAATCGTATAGTTAATAGCTTAATCACCTGCAATGGCTTCCATTGAATAACGTAAAATTCCAATGGCGGAATATTTATTGTCCTAAATGTCCATCATTGTGTTGAGTCAAGATGCGGATTCAAGCTGTTGTGACGGATATCAATGAAGCTTATCCGACTCGGCCGCAATTCCAATTTGCTATACCGAATGAATTTTCTGTGATGTTAAGTGCTATATCTTCTTCCTCCATTTAGGTTGTAGACTCGTCCTTTTCTTACCTATCACCCTTAGTAACAGAACAGTTCATATCTTACGCCTACGTACGGAAAACTTCAACCAATAAAAACCGTACTAGGCGAACCAACAAATCTCATTGGTTAACGACACAATAATCTGAAAGTTTCACCTGCAAAACGAAATTGCGCCAAAACTCCTAGGAGACGATTTTCGACTTTCAAAACATATAAAAGAAAACGCCGACTGACCAAAGCAGTCAGAGACGAACATCCACAGAGAAATTTCCAACATACTCCACGTCATTCGAAATCACGACTTTACCGCGCAAAAGTACATCAACGATGACTCACTTGCAATTTAAACTCAACCAACTCTGTGGACATCGGATCACAAACCTTGCTTATCCAAAGTGAATTATATTCACTACCTATTAATTAAAAATCAACGTGCGAACGATTTAGAAATATTACGGTCAAAGGTAGATCATCCCATAAGAACTCTTACCAAAAAAAAAAAAGAACTTAATATCGACAATTTTAATATCAACCCAAATCTAGAAAGACCGTAAATGAATAAACGAATACTAAGAGAGACATACCGAAACCTAAAATATCAAACACACTTTGCCATAATAACATATAGCAAATATCCTGTTTGTATATTATTTTGAATTGTATATAAATGTTTTATTGGTTTCTAAATTGAATAGGACTTGTTTTTTGATTGTATTTCAAATTCGTTTATTTATTTGTTTGTGGATGCAGAAAGTCACGCAACCTACACAAATTCCTTCTGATTCTCTCAATTAATTAATTCTGCACATCCCCAACAAGGTCATACGTGGAATGTCGTAAAAGAAACGTACTTTTAGTTAGAAATCAACCGGACATAAACATTGTGCAAGCTGCAAAGATAAGTCAACAGAGGGTATGCAGTATTTCATAAAACAGCCAGAACAGCGTTAATATTGAGCGCATGTGCTGGTGACAACACACAAAAAATGTCTTTCGCTGTAAAACATTAAAAAACATAGAGACCGTAGAAGAGAAACCACTTTGATTTGATTATAATCAAATATCCAACAGATAGAAATAAAGGTCGACCTTAACGGATTCTCCTCCAGTTCTGTTCTCAAGTGTTACCCAAGGCTCTATCCTGGGTCCTACACTGTTTCTGATCTTCATTAACGATCATCAGTTCCCAAGTAAACATTTATACAGACATTACTATTTACTCCTGCCTCAATAGCAAATTCGGCATCGCTTACAAAACTAACCTGGGCGTTGTTCTCGAAAAGGACCTCCAATCTGTTGTTGACTGGGGCAAGAAATGTCTGGTTAACTTTAATGCCTAAAAAACAAAATTGTTCTCTTTTACCCACCATAGAGAAGCCTCCCTGTCTTCCATTAGAATGTCTGATGCTCAATTCCACGAGAGCAACTCTCTGCGCCTGCTTGATCTCACACTGACCGCTGGCCTGAAATGGAAAAAATACATTGAATCAATAGCTTCATCTACCGCAAGGAAAGTTGGTTCTATGTGTAGCGCCTGAAGGTTTTTCTCGCCCGAGTACAACCTTCAAATCTATAAATCAACCATTCGCCATTGCATGAAATACTGCTGTCATATATGGTCTGGAGCACCCGCTGTTCATCTGAAGGTCCTCGACAAAATCCAGAGAATGATATGCAATATTATTGGCCCTAATCTGGCACTCTCACAGACGTGCCGTTGCTTCCCTTTGTCTTTTCTACAAATGCCTTCACAGTAACTGCCCACACGAGGTACTTTCACTAATTCCCAAACTGCATGAATTTAAACGTGCTACTAGGTTGGTATCTCAGTTTCACTCTTTCACTGTCGAAACGGTTAAATGTAACCGTCTCGTCTACTCCAATAGCTTTATGTCCCGCATTTCCTGTCTATGGAACTCCCTTACTTGCTTCCATGATAGATATAATCTCCAACTATTCAAATGCAATGTCAATCGACATTTCGCGATGCCTTGATCTATTCCTCGTCCTTCTCTACATCCTTTCTTCTATCACGCCTCTTTGCATTTGGTCCCACTCTCTGTAAACCCTTGAGTGTTTGTGACACTCCAGACTTACTTGCGGTGAAAAAAAAAGCTGATAGTACGAGGGGTGTCCGAAATGTGAGGTATTGATACGTATAAATCGTATAAAACATTAGTATTAAAAACTTGCTAAAACTATAAAAAGAAGACGTTCTCATATATATATATATATATATATATATATATATATATATATATAATACAATTATTTTTTATAAAAAAAAATTATAACATAAATATGTTATAAAATCACTACAAAAATAACCATTTTGTTTCAACATCCTCGGTGTCTTATCAAGTGATGATGTTAAATATAAAATAAATGGTTTTAAAAGTTTCAAATTAATTAACGATCCTTTGCTAGGGGAAAACATTGTTACAAAAGCTAGAATGACCAATCAAAACCCAAGTATAGGAAGATTCAAAAGCTTGACAACGAAATCATACTCTACTTTTTATTGAGCACTCTTTTAAGAATAGTAATTGTTGGTTATTGGAATTTATTCCGTATATACCAATTAGATACTTGTATATATATAGTCGACTCTCCCGTCGAGATTCGACGTATGAGGGTCAAGCAGATCAGTTTCCAGGAAACCGACAGCCCGACACCGGCGCATGAGATTTGATTATAGTAGTGAAGGCTTCGTGCAGGACCATCCGCACTTTTTGAAGGGACGAATACAGAGACCTGATGCACCGAATGCCACAAGGTTCCCAAATGACCCTCCGCAGGTTTTGAATTCAGAGTTGTCCTTCTCCTAGACCAGTTGTCATCCAAGGCTATAGAACCCAGTATATATTGGTTCGTGCGAGATAATTTTTATGCCCAGAATCTATCTTATATATCTAAAAGTCTAGCATTCATCCATGCTAATAATATTGCTGCCACATATGGTCTGGTGCCCTTGCTATTAACCGCAAGGAGCACCTTGGAGATCCTTGATAAAATCCATCGAAGACTCAGCAGTATTATTGGTCCTGACCTGGTGGCTCTGCTTTAGTCATTTTCCCATCGCCGATGGTCGCCTCTTTGTGTCATTTCTATAAATACTTTCATTGTAATTGTTCGGATGTACTCTGCACTATGGTACCTAGACTTTTTAAAACTTAACCGCAATCCTAGTCTGGTGTCGAGATCTCATCAATTTACAGGTGTGCTGGCTAGATATACCTGTAGGTTCTGTGATAACAGTTTCTTTTTTCGCACTTCTTGCTTGTGGAACTCGATCCGGATCGATGTTTTCCAGCCAAATTTAATCTGCAAAAATTGAAATGCCATGTCAATCGCTAGTTCCTGTTCCCTCTTCTTGCATATTATTAATATTTCTGTTCCTAATTCTTCCACTGCCTGTAACCACTTGTGTCTTTGTGGATTTATTGACTTGCATGGGGGATACCATTTAAAAAAAAGAAAGGTAACTTTTTTTTTAATAACCACAACCATCATAATATTGAGTGCCAACAAGTGTGACATCACAATACGGATTATTACTAAGTGTAAAACAACGAACAAATAGTGTTGTGATAAAAAATTGATTCTACGAGAGAAAAAATCTAACATTGTTCTCAAATCAATTGTAGGACAAAAGTTTCGACAGAGGAATTTCTTTTAAGCTTTTCAAAGCGTATAGGGGAGTATATAGGGACTTTATGTAATCCGAGTGCATTTTATTCCCTCAGCAATAAAGCTTGATACCTTATGCATCACCAACGATCCTACAGTAGTTCAACTTTCATCACTGAGCGAAGAAATTGATTGTAGGCATTGTCTAGGATTAAAGATATATTCGATATCTCAATTCATACCGTGTGGTCACAGTTAACAACATCAGATTGTGAGAAGGACTTGATAGTTTGAGGAAAGAAACTAGAATGCTTACATTAAGGTGTTATCCTACTGCGTGATAATACCACAACAGCAGAATTGCCACATTTAAGTAAATGCAATAGTTTCATTTGTCGTGTTGATAAAAAATAAATAAAACTTAATGATAGTGTCAAAAATAAATATAGCAAAATAATTATAAGAATTATACTTATCATTAATTCACTTATTCTAAACCAATGAAGATCGATCCCACTTTTCTTCTCTATAAACACACACACAAAGACGTGACTTGCACTCTATCGGACAATTAGTTCACACGGACAGGTCATTAACACGTGCGTCGACGAAAATTTCGTCTCCTTTTCCTTTTTCAGATCATAATAGTAACATTTATTTTGTAGCTCACAATAAAAAGTCATAAGAAAATTGCAGATTCTTCTTGTATTTTTCTAATTAAATTACAAACTTCTATAAGAAAAACTATACGAGAAAGACGGTATACGTTTTACTTATTCTTTAGTTTATCATTCCCCTGGACCCTGATCATTATGTGAACTACATTTGACAGTAAACTCAAAATTATAGACAGCATTACCGTCTGTCGTTTCTCCAATACCATATAACATACTTTTGTTGTTTCCCCGTCGTGCTGTTTCTCATTTTTACGAATACTTTTGAATATATATATATATATATATATATATATATATATATAAGGCAGGATGTGTGTGCATATGTGTGTGTAACGAATGCACGGCCGCATTTTTCGACGGATTTGCACCAAAATTTACATGCACATGCTCCAAGTTAGCGGGAAGGCCAAGACCGAATTTGCATTTCCCAACTCCCATCGATAGTGGAAATAATCTATTTTTTCATGCTTCTACGGCAGTTTTCATGTAGTTTGCGGTCGTTTTTACTGACCAGAGTGAGAGCCTATAGCTGGCTGCCACGAATAGACAGGTAGTTTCTATTGGCCAGCGTGAGAGCCAACAGCTGACTGACACGAATGTTAACTAGCATGCAAAAAATAATCGATAGCTGCATTCGTCACAACTGGGAAAAATTTAAATCAGCATGGCACTTTACTCCAATTGGCTCATTCGCTTGCTTAAACTCAATGTTGATTCTGATTCCGCAGAACTGGGTTGGGTGTGAAAAAGTATTTGTTGTTAACATTCTTTTTTATTCGGTTTTTCCAGTTACAAATCCTTTTTTAAAGCTGACGTTTTGTGTTCATTTTGTTTAGTTCTTTTTTTCGTAACAGATTTAATGTTTAGTATAGAGCTTAGTGTGAGATAGGCAAGAAGTAAGGCATGTAGCAACATCAGCATGGCAAAGGGCACTCCTTTAAAGGCAAGGGTGGGTAAAGATATTTTAAGTCAAAGGATAGTGATTGCTGTATGTCTCACAATTTTCGAATCAAGCACGGACAACGTCTGGCCATGCTTCCAGTATATATATATATATATGAAATTATTTACCCAGATTTTTAATCACCCTACACATTCAAAAAACTGATTCGCTCATGCTTTCGTCCGCTTCTGTTACCAGTAAGACGATGTATACGTTGAACTCGCAACCTACTCTGAAAATACAAATACACAATATAGCTATATCGTGGAGGAAGGCCTAATAAGTATGGTTTACAAATTTTGTCAATTTTTTAAAAGTCGAATAAACATACCACCTAAATTCTTTAGGAGGTTAATTCTGTTTGAACCGAATATATTTTGCATCGTTTCCAGATGTTTATACTATAGTCCAGCTCGTGTCACAACTGCTAAACGCAGAGAAACATGTTATATCAGGGCGTGTCTCCGTTAGTATTACGGACCGGAAGGTGCGTTTGTAGATACACGGATAGGGGTCAGACTGAGCAAGCCCGTTACGGCATGCGGTTTTGAGTGATTACCGACTAGTCTGACGCGTGAATGAACGACTACTCGCACGTGAATATTTTCTTTTCAGGGCAATCATATATTTTACTTCCAAGCTTTGTCTTCTTTGACAGCTAACCTTTGAATTCAGAGGCTGGAGGTGACGATGGATCCTTCCAGAATAATCAGCCTTTATCACCAGGGTCATCTGTGATGATGGAATTCAGAAAGAGTCCGTCAGTTACACTATACCGTTCCCAAAGTCGAAAAGAAATAACCATGCTCTGAGACTTGCGTTCTTCAGTTAATTGCTTTGGAACCACATTTGCAGTTTTGCCATAGGCATACAAAAATCTTATTATACTCGCACCTTTACGTTTGTTTTTTTTTTTTTTTTACTGTGGCGCTCATCTTTGTCAAGATTTATTTTGTACATACGCACGCACCTTCAATACGCATGGGCACAAAATTAATTTTTTCTACATGTTATAAAATGTAATTCATAACTTCTGTTTTATGCGTTTACACATTTAATCTTAATTATTGTCGATCTACGCCTATATGTAACTTAATTTTCGGCCATCCCTCGTATATAAATTACAGGGAAAAGTAGGCTTATGCCTTTCCTAATGATATTCCTTTAGAAGTGAGATGAACTCCAATTCCGCCAGTTTCTTCAGCCATCCATGCACTTAGTATTCAAAAATAATTTTGTGTTTCTTTTTTTAATTTTAATCCAACATCATTTCTCATTAAATGAACGTTAAATAAAAAAAAATATCTATTAAATCCTTAGGAATTATTTTGTTTGCGTTTCAGATACAAATATATTCATATTGACAGTCGAGCGGATATAAGTTTTTGTGATTCAAGCGAGGTGATCTGCTTTCCTTAAAAGGGTAATTGAACTTCGATGGGCTACTGATCTCTCTGTACGATGGTAGGATTCATATAAAAGTGGCGAAGTAAACCTGAAACATGCCGGCAAAGGGTGGGGATCCTATTCTTTATTATACAATACAAAAACCGGGAGATGTAATTCATATTGCTTAAAACAGCAGGCGGCTGTCCACTAAAATATATCGATGAAGAATTTAATAGTTATTTATTTAGGCTACAATTTCGCATTTTAGTCAGACAAGCTTGTAGGGGGTGTTTGTATTTGTAGAGGGTTATATATTTGTCTACAAGAAGTGTATATATTTGTCTACAAGAAGTGTATATATTTGTCTGCAAGAAGTGTATACATTTTTCAAAGTTTTTAATGATGTTTGTTGGTAAAAGTATTATCATTACTATTGTTAATTTATAAGGCAGTTTTAAGATATGCTATATTTATGGATTAAGGTGCTCAATATAAGGAATATAGCGTATGTAAATATAAATATGAACATTGACGTTAAAATCCTACGGCCAATGTTTATTGTCCCTATATATATATATATATATATATATATATATATATATATATATATATGAAGAAATATACACTTATATGCTATATTTATGGGATAAAGTGCTCAATATCAAAGATAGCGTGTGTAAATATAAAAGTGAACATAAAGTCAACACTTAGAGGCGACAGTCTGTTTCATGCCAGACGCCATCATCAGGCCACCTGGTTGAGTCTAGCATGAAACAGACAGTGTTGACTTTATGTTCACTATATATATATATATATATATATATATATATATATATATATATATATATATATATATATATATATATATTTTATCACGTTAAGGGTTATTTCAGTGGATACCCGTTTATTTCTTAAACAGTATTATTATATATTTCGTTAAATGGCCTGAATATACGAGAAATAATATTTAAAAAAATATGGGCTCCTCGGGAGGATTTGAACTTGCGACCACGTTGGTAGAATAAATCACCATTAGAGCCGACGTGCTGTAGACCTACTCAGCCACGGGGGTGCAATGCCGATCATGCAATGTTGAAGAGTGCCTTATAAGTGCAAATAACTCTCTGATTCTCGAAAGTTAATATCTGCTCAGTTATGTAACCGAAGCAATTTCTAAAGATGTAATGGATTTTATTTAAATTTTATTAGTACAACAGATTTTATCACTTTGAAATTTATTTTAGTAAATCCTCTGGAATCCTACGTGAGAACAAATATTTTCTTTATATGATTTCTCGAATATTCAAACAGGTAGACGAAAATATAGAAATATAGTCTAATATATAAGCGGGGCGTTTTTTCTAAAAGCAACGCCCACATACTCAGTAAAGCAAATAATGCCTATATTACGTAGACTGAGCAAAAAGAAAAGAAAAGAAGAAACGCTTGACAACATTAATTCCTATGAAACGATGTCTCTAGTCGTAACACGAGTTTCACACTCACGCAATCTTCAGACGACTTGAACACACACACACATACAAATACACGTCTATATCATTATATATGCGAGAAAATCATGTGTATTATTATATAGGTTTCATCACCGCGGATCTGACCCGGAACTACCGTCAATCAAGATGAACGGATGTACCCTCGGGGAGGTACCGTGCTTTGAGTGGATATTGGGCCTCACACCTGACCTCAAGTAGAATTCCTATATCCGACCCATCGCTAAAGATGGATTTAAAATAATCGGCTCCCTGTACCGCTTTGCTAATGCTATCCTCTACCATTATAACGAACAGACCAAGCCGAAAATTCACTTTCCAGTCTTGATAGATTTTAAAAGCATCTCAGAGGGAGACGAATTATTTTGCATCCTCAAATCGCTATCACACAGCCAGGATCTGGCGAGTCTCTCACTGTTCTATCGCTACTACCATGGAAAATGTTCAGAGGAATTACATTCTAGGGTTCTGACAGGTGTGACCTTCATGACTAGTACCAGCCATGCTACTTACATAATAGTAAATCACCCACATTCACTCCGTATTCTATCGGCGAGAAGTTCCAGTCAAACACTGTCTCCCACCGAACCAGTTCCGTATGGAACAAACTCCTAAGAGGATATTTCTTCGGTCACTACAATTTTAATTCTTCAAGGTATGAGTCAACGGTTATCTTCCCTTCCTATCGATATAAACTAGCCGTTAACATAACTCTCTACCTCGAGTGGCCTCTGAACCTTATACAGTATTAACCTTGCTGTAATCTCTCTCTCTCTCTTTCTCTCTATATATATATATATATATATATATATATATATATTCATATATATATATATATATATATATATATATATATATATATATATATATATATATATATATATATATATATATAAATAAAGTGAACATTGAAGTCAACACTCAGAGGCGTCAGGTCATATATATATATATATTCCCTTATATAGATACAAGTATTTAAGCAAATGCTCTGTTTATGATAAACAGTATTAAATAACATTTACCGGCCTGAATGTCCGAGAAACATAAAAACATAAAAAATGTCTTTAATAAATAAATTGTCGGACATTTTCCATTTCTTAATATATGACGTCATTTGTTTACATTTGATACGCCAGAGCAGTTATGAATGTACGAGATTCATGGAAGATTGAAGTTTATAAGCAGTAAATTCGACCTTGTCTACCGAAAGGTTCTTTGTGGCCGAGACGGTTAAGGCAAGTCAGCGTAAATGACGGTTCCGTATACGATGCAGGTTCGGATCCTGTCAAAGGACGAATATTTTCTATGAAAATTTCTCGGACATTCAGGCCGGTAACTGTTATTTAATACTGTTTATCATAAACAGAGCATTTGCTTAAATACTTGTATCTATAAATAACAACGTTAAACATAAAAAATGTCTTTAATAAATAAATTGTCGGACATTGTCCATTTCTTAATATATCTTCCCTTCCTATCCATATAAACTAGCTCTTAACGAAAGGCCCCCGAACCTTATACAGGATGAAACTTGCTGTAATATCTCACTCTCTCTATATATAAAGTGAACATTCAGAGGCGACAGGCATTTTTTATGCTGGACGCAATCGTCATGTCATATATATATATATATTACTAGAAATCTTATAAGTATAAGAAACTATACTTGCTCGGAAAACTTTCGGTGTCTTGTTTGCAAATAAAGAAGCCAATACCAAAGCGAAGAAAAAGTTATAAAAAAAAAGAAAGAACCAAGAACATGTATGTTAACCGAAAATAATCGTCCAGCATGCAAGTCCAAGGCCAAAAGAAAAAAAACCCCGATGCGAGTACCCAAATTAACCAGCCAGCCTTCCCTGACGATTCGCTTAGGTCAAATGTTGGTAGGTTTGTCTGGCTCGCTAGGTTTAACTATATATATATATATATATATATATATTACAGATACAGATTATAACAATCAAAAGACAATTGATTGCCACATTCAGCATCTATCATGGCCTCCACCCGACGCCAGAATCTGTCACAAATAACTACTTAATTCTGTCTATCAGTTGGGTCTCGGTGTTACAGGTAGTGTGGTTGGTGTCTTTCTCAACAGCACCCCAAACTTAATCCATTGGGATTACAATCAAGAAATTAAAAGGCAAGGTGAGATCTTATATATTATCTGACAACCACTTCTAACTCTTCCTGGAGGTGTAGCAGGAAGCTGAATCTTGTTGCCACAGTTATGGTTTCCATCAGCCACCTTCTCTAAACAACGCTTCTAACCGTGTACAATGTGAGGTGGCATGACGCCACTCTCACTGGAATCACGGACAAAAGTCATTATACATTAGAGAAACTTGGCTTTCATGAGACGATGAACGTCATATGGATTGTAGGCAAGCAGCTGTATAACTGTTCCTGAAAAAAATATTTTCATCAGACTGCCCTGATTCAACATGGGGTTTCACTATGTTTAAGTGTTTGTTTGCCCTTCTCAGACGGTTTTCTCAAGATTTATTTGAAAGTTGACCTTTACACATCTTGTATGCCTATTAGTGGAGGGTCCTTATTCAAGTCCAGTTTCATGGTGGAAATTGCAACACCCATTTCCCGCGCCAAAGACCACATTCATTTGCTCCCGTTTCCCATTAATTTCGCCTGCCTGCACTTGTTACAGGAATTCTACTATGTTCTTTTCTATAAGCCCCGGCTTCGTAACCTCGATTGCAGCTCTCCATTTCACCTGTTATTATTTTAACGGTGTTCAAAGAGCACCCAACAACTGTCTTTATTGCGGCATTTTCATGACCGACATAAATCATTCGGTGGCAAGTGACTCTCTTCCAATATTCAGTTGGCTTCTCCTAGTCCATGTCAGTTAACCTGGTCACTTATAAAGCTCTAATGATTAGACTTCAAAATGCCGTTCACCATTTACAGATTTTCCAAACAAAATGGAAAAATAAAAACATGAAACCCTCTCGAATTAAGGCAGAACACCCTACATATGATGAAATATAGTTTTAAGTCATGCTATATTTATAGGTTTAATTGCTCAGTATCAAGGACAACGCGTATATAAATATAAATGTGGACATTGAAGTCAACACCCAGAGGCAACAATCTGCTTCATGCTAAACAAAATCGTCAAACCATATGTGTTTGTGTGTGTGTGTGTGTGTGTGTGTGTGTATGTGTTATATTGTGTCTGTGTGTGCAGGAACGTACCCAAGTCTGTAGGCATGTGAGTCAAATTAGTTAAAAGCTAATATCGAAAAGAATAAATTTGTAGTTAAGCTAAACATATGCTTCTTCATGAATAAACTCAAAAATAGAGTAAACATTTTCACACCGACATCATCCAAGCAAATAACTAAAATTAACTATATATATATATATATATATATATATATATATATATATATATATATATATATATATATATATATAGTATACTGGTTTGTAGGTATAGATTCTTTGGGAACATTGTCAAAACACTGCACCATTTAAGTAAATCAACTGTCCAGCCAACTTCTTCACCTCGGCATCGAATTCCAGAGAAAATTTATTGGACTGGCGCCACAAGAACCTTTCTGGCAATCTTTATTATTTAGAAATTTAAAGTTGCTTCTCTTAATAAAATTACTCTGTGAAATGTGCAAATATCCCGCTTCATCCTAATTTGAATTAACGCCTATACACGATTTCGTGTGTAAAGTTATTCCTAAATACTAAAATAACTTTTAATTTTGATGCATTCTTCTGAATCTTATGATTCTTCTTAGAGTGATTTTATTTAAATGCATAATCACATACGTCCACCAACGACTAAAGAGTGATTTCATTATATTTCTTTTAATGAGTAACTTTTGAACAATTACTCCACGGCGTGACAGTTATTTTCATTAGTCTAGCACATTTTTTACAAATTGAGGCACGTGGTGGGGATTATTGGTGTCTACACAAATGAAAAGCTTTCTAGATATTCAGTCGTGACGAAACTAGAGCATATGCCAAGCTAAACTAAATTTAAAAGCAAACTAAAGTAATACTTGTGAACCAGTCTCATTACATTTTTAATAGTCGACGAAGCTGGTTCATTGGTTTTTGTATCAGCGTGACATATTGGGGTTAATTGGGTGCACGGAAAGAAGGAAGAATGGCTTGTTGTTCACTCTCCAAGTTCCATGATAAGCATTAGTATATTCGTGATATACTAATATCTGAAGAAGTCAGACGGAAGAACTAGTATAAGACACACACACATATATATATATATATATATATATATATATATATATATATATATATATATATATGTATGCATGTGTGTGTGTGTGTGTGTGTGTGCAGGTATGTAGAAAATAGGAAAGAACACGTTAGGTAAATAATCCAGGGTTTTTAGTATTTTTGTTTTTATTTTTAAAGAAATAGAACTTAGATTATAATTATTTTAAAAAAAAATATGATTCCTTCGCTACATAAGAGTTCTCATGTTTCAAAATGAGAGCCAAAACCATGAATATAATTATTAAAATTAAATTGAATTAAAGTAAAAGCCCAGTTTTCATCTTTCGCTTGAGGATGAAACAGGGCTTGCTACTAATTCAATTTAATTTTAATAATTATATTCATCGTTTCGGCTCTCGTTTTTGAAACCTGCGATCTCTTATCTAGCGAAGGAATCATATTTTAAAAATAATTATAATATATATATATATATATATATATATATATATATATATATATATATATATATATTATGCACTGTTACAACAGAACATGTACATACCTGCTACAAAACTGTAAAGCTTGTGTCAATGTTAAAAAGTAACGTTTCTTAAGTTTTTAAGTAACGTTTCTAATAAAACAGTGCATAATAAATGAATATTTATTGCTTTACTTTTGTATTGAGCCTTGTTTTAAATTAATCTTTTGAGCTCGGAAATTATACTCTTGCTTCTTTCACACACACACAGACACACACACACACATATATATATATATATATATGTGTGTGTGTGTGTGTGTGTGTGCGTGTGTGTGTGCTTGCATGCATCAAAAATTGTTCCTCACAAAAAATTAAAATAACGTGTGAGGGGTACAGCTGGAGAAAGTGATTCCTGTGGCTATAGCGACTGAACAGGCAGCTGTGAAGCAAAGAAAAATTTGCAAGAAGATAAAAAAGCAACGATGCCCAAGAAAAAAAAGAAGCTTAGTGAGCCAATTCTTAAATGGAAATGTTTTAAATTTCACTTCAAGGGACATTGAAAATAAATCACGAAAAAATTCCCACTCGGTGTGCTTGTATCAGAAAAAAAAAGCCTTGTGAATAGAAAATTTATGTCTAATAAATTTATCGAAAGAAATATCAACAGACAATAAAACGAGATCCGAATTGCCAAGAAGATAGAGTTGTAATGGCCGATAAGAGATATGAGTGAATGTAAAGAAAGATTAAGTAAAGAAACATGTTAATAAGAATTATTAAAGAAACAAGTAGTAAAAATCTAATATTTGACTTAGAGACTGAAATATTGAATGTCCAAAGATCGTCAACATTACCGACATTAGAATGATTAAACAGCTTGACATAATGAGCATTAAAATCCCAGAACACCAAAGACAATGATTTTCGCAGATGAATGGGGAGAGAAGAGAGAGAGAGAGAGAGATAGATATATATATATATATATATATATATATATATATATAATACTGCCATATATTTTGTCTAACACTTTACAATTCTAAGAAGACAAGCAGTTATAAGGGAACAGAGATAGTTAAATGTGTGCAATAAAGGAAGACGAAAGCGCATGAAAGAATCATCCGGAGACTTAAGAGTCAATTTCCCTTCCGGTTGTAAATATTAAAGCCATCCACATGCATATTAAAATCTTTTCGACAAATACGAAAAGATCATCTAACAGATAATTAAAAGGAAAGTAAAGAAAGGTTGAAATTAGTTTTAATAACGAGCTAACATAGCGAAAGCATGTTTCAAGTAAAATATTATGCGCCACAGAAATTGCTACGGAAACAATGAATATTGAAGAAAGAAAGATTATTTTTTGCTTACTGGTTTTCGTTTTTACATACTTCTGATATGTATTGTAATTATTTAAACTATTTACATTGTTCGATTGTTACCCTCCTCTTTATTGCTATATTCACGGCGTTTCGGCCGTTATTTGCTCTGGCATTCTTCACATGATTATACGAAATTCCAAAGTATATTACCTGAAGAAGACCGGCCGAAACTTCCTGAATATGGCAATAAAGATGAGGCCAACAGTCGAATAATATAAACAGTAGAAATGTTTTACTCTTATTTCTTTATTTAATTGTAACCGTCGTAAAAAAAATAATGTTAATTATTAAGGAGTAAAAGGCCCAAATAATTATCATTGTTCATCGTCTAAACCAATACAAAGCTTCCGGAAATTGGCTAAGACTAATGCACATTGTTCCCCCAGGTTTTGGCCCCATAGTATCTGTCGTGATTCAGTCAGCAGAAAGAAAAACTGCCAACCGGGTACCCTCAATACAGCAACAGATTAGTCAGATCGCCTCAAGGTTAAAGCATTTTAATTCGAAGTAAAAGATTCTAAATAAGAAATGTCAATGATTCCTACATTCATTAAATATGAACTTTCAGGAAAAAGACTTTATCCATTGAAGCATTCCAAAGTGATGTCCGATTTTCGTGAGGTTCATCTGACTTAATATTCAATATTAATCATATAGAGATAAACATATATCTATCAATCTATCTATCTATCTATCTATCTATCTATCTATATATATATATATATATATATATATATTTAATTGATGTCGCACTGAACGAATAGTCATCTGACATTCGAATTAAAATTTATTATTATGAATAGGAATATAAAGTAATTAATAAAGACCAAAATAAATTAAATAATATATACAAGGTGCGATGGGTACATTGTTGCAATTTTATATTTTTAATTTCACGCATGCGTGTTTTTTGTTTTTGATTTTGTCGACTACAAAGTATAGTAGGGTCAGTTGGGCATCGTCTGTGATAGAAAGATCACCAAGACAAAATTCAATTCTGCTTGAAATTTGGAAATGGTATGCTATAATGCTTGGGATTCGCACCGGAGTTCCAATGCGAACATTTTAGTGAGTTTGGGTGTAAATCTGAGGACAGCGCAGTGGATTGGGAAATAGTTGGATGAGTCTACTGGTGATTACCAAGGTGTTTGGAGTGATCACTAGGGATAGCGACGTTATTCCTCCAGTCATCTTCCCATAGGGACTCTGACTCAACACAGGTGCCTACATCGTTCCTTGAGGAGGTAATGATGCCCTGGGTCAAAAGGGTGGCTGCTTTTGTCGCATGGTGCAGCGACCCGTTTCCAAACAGCACGCTGAACAATGCCACACAACCCAGTCATGGTCCTCAGACAATTTGTGCGACCACATGACCCCTTACATCTGGCAGCCTAACTCTCCAGACTTCAAAGATTATTATGCGTATGGCGCAGTTGCACGAGTAATCAACAAAACTCCTCGTAACACCAAGGATGAAATGAAGGTAGCGATTATGCCAGCATTCAACAACTTAAACAAGGATGCAGCATATTGTCGAAATCGTCTGGAGGCTGTAGTTGAAGCCAATTGAGATTTTATTGAATAAATTTTCTTTTTTATATTTCAAGATACTTTTGTGTAATTGTGGCAAAAATATCGGTTAAAATGAAATGTCAGTGTTATTTTCTTTTTGGCGTCATTTACACGACAATTTATAAATCGCACCCTGTATATCTGTTAAAATGAGATGTTAGTGTTGTTTTCATTTTGGCGAAATTTTTATGACAATTCATCCATCTCACGCTGTATATATGTTAAAATGAGGCCAGTGCTATATTCACTTTTGCGCCATTTAGACGACAATTTATCCATCGAACCCTGTATATCTGTTAAAATGAGATGTCAGTGTTATTTTCATTCTAGTATCATTTAGATGACAATTTATCCTTCGCTGGTTGTATGTCTTTTAAAATGAGATGCCAGTGTTATTCTCAATTTGGCGTCATGTAGACGACAATTTATCCATCGCAACCTTTAATTTTATTCTTATTGTTAAAGTTGTTGCAGTGTTAATAGAAAATAATAGTGTTTTGGAAATAAAAGGAAAACTATCATCATCATCATCATCATCATCATCATCATCATGAGCGTCGTTTTGATTTGAAGGCAACACTGATGATGATGATGATGATGATGATGTGGAGGAGGAGGATGATTTCTCAACATCAGTAACTTTTCAAATACCTCTTACCAATCCTCTGCCAACGTCCGCGTCCTGTGCTTACTCATGAATATGCTGCATGTCTTCCAACCTCGTCAACCTTTTTACTAGATAAGGAGATTTATTGATAGTTCTTCTACTTTTGTTATCCAATTCTATCAGTGTTATTCTTCCATTTGCTGTTGATGGCAACACTATTTCTTTAGAATTTACTGTCTGTTTCCAAAGCCGTTAACATGTACTGTCAAACTCCGATGTTAATCTGAAATCCTTCGATTTTGTTTTTTTTACAATCAGCATACATCCATGTTATATCTATCAACATTCTGAGCAAATAATTCCCGTTTCACTTTTTCACATGTTCTCTTACATTAAATGCCTCTTTGGTAAAAAAAAAAAACAAAAAAAAAAAAGAAACAAAAAATAAACCTTTGTACACATTTACAAAGTTTTAAATAAGACGTTGCTTTTAACGCTTGACAAACCTGAGATGTCATTACCTTCTTCGTCAAAATGTTAAAATAGTGAAATAATAAACAAATGCAAAATAAACTTTAGGAAGGCCAACATATTCAAATATGTCTCCTCTTGTTAGGTTGTAACTTAACTAGAACAAGACAAATGTACAAATAAAATTAACAATTTTAAAGTATAATTAAATTAGCAAGTTTAATAATATAATGTATTAATATAGTGTAATAATATTCCTAATTAGTTTGGTATTAATAATAAAAATAATAATAATTCTACGGCTCCGAGGTATTTATTATTAGTAGTATATGTTTTGACATAGAGAGTAGCTTTTCTGAATATACAGATACGTTAAATTATCTGTCAAGTTCCAAGGATCTCAGACAGCACTTCTCTCAAAATATGGACAGTACTCAAAAGAGCCGATTTTTGAATAACGCAAGTTAGCATAGTATCCCCAGCTGTTTAAATAAGTCAAGCAGTTTTATTGGGGTTGATGTCAATGCGCCAATCACTATTGGAATCATCTTGACTTCCCTTTCCCGCATCCGAAATAATTTCGCCATCTCAAATTTCAAGTCAGAATAATTTATAATTTTCTCAATCCCCTTGTTTGCTGTATTTGTGTCATTTGGTATGGCAGCCATCAATAATATGACAATTCTTGGTGCCTGTAAATCAATAATATCTGGACTACAATTGTGTATCACTCTGTCTGAAAATTATAGTCCCAGAATAGTGATGTCTTTCCAACATCTTCAATTGTTCTGCAAGTCACATGTTTGTACCAATTGTCTTCAATTTGCTATCAATATTTTCCACACAATAACCAACGTACATAAAGGCATACCTCATCACAGCGCATATTATTATTATTATATTTTGTATTGCGTTATGGTAATGCCACCTACCAAGTTTGCAGGATGACCTAAAGCAGGTAGTTATGTGCTGTTATGTCCACATTTCATAATTTGTTTTTCCAACTTCCATAACATCACTTGTGTTACATGGACAAAGTTCTTAGTGTTTATGGGCTGTATTTATCAAGAGAATATTTTGTATTTCTCTTAAGCTGAAATTTCCAGGGATTTTTTCAATGTGTTGTTATGTTCCTTTCTTTATCATTCTAAGCGCACCTACTATGACTGGTACTGTTCTTGTTTTCAATTTCCACATTTTTCTATTTCGATTTCCAAATTTTATACTTCGATATTTTTAAAAATTTCTTAGTTGCTATGTTACAGTCCGTGGGGCGAATCATATTATTTAATAGGCAAGTTTGTTCTTTTCGGTTTTTGATAATTATATCTGGCCTATTTGCTTCTATATTCCTAGCTGTAAAGATGATATAATCCCATAGAATTGTAATGTCTTCTATTTCTGAAATCGGTGCTGCGTTATGTTCATGTCAGTATTTCATAACATCTTTTTCAAAATGTTCACACATTGTCCAGTGTAAATATTGTCCCATTCCATTGTGACGATTTCATATTCATTTGTTGCAAGTATAGAACGAAAGGTTATTAATGGCCATAATTCTGTTCTGAGAATTCAGTTCACTTATTTAATATGAGTCACACCCTTCTATAGTACTCTTATCGCACTATTTTTTTTTTTATTTTTGTTATGGGTTCCACCCCTTTTTCATACAAGTGGACTCGCCCAGTGTGTATTTGTACTGATGCCGGTGAATACCCGAGATGTAGAGTAATAGAGAGAGTAAGAGTGTGAGGTGCTTTGTAGGAGTCACAGTTGCGAGCACGTAGACTCAGAAAGAAGGCATACTTCGATTCTAAATTTCCCAGACTGTATATATATATTATTATTGCTACTAACCGCATTTCTGGATCTACTAACCGTATTACCAATTGTATTATTACGTCAATACATTTATTTGCCATATTTCATTCCTGATTTTGTCATTCATTTGAGACCGGATTTCATCTTGGAATCCACAACAATTTTCATGATGTATTCTTTTATCCCCATTTACGTCGAGATACTTATCAGTTTCTTGCTCTAAATCTTTGATTTTACCCTACGTTCTAAGCTAATAGCGGGGGTTATTGTAGTGATTCACGTAAGGTTTTAGATTTAGCACATTTATTCAAACCAAATTCCATTCCAATATCATCACTGAAACATTTTACTGTTTTCAGGAGAACTTCCAGGCCAGTATCATTCCTACCATACAATTTTAAGTCATCCATATAAAATAGATGTAGCCATATTCCGTCCTGCTATATTTTGTGTTTAATGCTATTAGGGATATAGAAGTGATAAGGAAGACAAAGAGTCACCTTGAAATATTCATCGATTTCTATTTCACCAGACTTACTCCCACCATTTATATGATTGAGGTGAAGTGTTGCTTTCCATATCGACATAATTTGTTTGATGAAATTGATTACAACGGGTGATATCTTGTATATATTTAAAGACTAAGGCACAGGAATGGAGAACACTATAGAATCCCTTACGGTAATCTATCCAGGTACTACTGAGATTTTGTTTATATTGAAGCTGGTTTCCAAGATCATCCTATTAATAATTTGTCTTAACATCCGTAAGAGCCACATTTGCTCCCTTTTTGTTAAGGAGATAGTACTTATTTTTTCTACGAAGGGGTATGTATGAAATTCTTAGAATAGATGTCAATAGTTTGTAAGTAGTGTGAAGACATAATTGTTCTATAGTTTTTTTTAAGATTTGTGTCACCATTCTTGGGCAGAAGGAAAGTAGTTACTTTGGTTCCGGAATTTTAGTAGGATCATTGACCATTTCTTGAAGTTCTTAGGCTAGTTTTTTTGTGTGCTGTATATAGATAATAGAGCCAAAACTTAGAAGTTTTCTCCATTGTTCGAGATTTCCACTTGTCATTTTCTTCAGTACACATTCAACATTCTCTTCTGTTTGTTCTGGTTTATTTTTCATCCTTTCTTGCGTGATTCAATCTACTTCTTTGTTATGTTCTTTAAGGCAAGCCCATATTTTCACCAGAACTCTATAACCTCTTGCAGTATTGGTGTGTGTGAGTAAGTGTGGGCGGTTGTCACTTATATTTCTCTGTAAAAATCTCTTCGCATCGGTTTGAAATTTCTGTCTGTAGAATCTTGAACTTTTTTCATAGCCTCTGATTCTTTGAGTTGTTTTGTTAGTTTGATTTTTTTCTTTAGCTGATGGGACTTCATTTTCATTCCTAATTTTGTATTTTCTTTTGACCCTTCTGTCTTTTCTTGTCTTTCATTTGTTCTTCTTGCTAGTTTCTAAAGAACTGACAATTTACTTCTAAGCTATTCAATTTCTTACTTTATTATTATTTTCCAAGGTGGATCTTCATGTCTGTGAAAGTGCCTTTTTTATTTTGATGTTTTATTTAGATGCTGATATTGCTGATGAATATATTGCTTTGTTGAAACTTATATGTGGGTTTACTTCATCCAGATTTAATTTGAGCGCTGCATTGTAGAGTTTAATAATTTAATTCTGCTTTGTTGGTTGTTAATTTGGGATTTGTTCTCGTTCCTCCATTTTAATATTTTTGTCTCGCATATACGCTCAATGATTTCTTCCTTGACTGATTGTATGCCATTTTTTCTTTTCCGTAAAATAATTCGGTTCAATAGTTTTTGGAACTCGTTTTATTGCAGGCTTGTGAGCGAATAAGATCACGCCTACCAACTCTTCTAAACATTCACCGTTATCTTCACACTGATTGGTGTGTATCCCAATTTCCTCATTATTACCTGTGGTTAGTGTGATGTTAGTACTTTTTTTTATGTCCATTGATGTTTCCTTTTCATGTTCTATTTCACCTATTCTGGTTGCAGTTCTTTTTATTTCTTTAAACCTAGAACATGCGTATATAGTACCCAGCGCAAATTTTCCTATTTTTAATTACAATTTTCAGTACCTGATTTTCTTACCTAAATAATAAGTTTTTCAGTTCCTATTAATGTTAACTCAAAGTACAAATTTTAAAGTGCCTGCATGTAAAATACTTCAAATAAAGATTTATATTTAATATTTTTTTTTTATATTTTCAAAATCGGTATATGATATGATATACCCATGTTTAGTAGTGGTGTAACTTTAATTGATGGTTAGTGTTCTAGGATTAATTTCAGCATTTGTCAATTTTTTTTATTTCTCATGACCTTACGTCGGCTAATTTATTTTCGTCAATGTACTTTCTAATTGCTGGGTCAGCCTTTTCTCGCTAAATGTCATATTTTTTTTGAGTGAAGTTTTTCTGAGGTTTGGGTAACTCTTCAGCCAGGACGAGTTTCGACTCACCACGAGACCATTTTATCTTTTCTTTTATTTGTTTATATGGTTGTGATTTTCGACGTAATGTAGGTTTCCTCCTGAGGGACGAGATCCCTGTTTATCCACTGGAAGCGCAAAATAGACATTTTGGTTTGACTTTTGGGTCACATATTGTTCCCAGCTGTGACGCAGGGGTCCAAACGTCGACCTGAAGTTACCCGGCACATTGGGTAACGGTATTTTGCAGACAGAGTTCTGAAGCCTGTAGGAGATTTTTCGCGACCTCATGACGCAGCAGCCATTCAATCCTCGATAAGATAAACACCTTGAATTGCGGTTGTTGAAAAAGACATTGGAAAAAGAATTGATTCAACGAACCAAACATTAATACATTAGAGAGTTATGTTTAAATAATACATTATATATTTATAATTATTTAACAAAAAATATGGTTATTTTTATTTATTTATTTATTTTTACTGTTGTTGCTACTGGTCTTGTTAATCAGATTAGTTGTTAATTAATTTAAAAAAATATTATTGTTGTTGGTAAAAACACTAACGAAATGATTTGTCAAAAACTTAAGGAAAAAGAAAAAAGTTATAATTTATACGTATGATAACGTATCATTGCTGTGATATGAAAAATAAAACCAATAATAATGTTTACTATTTTTTAAGATAATAAAGTATCCCTTCAAATTGGAAAAAAATAATATTTTGCTTATTGATTAATTTAAGAATTTATCGGAATATATTTAAAATACAAGATTATTGATAACTTGCTTGCATAAAAATATATATATATATATATATATATATATATATATATATATATATATATATATATATTATAAAACTTATTTATTCGTTCATTCATTTGTTTGTCTTTCTTTATATTCATTCATTTATTCACATAACTCGTCGAAGATACGTATTGTTATTGACAACTAATATCGTAGTCTTTCTAAGAAAACCATCTTTTAGAAATATCTACAAATAATATTGTAATGTTTCTAAGGAATTTATGAATAATACAGGTAGAAAATTAGTTGATTAAACAAAACGGATCGTTAAAACAGAAACTTATTAATAATAATACGAAGAAGAAGAAGAAGAAGAACAACAACAACAACAACAAGATAAAAATTCATATTTTCGTTAAAATAGTAGTAAATATATCAAAATGTGTTTTTAATGAAGAAGCCCTTAAATTTTTTGTATTTGTAAATACTATTATTATTTTTATTTCCTTTAATTTCTGGCGTTCACACATTTTTTCCGGGTCTCGCCCAGGGACCTAAGGTTAGAAATGGCATCATCACACTTTCCACTGACAAAAAAAAATAAATAAAGCCCTTCGTAAAGTGTGGGCTGTAATTGTCAGAACAATATTTTGAATCTCTTTGAAGCATGGACTTCCAAGAATCAATTAATCTACTGGAATATTTTCCAACCAATCCTAGGGCTCCAACTACAACAGGGATTGTTGATGTTCCCATATGCCACATTTTTGAGATTTCTATTTGAAGGTCCTTGTATTTTGACAGCTTTTTGAATATCTTCAGATACATAGCAGTCCGCAGGGACTGCCATATCAATAAGGAGGCACCGTTTTTGTTTATGGTCTTTAATAACAATATCTGGGTGGTTGGCTTTGATTGTTCTGTCAGTGTGTATTGTGTAGTCCCATAGAATTGTAACAGGTCCTATCTCCGTAACCGGGTCTGGCTGGTGTTCATACCAGTTTCTTTCAGTTTCCTTCCCGTAGAAGTTGCAGATTTTCCAGTGCAGATATTGGCCCACGCTGTCATGCCGTGTTTTATATTCAGTGGGTACCAATGTCGTGCAACCTGACACAAGATGATAAATCGTTTCTGGATATTTATCACAGAATCTGCATTTTGGGCTGACCCAATATTTTAGTATATGTGCTTGATAATTCCTAGTTAGCAAGCATTAGTCATGTGCAGCAAAGATAAAACCTTCAGATTCAGCTTTCAACCCTGCACTACGTAGCCACTGATGGGTACGGATTTTTTATGGCAGAGTATTGGCCATGGAGTTTTCGTTTGATTTTTTGTATGCACATTTCCTACCTGGTTCCAACCAAAGATATAAGTTCAGAAATAGCATCATGACATTTTACATTGGGCATTTGTTGAGGAAAATAAAACAAAACAAGAAAACCATAAGATCACACATATTTTCCATAGACAAAACCCTTCATAAGGTGAAGGCTGTACAATTTTTGTCTTTCTTTAAGGCATATGCTACGAGGAATCACTTCAATGAGTTTATCGGGAACATTTCCAATCAATACGAGGCCTCCAACTACAGCTTGTTGTTTTTTCCATCTGCCACATTTGTGAGATTTTGTCTCGAAGGTCCTTATATTTTGATAGATTTTTTATACATTACATTCTGTGGTGACTGCCATATCAATAAGAAAACACATTTACTCTCTATGCTCACGATGTCTGGGCGCTTAGATATGATTGTTCTGTCTGTATGCATAGTAAAGTCCCATAAACATGTTTACAGGTCCTCTCTTCGTAGCCGGGTCTGGGTGATGTTCATACCAATTTCTTACAGTTTTTATTCTGTAAAAGTTGCAGATTCTTCCATGTATATATTGACCTAATCTTTCCTGCCGGGTTTTATATTCAGTAGATGCCAATCTGATACAAGATGACCAATTTTTTCTGGACATCTATCTCAGAATATGCATTTAGGGCTAACCCTTTTTTTTCAGTAGGTGTGCTTGGTAATTTCTAGTTAGCAAGTCTTGATCTTGTGCAGTAAGAATAAAACCTTTGGTTTCATCATCTAACACTACATTACGTTGCCATTGAGGTGTACGGGATTTGTTTATATCTGATTGTTTGGTACGACCAGGATATTGTTTGAAATCATCCATGTAGAATCGCTGATTAAAGACTTTTTTGTTTACTTTATATTCATAGTTATTACTGTTTAGTCATGTGGAAGAGGAATTAAAGACAGACAAAACAAAAGACTTAACAGGAATGAAAGATCCTTCGTCGGATATTCAAGCGGTTGGAAGTTTCAGCACCTTTGGTTTGATTTAGGTATAATGTGGTTTCCCACATTCCCAAGATGTGCTTAAAGAAAATATACAGGGTGTTTGATATCCTTTTAGATGTAAATATCACAGAAAGTACATGATTAAGGCAAATGAAATTAAAAAAGTATTAATGTTGAAGATCATAAGATTTATTCTTCCAAATCTGAATGAGAAATTCAAAAGCATGTGGATTATGTGAACGATTTAAAAATGTTCAATATGCGCACCGCCTGAGACACGGCATTTTTATACCTGTAAAGAAAAAGATTAAAGATTAAAGAACATAAAAATACAAATAAGAAAAACACAAAAACATAAAGACATAAAAACATAAAACAAACATTAAACATAAAGATGCTATTAAAATTTGAAGTCATTTGAAGGAGATCTAACAAAGTTATTAGATTGCGAAATGATATCAAATTTTTTGAAACACACTGTACTATCACTAAGGTGACTTTGTACATTTCCAGAGCCTTAAGGATCCAAGGCTTTACGGTAATCTATCCATGATGTGCTGAGATTTCGTATTCTTTGCAAATTTCCAGAATCATTTTGCTTACCAATAGTTGGTCTTTGCAACTATACGAACCTCTCCAAGTCCCATTCTGTTCCAAGGGAAGATGTTGTTTTCACCGAGAAAATTCCATGTACATTTCGTCAAAACAGACGTGATCAATTATATGTGTTCAGTGATCCATTCTGGATATACCTTTGGATTTTTTTTAGCTTTGATAAAATTTGTGCATGAGTTTTATGGATTGATTACAGAAGATGGAGCCAACAATTGAGTACCTTGTTATTTCCTGGGGATTTACATTTTGGGGATTTCGTTCATGTTGCCTAACATTATTCTTCGTTATATATTTTGCCATTCTTGTAGAAGTTCATCCACCTTTCTTACTTCTTATTTGATCCATTCTGAATTTCGGTTATATTCCTTTGGGCTACTCTAAATATTCTCCCAATCTTTTTGCAATTTTCAATAGAGCGTGGCATTTTGATTTTATAATTGGTTTTCCAATTTCTCTGTAAAATTTCTTAAGGTTCCTTTGGAATATCTTATTTTGGCGATAGAATCTACAAAGTTTTTCTTATCGACTTGTTCTCTGTGCCTTTAATTGTAGTTTCTCTTTAAATATTTCCTTGATTGGTAGAATTTTATTTTATTTAGTAATTCAGTTTCATATCTCCTCTTGATCGTTTTGCATTTGTGTGATGAAACATTTGGGTTTCTCGAGGATATATCGAGTATCGATAAT
This sequence comes from Acanthosepion pharaonis, assembly GCA_903632075.3. Classification (NCBI taxonomy): domain Eukaryota; kingdom Metazoa; phylum Mollusca; class Cephalopoda; order Sepiida; family Sepiidae; genus Acanthosepion; species Acanthosepion pharaonis. The sequence continues at coordinate 4,956,859 of CAHIKZ030005380.1, forward strand.
TCACGTATAATTTTCTTTTATTTCTTGTTTTAATTTTGCATTCCAAGATGTTTTTTTGTCTCTTGTTTATTTTTTCTTTGTCTTGACACCAAACTTACCAGTAGCTGCCGAAGCTGTTGCGTATATGGTATTATTTACTTCTGTGACGTTTCCCAGTGGTTTGTCCATTAACAGTGTTTGCAGTGCAGCGTTGTAAATTTGCACAACCTGCTGATTGGACTTTGTCATATTAACTTTAGGGAGCTGGTGTCTGAGATTTGTGTGCGGGTTATTCTGCTGAGTATTTAAATGATATGGTATTTTGCTTCAGTGATTTCACCTCTGTTGTTTTCAAGGAAGTCTAACCTAAAGTCATTTGACTCATCTTCAGTGATATAATCTGAATAACTGCAGTTGTTTATGTCGCAGGTAGATTCTTCAGTTGTATTTCCTGAGAGATTATTATTTCGTATCTCATTTATTTTACCTTTTACCACATCCTCAATTATTTGCACTCTTGCTTTGAGTGATGGGTTATTGTATTCTGTCATATTTAGTTTTATCTGATCTTTTTCTGCACTTGAGAGTGTTATATTTCGCACGATGTCCCTGCGGACATTGCTAAGCATGTTTGTGTTGAGATAGCGTCTTATTCTAAGCCGTTGACCAAACTATACAATCATTTACTGTAGTCAACATAGCTTCAGAATTAGATATTCAAATGTCGCATGATAAAAACATTTGGAGATATACATTTTTAAATCTCATCATAAAATTATTTAATCTACATTTAATATATGCAAGATATTGACATTTATATCATAAATAAACAACAGACGTTTATGATAAAGAGATAGAATACATAAAAAAATATATAACTCGATATAAGAAATACAGCAATATAAACTAGATAGTTAAATAAATATTCTCAATAAGTATTGTTATATAAACGATAATGGAATAAAACATAATAAATAATCATCACTTTCCTAATTTTAGATGAATTTCTTCCTTTCAAAGAGCAAAATTAAAAATATTTCAATTTAAAAGCAGTTTCTTTATCTAAGAAACAAACGTAAACCAAGCTTAAACAGGCTGTGTACGGTTAAGATGATGACACTAACAGCCATATCATAGATAATCACAGACATCAGGGAGTTCCATGTTCCAATCTAATTTTCCAAATTGTTAATGGAATGAACATTGTTCTTACCGCTACTTTTTACTACGGTCCAATCACTATCAATACAATCAATATTAGTACTTGTTGGATGACCAAAGTTAAGCAGTGTCGAACGTGTTCATTGTCTGAGATGGGGGACTGCTTGACACTATCGAATACTGCAAACAACCCCCTACAATACGAAATATTGTTCGCTTTTAAATAAACCAGGAAGGGTTGATAAGCCGTAAAAATGAAATCAAACAAAACAGCCAATTTGATGCTATGTCATGCCATTTAATTTTTGCTAAAGACAAAAGCTGTTTAACTATTTTGGCTTCCGGAAAACATTCTGTAGGTTCGGTTTTTGGAGTCAAATTCCAAGATGGATTTCGGGATACCTTATTTAACACAGGCTTGACAGAAATGGCTCTATCACATATAAAAATGCCCAAGGGTAATAAGTGGAATCTAGTTAAGGCTGTAAAAGATTCTTAAAAACCTCTGCACCTCTATAACAATAACTGGTTTGAGATCATTAGTAAATATCAATACAGATGAAAACCCAGTTTCTGAGCACACATTCAATAATATAAGTTGGCAATAGACTGTAAGCTGATATCTCCTCTGGCAATTCAATGAGCAAAAAACAAAAAATATTTGTAACATTCAATATTTAATATAGCATATCAGTACATTGGCTCATTTAATGGCAAGATTTAATATTTTCTTTAAATAAACTTTTTACTTTAAATAGCTGTTGTCTATAGTTTTACTATAAATAGACATCTTTATATTTTCATGGTATCTTTTTTGTTTGTTTGGGGGTCCATTATTTGTCCACAGCTGGGAGCCTAACAGGTACGATCACCACGGGTTAGGGTGGACCGAACAAAAATTGCTTCCACGCTCCTCAAAAATTCCAGTCTCCCACTCAGAGGCCTTGCTGCTAGATTTAGTTTACCATCATGCTCAGCACAGTAACAATTAATGTCTACAAAACTAAGCCATTAACGATTTTACCAGACAAAGTGAATTTTCTTCAGTCATGAAGAATTATTGTACATTCACTGAAGTTCTTTCCTTTGAAGGTCTGTTGAGACTGAAGTTTACTTCAAACCTCAAGTAGTATTATATATATACATACATACATACATACATATTATATATATATATATATATATATATATATATATATATATATATATATATATGCCATTTATCACTAAAAAGGCTCGAAAATGGTCGGGTATTTGTACCAATTCAGAAAATATCTAACATCTTGTCTTGCTTCATCAAATAAAATAAACAATGCAGTATCACTATCATAATAGGGTTGGGGCTTCTCAATCCTGACTCTTGATATAGTTCAAAACGTCTACATGGCCTCGTGGGTGATGAATTATTTTCAAATCTATAGCCACTATTACACAGACGCAACGCCGGAGCCTCTCTTTCCTTTATCGATATTTCCGTTTGAAAAAGTCACAAAATCCTTACATTCTTAGTTCTTCTAATTATGTTCTGCAGAGATATGCCTGCCATGCCATGAAACAAGGAGCAAACCATCCTGATTCTTTTCATATACCATTCCTGAAGTGGAAGTTCCATATCGGAAAGGTTCTTCCCAAGAACCGCTACTTTGTGGAACAGATTGCCGAGAAACTGCTTCCCGATAGCTACAATCATAATCTCTTCAAATCTAGAGTCAAGCGTTGTCTACTTTCAATAACATTATTGTTGTAATAGAATGTCCCACACTCCACATCGTCTATGTTGACTGACTATATCAGTAGCTATATATAGTGAACACAGGATATACCGAGTGCTTGCTTTGGTAATTAGTTGGAGATTCGTCTTCAGCTAAGCTAGTCGAACTATTTGCCTTCGGGCGGAGAGGAACCCAGACGAAACAGTGTCTCGTCTGGGGTGGTAGACACTTACCCGACCCGGTGTATAAGAGGTCTACGGGCTGGGTTTTTGCCCCGCATTATAAATGGCCTTGTGCCACATCCTGCCTTGCGTGGTGGTAAGTAAAATAACCTTGCTTCGGCAATTACTTGGAGATTTGAATTCGGCTGTGCTGGTCGAATTCTCTGCTTTCGGACAGAGAGCAACCCAGGGAATTTTTGCCTGAGCTTACGGGCTCAGTTTTGCCGCGTATTAAAACGGCTGTGTAACACATCCTGCCTCGCGGGGTGGTAAGGTGAATAACCTCGCTTCGGGAATTACTAGCCTGCTAACCGATTCCCTGTCCTTCAGTAGATTATTCTCTTTTACAATAAACCACTCTTCTTTCATCTACGCGCGTGTTGCTGTTCCTTCACTCGAGTACCACCTTTGTCCATCTGTAACCTCTTTAAGGAAACAACAGCTATTCAAACCCCTCTAGTTTGGGTGACTCTTGGGCCTTATATTTGATGAACTATAGTAAAAAAAAGGAATAAAGGTAATAATCCGAAAACTGATTTGATTTTCCTGAAACATTTCTTTTGATTAAAGTGATGAATTTTTGGTATTTTGGCATTGGCTTCTGTCCTATTCAGGTTTTTTTTTTAATCAAAGAGACGTCATTCGCTCAAAGGAATTTCATTTTCATTGATAATTTTATGAACTCAAACACAATTGGATTTACTTCAGCTGTTGGGGGTCTGTACTATGGTGCAGTTATCGTTCTTTTCTTGAGTTAGAAGAAAAAAAGTCTCGCGTGATTAATCGATCCTGTATAGATACGAATATAGAATTTCTTCTTAGACCAATATGCCATCAAAATGAAGAGACTATTTTCGACTGATGGACGGCGCTTTGAAGTTTTCAATTTATCTATACTCTCATTATTCTTTATGATCTCATTGGAAATAAAATACATGACAGGAGGTTCCATGGCGTTTCAAGATATGAGAATGAAACCAGAAATTTTAGATAATCTCAAACTGCTATCTAACATCTTATCTCCTGTATTGCAGTGAATTCTGCCTAATTTTCTCGCAGATGAAAAAATAATAACTTAGATGAAAAGAGATATGGTCTTTTTTTTAATCCTTTCACCCCAGGAAAGAAAATAAAGCCAGTAAGACGCAAGTATTTCAGAATATGATTAACCATACTATTAAAAAGAGAAGGCAGTAAATGTTGAAGAATTTAGAAAACAGAATATAACGATTGACATTGCATTGAAATTTTTGCAGATCAAACCTGACTGGGAAGCAAAAGGCTGAAAGAGAGTTCCAAAAGTGTGAAACGCGATAGAAAATATTGTTAGCATAGAACTTACGGTAACATCTAGCTACTTCAACTGTAAAATGATGAGACCTTGCCGCCAATCTAGTACTGCACTTAAATTAATACTGTCTACATAGAGGAAAGTACATCAGAACAATTACCAAAATGCACACGGGTTTAAATTAGCCAGATTTTTCGGACAATAACACACACATGCACACACACACACACACACACACACACACACACACACACACACACACACACACACACACACATATATATATATATATATATATATATATATATATATATATATATATAAATATATATGCACATACACACACATGAATATCGGACCTATCACTAGAGAGACATATATACACAATTACAAATACACACTATAATCCGATGCCCACTTTGACATACCAGAATCTTCAAAAAACTACATACACATAGGATTATCTACGGTTTTAATACACGTGGCACATGTCTGAGAAATAAGAACTAAGCCTAACATAATCGAAAGTACGAGTGTAAGAATTTCATATAGAGTAAATCTGTAAAAAGACCTTGTATATAAATACTTGTTACGAAATGAAATCATTGCATTTGCCTTGAGAAATTCCCGTCAAGTTTTCATTTTGTCGTTATATATATATATATATATATATATATATATGCCTGTATGTGTGTGAGTATGATAAAAGATTTTAAGCTATTCTATGGTTATCGGCAAAGTTTTCGTGCAAAATATCTGAGTACGTATATATGAATGTGCACATTGAGGTCAATACTCAGTGTGTGTGATGCTTAAACGTAATCATCAAGCCGTCTTTCCTGAAGACTAATTATATGCATGAAAGAGAACCTCGTCGCTCGATGTTGATCTCAATGCCCAATCATATCTATCTATCTATCTATCTATCTATCTATCTATCTATCTATCCGAATCTCTTTATATCTATCTATCTATCTATCTATCTATCTATCTATCTATCTATCTATCTATCCGAATCTGTTTATATCTATCTATCTATCTATCTATCTATCTATCTATCTATCTATTTGGGAAGCATATCTTCATTTAAACATGTTTCATTGAATAATATAAACATATTATGACTACTTATTTTTATACGGATCCTTTCCAGTTCCTTGATGTTCAGATGAAATTCATTAAGGAAGGCGCTGGATTTTGTTTCTCCCCAAATACATTCGGCCTTTTCTAAGATCATCTTTAGGGGTAAATTACAGACAACATATTATAGTTTCGATATCGCAGCTACAATATGTTGTAAGGAAAGGTACACAATATGTCTATATTATTCAATGAAACACACACACACACACACACAAATATATATATATATATATATATATATATATATATATATATATATATATATATATATATATATATATATATATATATATGTATTGGCTCCTGAAAATTAATTAATTTCAGTTGAGCTCTCTGGGGAAGAGGTGTGGCTTTGTAAACAGTGACTATTATAGCTGGTATAGAAGCGAGACTCTTCGGAAAAAGCGAACTGAGTCACTGTCGGTCACTGTGTATGTTTATCTAAAATAAATACGCTAAAATTCACCTCCATCCCTGCCGTGCGCTTAGTGGTAGAATCACCGACTGACACCAATTCAATCGGGTTTTGATCCTAGCTAGAGGCAACCGGATGTCTAGCTACACTGAAGAGCTGTGAAACAGCGAAACAGTCTGTCTGTGGATGACTTATATATATATATATATATATATATATATATATATATATATATATATATATATATATATGTGTGTGTGTGTGTGTGTGTGTGTGTGTGTGTATAATACACAAAATATTAATGGTCAGAGTTGAATCAAGCCAGGGAACAGTAGTATTAAAAAGTGCTCAATACACGTGTGAAAAACATAAAATAAAAACAACATGAAGAGATTATAACTAAAAAAATCGTGAGGTCAGTTGAATCCGCCACACTCGTTTCAACCTTACGGTATCCTCAGGCGGTTTTATCAAATGACCTCTTAACGCCTTATTTAAAAAAAAAATAATGAAAGCTATATTATTTTAAAATAAATAAACAAATTCACAACATTGGGTATAATGAAAAGGGAGGAGGAACACGTGAAGAAGAAGAAGAAGAAGAAGAAGAAGAAGAAGAAGAAGAAGGAGGAGGAGGAGGAGAAGAAAATACTGCTACTACTACTACTACTACTAATAATAATTTAAAATACTCAACTTTGTTTCGAGTGTTTAATGGGATGCGAAATATGTCTGGGTTAGGTATAGAATGAATGTTTGTTAAATAGAATATTGAGAAAAATATTTCGAAACCTATATGTCTAATGTAGATTTTCTTGGGAAAATGTTGACATGCAATGAAATATGTAATAATATACAGGCGAAACACAAGTCATGCGTTTTGCAATGAAAATGTATTCAGCTTATCTCATAAATGGCCTACGATCTGTTGTTAACTGGGGCAAGAAATGGCGTGTTAATTTTAACACCGCCACAATGAAATTGCTCTTTTGTAATTGTCATACGGACCCTTTTTTGCGTTACATCAGCACGGCTGATATTAACCTCAAAGTCAAAAAACTCTTTGCGATTTCTCAGGTTAACAATTTCCACTGACAGGAATTCGAAAGTTTATATTGAATCAGTTGCTTGAATTGCTGCTAAGAAAGTTTCTTCATTGTGTTGTGCGAGATAATTTTTCATATCAAAAACTATGCTACATGTTGATGAGTTGCATGTAAGTCTGGTTTGGTGTGCCGGCTCTGAATTTAGAGATTTTTGTTAAAATCTAAAGAATCAGCAATATTATTGGTCCTGACCTGGCATCTTGAATTCAGTCTTTTTGCCCTCTCTCGTAACGTAGCTTTCCTTTGTTTTTCTATAATTACTTTCATAGCAATTACTCTGATGAACATTCATCTATGGTAACTAAACTTTATGAATTTAAGTGCAGTACTAGATTGGCGGCTAGGTCTCCTCATTTTATAGTTAAAATGTTTAAATATAAGCGATATACTAAAAATTTTTTCTCTCGTACTTATTACTTGTGAAACTCTCTTCCAGCTTCTTGATTTCCATTTAATTTTAATCATCTAAAACTTAAATGCAATGTCGATCATTATTTTCTGTCTTATTAATTCTTGTTCTTTTATCGTCGTCTCTTCTTAATAGTAGTTTTTCACATATTTTCTAACACTCAGTAACCTCTTGCGTTCTAGTGTCTTTATTGCCTTGCATGGTGAAATGATTAAAACGTATCCGATAAAAAGATGATGCGTTTGAAGAAAAAATGATACACTTATGTGTTGGAAGAGTGTCTTGGGATTTCTCCTCAAAGATTTTAATGCAATTTTTAAAATTCTTTTCTTCTTCTCTCTCTCCTTTTCCCCACTCTCTATACTTTTGTATCTGTCTATATTTCTGAGATGTGCTACTGTAATTAATTATATTGTTCGGACTGTTGTCTTAATCTTTATTGGCTTTTTCACGACGTTTCGGTCATTGTACGTTCCGGACTTCTTCCAGTGATTGGAATTTCGAACTGAACCCTTTATTGAACCCTAGATTGATCTAGTTCTACGTGCCACGCTGGTATCTCCCTTTAACTCAACCCTTTTTTTCACCACTGCAGTAGTGTACTCACAACTGTTTGGGTCAGATCTCTGAATCCAGTCAACACTTTTATCTAATGGGCAATAAGTCCTTGAGGACATCGGTGCATGAATTTTTGGGACTTATAAACTTAATGTCTCAGTGACAGTTTTTTTTTATTGAATTTTTTTGTTATTTTTATTACTTTTCTCCAGCAATTCGTATTACTGGTTCCCATATTGTATTCATTTCATTGCTTGGCTGGCTTAGATTTTTGTGGCCTAGCATATGTGCTGATTCCTTTCTATTTTCCAGTGATGTTCACTGTCTATTATTTCACCCTAAGACCGCAGTGGCTTTATGGCCTTGCTTGGGGTAAAAAGCTTAAAGAACAGATGAAAGAAACAATTAGCAGAAAAGAAATCATTCTAGTTGTAAAGTAGAATTATAGTGCGCGTAAAATATATTTTTTTGATCTTTTGAATCCGATTTCGCGTTGGTGTTTCCCCTTTTCGCACAGACACACGATTTATCTTGACATCTCCACCTTCTACTTCCGAGAAAGCATTCATTGTTCACCATACAAATAGATATCAGCTAATGTTTTTAATGTAGGAATGTGTTTTTGTATCTATATCGATAAACTGGTTTCAGTTGGTTAGCTAGAAATATGTTTAGTATACATTAGATAATTGATCTCAGTAATTATTGCTTTTTATTATTATTGATTTTTAGATAGGCTTCTCACGGTATTATTGCGTTTTCGACGGCTTTTTTCGGTTGACATCGGTTTTCATCGTAAAATAATAGCATAAGCGTAACATTTTCAAAATAACAATCTGATCATATACACTGCGTGCCAAATTATTATCGGGATAACTTTTTTTCCAATATTCCAAAAACCGTCCAATCAATTCACACAAAATTTTCACACAATGTTGGCAACATTGATCTGCGAGATCTCTGAAATTTTCGTACTGATCTGTGCAATGTAAAGAAACTGGCGCCATATTTGTTATCAGCACGGTCTTGCCAACATTGTGTGAAAATTTTGTGTGAATTGATTGGACGGTTTTTGAAATATTAGAAAAAAAGTTATCTCGATAATAATTTGGCACGAAGTCTATATTGAAAATGGGGTCAAGAATGCAGCTAGTTATTATAACTATCCAGCAGCCTATATCTTTTGTAAGAACGGGCATTATTTATTGTAAAAATGCTGATTTAATTCCCTCCGCAATAAAAGAGTGAATGTTCTTTTTTTATTTAAAAGTTCAAATGCGGTTTACCTTCTGACAAGGAGTTTATTTCATTTTTTTTCTCGTTTCTTTGTTTATTTGTGTATTTATTTATTACTGGGTTTATCAATGAAACTTCTTTCTTAAGCTTTTATTTGTATCACTTTGGAATGTCAACAACATGATTATGCTTGAACTTTATCTTTGAGTGACATGTGCTACTAGTTTCAGGCGTAGCCGATGTTGAAAATCTTCATGTTGGTCTTCTTTGTTACTGTGGGTTTTTCAATCTCAGTCAACAATGCATGAAGTTTAGAGACGAATGTTCCACGCTGACACGGAGATGTTTAATTCGATCAAAACCATTGAATAAAGCTGGCAATATAGATATTTATGAAAGGGTCTGGCGCCAGGCATGACATCCATATGAAAGTTTCGATCTGATGACCTTATATAAGAAGATGAATTGAGTCTTTAGGGTAATGTTTTGGCTTTGTAACAAGTTTGAAGTGTTTGGGGAAACTACACCCAGCGCAGCCATTTTCTATGTTCATTTTTCTTATCCCTTATGTTATATTTCTTAAAACGGATCCATACACCGAAGCATTTGAAGTGTTTGTTTTGTGATGTCAACGAATACTCGTTGTCACTTTCGTAATGCTCGTTGTAGTAGAGACTTTGTAATCGCAGATACAATTACAGTGACGCCGTTGAACAATACTGGTGTCAGACGCCTTCGAATATCACTCTCACTAATAGTACTTGCTTGATAATACTCAATCGACAAGTAACCTGTATAGTGATCTGAATAGAGAAATAGTATAGTGAAAAGAATAGAGGGTAGCCATACGTGTAGTAATAGAGGATAGACTAGAAATAGCGATGATTTAGTCGTCACGCGACTGCCTCTATATGCGTTTCCTCTATGGTCACCTGACCCACTTAATTCAATAATGGGATTGCCTGTGTTTGCTCACTGGGGATCGATGTTCAAACTCAAGTGTCAGCAGCGACACTTTATTCCTATATAACAGTTTGTTATTTACGAAATTCACATTCTAATTTTTCATATTCTATTCAGGATATCTATCACGAATACTTTCATTAAATTGATAATCAAAAAAGCAGGTATTAACTACAAGATATTGCCCTCGTAAGGTTGTTTATTGTAGTTTGTATTCACGCATTTTCCGGGACGTTCATAGAACTGTTTCATAACTTTCATTAACCCCTTAAGCCTTGCGATCTTCAACAATTTTAACCCTTTTGCCTGAGCTGCTGAGTCAAAATTCGCTAATAATTGGTATGTAATGTTTCACAGTAGATATAAAAATAGTTACAAAAAATATAAGGATTATCGTTAGCAGGGAGAGAGTATGATTGCATGCCTTTACTTTATTGCCAGAATTCCCTCTTTGTGTCCCAGGCTACTCAAATAACACAATCAGAGCAAGACGACGCCAGTGTTTACCCACATTTCAACCGGTGGCAGGGCATTAAGCCATTTTCCCTTCCACTGGTAAAGCAGTAGTTAGGGCTGGAAGGGTTAATATACATGGAAATAAACATAAACTCTATTCAGTGTAATTTGAACTCAGATCTATGATTCTTTTAGATGACTTGGTGCAGACATTATATTAATGTTATATGAATTTAAAATGGCAGTGGATTTTATTTACAACGATTATGCCCTTCCGTATTTTGTCAAATTGCAAATGGCTGCTGGAAAATCAGTATGGATGCCGTATCAATGACATCCTCCCCCCCTTTATATCAGCTTTCTATTGTCAAAGTCTACCTACTCTTGTCTTTATATAGACCTGAAGCGGTGTTTCTCTTTTAAAACTGTCCAGTCAGAGCAGAAGAGTGGCCAGACGAGAAATTAGCATTGTCTACTCTGTTCTAGTTTGGTTCATTAGACGATAATAATTCTGTCGTAGCTGATTTTCAGCGCAATTGATTTTCCACGTGTGCGTGTCTCTCCTTTGAATGTATGATTGAATGTATGAATATATTACTAAAATGTCTAAGTACGTTGACAATTTATATAAGAAAATCATGTCAACTAATGAATACTTTCAATAATATCTGGTTTTCCTGATACTTCGCCTGTGTCTCTTGGCTTACATTGTACATATAGTACAATATTTCGTTATGGAGAGAAAAGGGAGATCACCGCCCTCTATGGGATCAGGTTGAAATCATAGACAAAGAATATCATTGGAAAATTCGTAAACTTAAGGAATCAGCACATATACTAGGCCATAAAAATCTACTGAGCCGACCAAACATAGAAATGAATACGGCAAACTGTATTAAGAAGTACCAAAGAAAAGACAATAACAACAACGAAAATTGCAATATGAGCTCTGGTAAAAAAAATGTTTGCTGAAGACATTAGGTTTATAATCCCCAGAAATTCATATACAGATGTCCTCAAGGACATATGGCACAGTGGATAAAGGCGTTAGTTAGATCCAGTGACAGGACCCACACAGTGTGAGTGCAATAGCTGATTAAGGTGGTTGAGAACTTGGAGAGGGAAACTAACAGGGGATAACTGACATTCATTAGACATTGCACGTTGGACTAGAACAGTCTACCCCAGGGAGTCAAATAAAGGGTTAAGTTCGACATTCCAACTACCTGAAGAAGGCTGGAGCGTACAACGACCGAAACGTTGTGATAATAACAAATATGAGGATAATAGTCCGAATAATGTAAATAGTGTACATAATACCTATATATACCAATATATATATATATACACCTTCCTTAGAATAGCATCTATATATGACACAAATAAGTTGTATGGATATTTGTCTTTGTTATAGAACGCGTGCTTAGATCGAAATCAGTTCTGTGCGATTATTTGAATGAATACAGGCTATTCAGACAACAGAATTCTTTCATCTAAATGCCTAAAAGAATAAAAATGTTGTAATAGTGTGCAGATTAACTTCGTGTTAGCAATCCCTTAGGTATTACATTTTCCAAGTTTTACATGACACATGTTGAAAACAAATACAAATCTCCACATGTTACACCTCCGCCATTTTAATATTAGCAATAATATTAGTAAGGAAGCAGAAAACATAAAATCCGCTAACAAAATTTTGTCCTGAAATTCTCACGGAAATTTAAACAAAATAAGTTAAAAATACAATCCTATTCCTCGGTTTTTTAAGTTGAGATTAACACTAACATATTGAATAATATCTGACGCAATTATAAAAGTAAATGAGCAAAACAATAAAAGCTAGTCTTGTACAAAATTGAATAATTTTTCTCAATGACCATACGTAATAGTTTTCGTCTTCCTAAGGAGTATTAGGGCTATGTTAAATAGTTAATCTACATATCGCCACGGCTAGTATTGATAGACAACATCTTTAAATCTAACTTACCTAAAATCATCATGCCAGGTAACATTTGTCAGGTAACTGAAAGAACAACTTCTCCAACTTCCTTATCCATAACACAATTTAAATTACTCCTCAGTCACTCAGTTATGTGCCATGCGTGATACACGTTTAGACGATCATGTATCTGTCGATACATGATTGACGAGGCAGATTTTTTTCCCGCAATAGGTTGCCACTTCTTTCTGCAGTCGACCAGTCGCCATTCAAGTCTATAGAACCCGGTCTGTCCTGCCATTGACCCATAGCTGGAGGGGGGAGAAGAATAGGGTCCTTACCTTTCCCAAGGGTATTAGCGCGTAAGTGAAAGTAATGAATTCGACTAGAATTCAATTCTTCAATCCGAGCCGCTATCAACATTCCTTCATGAAAAATTTGAAATCTCTTACACAAAAAAATACAGAATACCATATTATTAACATTTTCTATTGCAACTAAATGCATAAAAATTATAAATAAGGTGAATTTTCCTTGCGACGCATCATAAAACAATACGTTGCATCTATAGACACTAGGAAACGTGTTAAATTTACAATATACTGGAGAGAATTTAAAAAATGGCCAACTGTTATGAACACATCTATTAAGTCCATAATTCAACCCAACAATGTAATTTATTACTTGGCAGTTGTATTGGCCAATACAAAGTTGAGTCTCTTGTAATAAGAAAACATCAATTAAATACATTGATCAAACGACAAGCTTTTGAAATATCGCCAGACTATGCCCCGTGAGTAATCTTAGTTCGTTAAAGAAGCACTTAAACACTAATACAAAACTATCCGGTACCATTGCAAAGAAAAAAAAATTGTAGAAAATACTATCATTTTAAAAATATCTAATTATAAAAGACTTTTAAAAGTAATTGAAGCAAGTTTTGTAAAAAAAGTACAGACCTACACTTTACATTATTTTCTTTTAAACTAGGCTTAGTCAATTGTCTGAAGGCACTTTAGCAAGGGATTTCTACAACTTCTGTAAAACAATTCTGAGAATACAAACCAACCAATATACATTTTGTCGTAATTTCTATGGATGAGGAATTATTATTTATATTATTTTCATGGGGATTATTGTCCCCATCTTTATTGTTTTTACCACAACGTTTCAACCGTTGTGCTCCTTGGTCTTCATCAGGTGTATATCAATACAGGTATCCTACGGGAAATTAAAAAAAAAAAACTCTATTGTTCTCTTTCAACTTCCCATGTCTCGTACATTTCTTGAGTACTACTACTAACGCTGTTTTCAATAAGTCCAACTGCACATTGCTAGACCCCTGGATGCAATTCACGTTTGTTTTTATGTCAACAGATTCGCAGTCCGATGCTTTCATTGACTAGTTACCTGGGACAATTCACTGTGGAAAACCTGGATGCTTGAATCTAACCTACTTCTTTATTGGTATTGTTATTGCTTGTCATGTATGAATGAACTCACTTATGCTTCTTTTTTGTTACAGGTGCTGCTGCTCTTTTTGAATACAGGCTGTCATCTGTGTTTCTTCTTTTATTAGCAAAACCGCTGTCATATTTATTTTTTATCGTAGACCTACTAAAGAAGTCGTCATAGCCTAGCATATATCCTGATTTTTTCAGACATCTAATTTCCAGTATTTTTACTTCATTCCACAAGAGTTGATGACCTCTCTTTCCCCCGTACACGATCAGCCATGTTGGATTTCATTGTATCATTGTGGGTTTATTTCTATAATATCGATTCTCATTGTGGATGTTTCACGCCATAAATATTGTTTAATAGAGTTAGATTGACAAAAAAAAATGATGTAGACGATTGAATTTTGATATGTGATAATTATTCAATGAACAGATATTTTGCTCATATATTTTCAGATTTGGTGAGTTGAAGGTCTAACTTCTTAATACGGATAACTTCAAAATTTAATACCGAACGAAAACTGTACAAATCTATTTTGAAAATCAACATTCAGTCATGTTGACGCAGGCGGTGTACTAACGTAAATTCAGTGTGAGAAATTCGCTGTCGGAATGAATGATTCGTCATTTGATAGGGCGTTTTCGCGAGAAAAAAAGGCTCTTTACATGATTTAGTCTTACATAACTTAGTCTATAAGACGGCCTTCATCACGTACTGAAGAAAATATTGAACGTGTATTGAACAGCACAGAATAAGAACAGGAAATGTCCATTAGAAGGGGCTCCTTGCAGCTGAATGTATCTCGAGCATCATTAAACCCCATTATGAGGGAGAGATGTGCACCTGTATTCCAACAAAATCTATTTGGTACAGGAAATAAAGCCAGGAGATTATCAGCAGAAACTTAACTTGGTTTGAAGAATTCGATGGCAAGAATTATGGCAGATATGTTGGAAAGAGTCCTTGAATGCGACGCAGAAAACGATGGTCATTTACCATAACTTATTTTCTATAATTATGTTATACCTGAAGTACCTATTCTATTATTAATAGACTCTCCCAAACATAATAAGTAGTATTAGTAGTAGCGGTCGCCAGTTGGGCTCAGTGGTGTTGAGAGAGTCAGTCGATATCCGACATTGAAGTATCAACCATCACCACTAGATTGTTGGGTCATTAACTCTTATTTCAAGTTCCTAACGTTTTGTACGTCGAACCTAATTTAGGACGACTTATTGAAATACAAGCCTCCACTGTGAAAACTACTCTACAACAAATTAATCGAATTAAATTTCTATTCAAGTATTTTCATTATTAAATAAATATAAATTAATAATAGTGTCTACTTAATGAGTAACATTTAAACCCCCTCACCATTTTTAGACATCGAGAATAAAATATAAGAGAAAATTGAGATAGATTGATGCATATAACAACAGGGATCTACTAATGTTAGCAATATTGTCTTATTATTACATTTTTTGCTCAGGTTACACCATTACATTCAAAATACTATTCTCGAATTTGTTAATATCACAATGTATATTTCTTTGTGCCGTATAGGCTTTGGATCTTACAGGGATTTCCTTACATGATAACTAGGTTAATAGACACCTGAAAAGTCTGAATTTTTTTATTGATTTGCCTGTTTAACGGCATATCAACTCCTTATAGTTCATTTATTGTCGAAATCTAAATATTTGGATCATAATTTTATGGTTACAATTACATATATTTTGAACTCAATTGTATGACATCAATTACAGAAAATGTATTTTTTTACGTTGTTTTAATATAAAAATGTATTTTTGTTACGTTGTTTTAATATAAAATAATGTATTTTTGTTACGTTCTTTTAAAAAAAATGTACTGTTGGTATTTTTCGTATAAAAATGTATTTTTATACGTCCATATATTTTTGTTTTTTGTGGTTGGGAGATCCCTCTTTCTTCATAGCGGGAAACTTAACAGGTGCTGCCACCACTAATCAGGGTAGAACTGGGAGGAAGAGCAATTTAGATGTGGTACTACGCTTCACAAACTCTCCAGTCTCCCGATCTGAGTCCTTGCTGCCGGAAGTAGTTTATCATCATACCGAGGACTACACAAATCTGTCAAAAGAGTGATAATAAAAGGAAAGATCTCAACTTCAGTCCCACGTTAATGATGATAAATCCTCATCTCAGAAAATCAAGTAATATGGTTAACTTTGCTCAGAAACAAAGTTACTTTGAATTGATTGATTTGATTTTACAGGTTATCAACATTTGGCAGGTTATTTAATGTAAGAAAATATTTTCACATTTTATGAGATTTTTTTTGAGATAATACTGATTTTACACGAGCTGTACATACAAGTTTACTGTATCTGTTAATGTCCAGCCGTCGCCCCTCTAACTACTGAAAAAGCTCGGGGTTGCTTACCTTTTCTTTTAGCACGAGAACCGCTGTTTTCAACGTGATATAGATTTAAGTCCTCTATATTGAAACAGGGCCGTTTCGTAATACACTCAACAGGGGGCCAGGCCTTATTTGGAGGCCCGGACAAGGGCTTTATGAAACACACTCTAATGTCAACATTTGCTTTTTCTCTACAGTTATTTATGACATCATTCTGTTTTTTTTTGTTTTTTTTTCCAAATTGCGACTTTGTTTTGCACATGCTAAATCTTGACAAGAAAAAATTTCAAGTTGATGTTAAAAATTGTCGTAAAGCATTGTTTATTTATTTAAGATGTAATATTAATTGCGACATGTCTCTAATTTGTATTTAGATACATTGAATTTATTTTCAATTGTTCTACATGAATTGTTTAACTATATTGTATATAATCCATTATTATATATAATCAGTTACAATAACTACATCTCAATGTTAATATTACCTTATGAAAATTGAGATGCAGTAGAGTGGGAGTCTGTGTCATCGAAACTGAGATGAATCATAGGTTAGGGTGGGTGTATGAGAACCATGTATCAGTCATTCATTGATGACTAATACGTGATAGGAAGATTGATTCTATGCCATTCTAAATAGGAAATATTGCTTTCTTAAAAAAGTAAGGCCTGAATAGAAATCCTAGCTTTACAACAGACGAGAACACTGGGTTAAGGTACGTTAAAAAGTACATAACTACCGCTCGTCCTGGGTATGACGTTAATCTACATTCAGGTTTTGGTAAGACGATAAACTACGTCCAACAGCAAAACCTCTGATCAGGAGGTTTTGAGGAGCGTGGGGCCACCTCTTTATTGCTGCTGTTCCCAGGTCCATTCTGACCCGGATTGGTGGAACCTGGCAGAGTCCCAGCTATGGGCAAATAGTAAACCCACAAACTGGGGTCAAAACACTATGAAATTTTAAAAATATGGTTCTTTGTAAGAAGATAATTACCAGCAATACATTTCTGAAGAAAGAATTATTACCAGCAATATATTATTACCAACTATATATTTTTTTTTAAAAATGAAAAAAAAATATTACCGACAATAAATTTTTGGAAAAATTATTACAGCGATAATTATCTTGTCGGCATTAAATAACCCATTGAGGTTGATATAACGTAAACCAAACCAAACCAAACTAAACCAAACCAAACATAACTACCTCACAACTTTGTACAGTGCATTACATAATACGATCATATTCACCGCTTTTGACATATAACTTTTCTTACTTTATGTCTAAATTTAATTTCTATTATTAAAATTAGAACAATAATTATTTCTTGTATTAATATTTTTCTTTAAAACCGACATATTGAGTCTCGCTTTCTCAGAAGTGTTCAACCAGACAGAAATCACGTAAGAGTGTTGTTTGAAATCTGTTCACCGTGCACTCTACTGGCATTAACTTTGCTTTTAGTTTTACATTAACTTATAGATTTTAGTCTGCATGTAAAAATGTGATTTTTATTCGTAACATTTCGCATCATATGCTCGGCGCAGATGTAATTTCCGTTCTACAGCCTCTACATTGATTTGTTATTGGCTCATGATGTCTTTTCATTCTTTATAAGTATAGCTCTATTAAAAAAATATTACATTAAGCAACTATACAACAAAACACACTCACCTACCCCACAAACATGTACATCTATCTATCTATCTATCTATCTATCTATCTATCTATCTATCTATCTATCTATCCTTTATATATATATATATATATATATATATATATATATATATATATATGTGTCTTTTCATATCAATTGTTCATCTATCTATCTATATATCTATCTTGCTATCTATTTTTCTGTCATTGTTCATATATTTCTATCCTCGTCTGTTCGAATCTATCTATAAATCTATCAGCATATTTTATTCTGTCCACATCTATATCTATCAGTCAATCATCTTTATTCCTATATTCACGACTATCTATCTATCTATCTATCTATCTATCTATATATATATATATATATATATATCTTTGTCTCTGACTCCGTTTCTCTCTTTCTAAGTGTAAGACAATATGAGAAGAAAATATACTATCAAAGAGATAGAAAAATAAAATGACAGAAATTAAGAAAATGGAAGTGTATGATTGAGATTGTTTTTAAAAGATAACAATAGAAAATTTTCATTATTGAAAGTAAACATAAGTATAAGTAAACATAATATAAGTATAAGTATAAGTATAGTAAATTATATAAGTATATAAATTATTATAAATTATAAATAATATAAGTATAAGTATAAGTATAGTAAACATAATATAAGTATAAGTATAAGTAAACATAAGTATAAGTAAACATAAGTAAATATAAGTAAACATAAGTAAATATAAGTAAAAAAAATTAAAGTTACGGTTTATTTTTCAAAAGTTGCCATTCAGTTCCCTAAAGTTCTCATGATGTGTAGAAATTTATGAATCATATTCTGTTTTTGAGAACCCTTGTAAAAAAATATATCATTAAACTATATTCTTTTTATAATATATATATATATATATATATATATATATATATATATATATATATAAAAGGCTTGAACACTAATATTCCGTGGTCATAATTTATTCCATTGGAATCGTAAATACGATCCAATTCATCAGACCTATATTGCATATGTATCTGTATATTTACCACTAATAGAAAGAACAGTAAGATATAAAATCCGGTGTTCTTATAGATATTTTTATTTTTACAAAATAGTGCTCAATGTAAATTTAAAGAGCATTAATATTATAAATTAATTGATTTAAAATATGTTTTTTTTTGCGAAAAAAAAACATATTTTAAATCAATTAATTTATAATATATATATTTATATATATCTATATATATGTGTACATATATGCTTGTGTGTGCATGAGTGTGTGCATGTATATAATGCCCCTTTTATATAATTTTTATTAACGGTGACTAACAAGGTATTTGGATTAAAGTTTTTATTTAATTTTTCTTCTCTTCGAGTCTTTCATCTAATATATTGGTCCTAATCAAGGATATTGATTTTATTTTTTTGTCTTTAAATATATATATATATATATATATATATATATATATATATATATATATATATATATATATATATATATATATATATATATATATATGCCTATAGGTATCTAGAGTGATGAAATCTTTTGTAATTTTCCATTGCACTGACCGTATAGGGAAAAGAAAATCTTAGAGAAGAACACTTATATGTGCAGCAGGAAATTGAATAAAAGCTTAGTTGCATGACATTGTTAATCGTCTTTAATAAAACTGATATATATATATATATATATATATATATATATATATATATATATATATATATATATATATATATATATGTGTGTGTGTGTGTGTGTATGTGCGCGTATGTAACCTAAACAAAGGCGCAGTAAAAATAAACTAAGTTAAAATCCTTCACTGATTTTTTTGAAATGGTTTAGTCAGATCACTGAAATAGAAATATCTCGTTGTCTGACGATCGCCTTGCGAGAATCTCACAGTACCTATTTGAACTGATTTGAGTGCGAGTATAATGATGTATTCTTGTTAATCCATTGCACATTGTACTGGGGCACCTCGACGTGATGCAGTGGTTAGCAAGCTAGAACAATTACGACCGTGTTGTGAATTTGATCCTCACTGGGTGCCACATATTTCGGCCTTGTATCACAGCTGAGCTACGCTTAAGAAAATAGCGATTGCCTTTCCCTGAAAGTTATTTGTATGTTATTATCTGTTATGATATATTTAAGTAACATCTTCGGTATTATCTCTTATGATATATTAAAGTAACATCTTCGGTATTATCTCTTATGATATATTTAAGTAACGTCTTCGGTATTATCTGTTATGATATATTTAAGTAACAGTTTGGTTATTACCATTGTTTATTGTTATATTACGTGCTAAGGTGGATAAAAGAAGAAATGTTTATTGAACATAACCAGTACAATATAAAATACGGTACAGTTATACACACAGATCAATCTAGTAGTGAGTGCCACTAATAGTAAGGTTGGATGTACTCTTCCCTTCCTGTCCTTCTCTGAGTCTCTCTTAGACGGTTGACTTTATAGGTACTTACTACCTATAGTGTAATCATTCATAGGGGTGACTGGTTATTCCATTACATCACTTATGCAGAATGGATTTTAATCACGACTCCTAGCTTTATTACTTCTAAATATGGAAAGTCTTATTGACAAAATCTTTAAAAGTCGAGAATCTATCAATGTAGTAAGAGAAGAGTTCTTTTAAATCCCTATCGAAGACTATTTCCTACAAGAAGTAACTAAATTACTTACTAATGTTTCTTGTAGATTGTACAGGTTGAATAAAACCAGTGTTTTGAATTTGCAAAGAACATGTTACCTCATCGATGATAACTCGCTGGTTTGCCATTACCATCTCTCGAGTTTGCTGAATCTTCTCGTCGCTGGTTGGTGATTGACTTTTCATTCTTCTTGCATCACTCTTGTCCAGACATCTTTAAATTTCTCGATCAACTCATTCATACTTGTACGTGTGAGTTCACGGTCATCGTACTGTGTCAAAAGGCTCCGATGAATTTCAGCTCCTGACACATCATTTGATCAGAGAAATCAGATCACTGCTCTTTGTTCCTTCGAGGTGAATACTGATAGCGAAGCGGGCATGTTTACACTGTCATAGCGGCAAGGAAGCTTGCACGATCTAGCACAAACTTCGATCAGGTAACCAAAATTGTGCCAACTATAACTACGCATGGACAAAAGGAAATATGTCAAGCGTAAAGATATGTTATGACATATATCCTGATTAAGATATTGTTGACATATCCTCGTATATAACGTCACTGTTCCTTTGGATGTCACGCCTCCGTTTAATATTGTGTAAAGGATCCTCTTCATATTTTTGGTGGTGATTGGCATTTCAGTTTCCTTCTTCATCTGTGAAAAAGTTATGCATTATTCATTACGATATACATATTTAGACATTATATGGCATTTTAGCCCTCCGTACTTTGTATAGGAATCCAACGTTGTCTAAATTTTTGTATATCGTAATACTCGATTAATTTCTGGAAGTCATCTTTCTTTAACCTTATGTGCTATCTGATTTCTGTGACATATTTCACATCGTCAATACTCTGTTTTATATCTGTATCTGCCTCATTTCACCATCCCAATACATAATTGCAAACTTTCTTAGTGGCAGACATATGTTATATCTTAATGCGAGATTTGATATTACTAACCTCTCTTTTTCTTTGTTTCATGCCTTAATGATTAACTTAGTTTCTGAAAGGCATTTTCGATATTTTGATGCGATTTTGCACTTCTGCAAAATATTTTCTGTCGTGCCCCATTAAGAGGTTTGTATATTTAACATTCTACATATTTTTAATCGAATTCACCCCAAAGAAGACAGTAAAACTACTAGGACACAAGGGGTTACTTGATGTGAAAGAAATGAAACCAGAAATATTACTAAAGGGTGAGAACAATAGAAAAGTAATCAGAATTGTCAAGAGATAACGATTGACATTGCATTAAAATTTTTTAAGATCAAAGTTAAATAGAAGTGATGGAGCCAAAAGAGAGTTCCACAAGCAATAAGTAGGAGGAAAGAAACTGTTACATCTAGCGAATACAACGGCAAATTGATGATATCTAGTTGCTAATCTTGTACTGAGTATAAATTCATAAATATAGTCATCACAGCGAAGACTTCATCCGAACAATTACCATGAAAGATCTTATACAAAAGATACAGAGAAGTGGGGTGGGAAAGTGACTGAAGCCGAGGCGCCAGATGAAGACCAATAATATTGCTGATTCTTATTTGGATTTTATCAAGAATCTCTAAGGATAAAGCAGAAGCCCCGGATTATATGTGACAGCAATATTCTAAGCATGGACGAATGTTAACTTATAGATATGTAGGATAGATTCTGGAGAGAAAAATTATCTAGCAGGACACAGTGAAAAAACTTTCTTATCATTGGGCCTAGCAATTGATTCAATATAGTATTTCAACTTCATGTCCTACGAGACTGTCAGTGCTTGATTTTAACGTCCATTGTGTATAACTCTTTAGTGCCATGCATTCAATCATTTCTTTTTGTTCTTTATTACTAATTTTCTAAGTGTTCTTTTGCATTTCTTTCTGAGTCATTTATGGACACAATTTCCTCCGCATTTATTATATCTTTGACCTGAAATCTACCGAATGTAAAAGCTGGTTGATTTTCTTATACTATTGGGATCACCTCACTACATAGATTATATAAATCCGATGATAAGACAATTTCTTCTTTCTATTTCCATTTTTATGTCTTTACTAAATTCCTTGTCTATCCGCTTTCAGATTTTTCTAGTTAATCGTTACGGATTATTTGACTATCTTTAACCTTAATGCTCAGGCTTGAGTAGTCGCTGTTCCGTAATTTTACTCTGGGAAGCACAAGTTGGTGAGCTGTTATAGAAACGTAATATCCGATCGAATATGAATAAGGATTTTTCTTGAAACTTGGACATCCGTCCATGAAAACTCTCAATAAAGCTTTCAGGCATGATACATAGAATGAAAAGCGAATAAGACTTCTGCAGAAATTTGTTGAAAGCAATCGACGTTCCGTATGGCGTTTGACAAGCAGAACACTTCAAAATATTGAATGCGGAGGGACTGCAATCGGAGGAAATCGGAGATTGACTGTGGAATTTGGAAGATTATACACAGATTATCTAAAAATATTTCGCTACTTGGGATATTACAGCTTCCCACTTTCCTGTTTCGTTAAGTTTTTATTTTATTGTAAAAGATGCCATATTTATATGATCAATATAAGTTTCAATGCCTATCTTGTAATCCTTTCTCATAAAGTTGTAATTATATTTATTACCTTTTACAATAGGTGCAATTGGTTGGTCATTTAGACTTACAATCTATAGTCACCTGAAGTTACATAACCCGTTTATTACCTTTTACAATAGGTGCAAAACGCTTTTTATGGGGAAAACATTCTTTAATCGAAACTAGATTTAAGATGTCGGAAATTTTTTTAACGTCAAATATTGCGGAATTGTTCTACAGAGTTATCGAAGTGTCAATCCGTCATTGCAAATAATTGATACAATGTAATGGAATAACAATGTATTTTATTTTTTGAAGAATAAAATTGATGAAAAATTTGTTTAGCGGCAAATAAACATCATATGGGTCATTTAATACCGGAATTTAAATTTCTTGGGAGCATTAGTAATTTATTTTAAAAATGGATTTCTGGTATTTTTTTTTTACTATGAAAATATATTTTTATACTTTCATGGTTTTTTTTGCGGAGTTTGGGAGAAAAAAAAAAGATTATTGTTTATTTTGGGTACAGATTTTGATGCCAAGGCGGACCAAATGAAAATATGGCTTCTAGTTCTTTTTTTTTTATATTTCAGTCGCTGGATTCAGACCAGTTTCCTTTTCATTTGCATTGTGTTGTCGAATATTCACTAGGTTCTAAAGAGCAAAACGCGTGGATTACATCAGCCCAATGTTTTCGTTTTCCGCCATTATTATCTCAAGCACTCGAGGGAGTCCACGAGGTTTTATTATGATTTTATAAGAAAAGAAAAGTGAAACTGAAAGTGAAACTGAAAAAAATAAAAATAAAAACGTGTGAATATTTTTAAACTTGTCGATTTTCTTTTGAGTAATTAGCATTCCCTCACGGCTAATTTTCATTTTTTGATATATAATAAGCGTTTTTATTTCTTCAGAATTCATTAACATCATTGTATAGATGTTGCATTATTATTCGATCTGATATTTTCAGATTTGCTCGTAGATCGGGGCCCTAAGAGGTGCTAAAACCGCGTGTCAGGATGGACCTGGGTACAATAACAATTAAGAGATGGTTAGGCTCCTTAAACCTCACGAGCAGACTCCTGACTTCCGGGGGTTGTTTATTCTCATATTCACAACAAAAATTGATAAAGGCAAAGAAAAATTGTAAATGATTCGACCCAATTCAAGCGAGGTTCTACAAATAAGTTACAAAAGGATCAGAAAGAAAAATAAAAGCACTTGGTGAGCAAGTTTTCACAGATATTTTCTCATATGTTCACCCATTTTTTTTTTGAGTTTTTTTTTCCTTAGCGATGAAAAATAACCTGCTATGAACATACCAACAGTTTCTTAAACATATTTGTCGCCACAGCTGAAAGCATATCCTATTGCTCACCTGTGCTTAAAATTCGTTGTTTGGTTTCCGGAAAACATATGTCGATCCAGTTCAATGGTTTGAATTCATTCCACAATGATACATTATTCATACATTTTACCAAATACGCTTCACTTTCAATGGAAGAAATTATGAGTTTCAATGGAGCAAAGTATGGGATATATTTAGGAGGGCTAAGTTTCTACTGTCTATTAGCAATTTAAACATCTGACACCTTGGTTTAATCAGAATACAACAGCAGGTATTTCCAAGCAACTCTCACTTCTAATATTATTAAACGTAACGTAAATGATGACGCTTCGAACATCGACGCATGCTTCTTCGTTTTACTTTACACAAGTATTGATACTTTTATTTTTAAACGCTAGAGCGTGTTTTTAGAAATCACTATGACAACGGAATGAAGATTTTAACACAGCTTGTCTTTGTAATTTATCCGTGAAGATAATCTTGGAAGAGATCGAAAGTACTAGGGTTAATTAATTAGGTAATTTGAAAGGATTAGTAGAAAAATAACTAAACAAAATATGTCTATATTGTTCAATGAAACATTTTTAAGCAAGATATGTTGTATATATATATATATATATATATATATATATATATATATATATATGTATAATTATAATTATTTTTTAAAAATATGATTTCTTCGCTACATAAGAGTTCTCATGTTTCAAAAACAGGAGTCATAAACTTCAATATAATTATTAAAATTAAATTGAATTAAACTATTAACTTCTGTTTCATCCTGAAACGAAATTTTTGGAATTTTTTCTTTATTTCAAAAATTTCGCTTGAAGATGAAATAGAGGTTGCTAGAGAAAGCATATAAGCTAATAAATTTAATTTAGGTAAAGGAGTCGAAAAAATTAGTATAAAAATTCCTTCAAAATGATCAAAGATCATAAAAGTAATTTTTTAAGCAACACCGAATGCTGACTTATAAATCCCACCAAAACGCAGTTACGTAAAAATTATTAAAATCATATTACAGGAAATATGAGTCATTAAGAACTTTCCTAAATATAAACCAATGGCGTTCAACTTATTACTGTATCAAGTGGTTCAAAAATTACGACATAAACAATAAATGTTCGTTTATTAAGTATGATATAAACGAATACTATCCATCAATCATGGAAAAAAAAACTTAATGAAGCCCTAGAATTAGCCAAAGAATTTAGAAAAATTTCTAATGATAAAATAGAACTAATTAAACATTGCTGTAAGATTTTATTGTTCCATAATAATGAGCTATGGATAAAAAAAAAATGATAAAAATAATTTTGATAACCGCATCGGGGCATACGACGGAGCAGACGTGTGCGAATTAGTCGGATACTTCTTACTTAATAATCTAAATAATCACGTGGATTTTAACAACCATGGTCTATACCGAGACGATGGACTAATCATAGTTGATAAAAGTAATCCGAGGAAATACGACATAATCCGAAAAAACCTACATTGGCTCTTCAAAAAATTCGGATTCAATCTTGAAATAGAAACAAACCTAAAAATTACTAATTACCTGGACATTACATTAGATTTACGTGATGGCATAATTTCTCCATATAAAAAAGGATAATCTGAACTCGCAATACATATCCTAAAGCATATAATCAAAGGTATTAGGTATAGATTATCCACCACTTCATCGAATAAGAACATCTTCGATGCAAATAAAATAATTTACGAACAGGCTTTAACTAAAAGTGGATACAAGAATAAACTTGAATACATTAATACAAATGGTGACTCTAGAACGCAGAATAGACATAAAACCAGAAATAGAAAGATATTATGGTTCAACTCCCCCCCGTTTAATTTACTAGTAAAAACTAAAATAAGTAAAGTATTTTTTAAACTATTAGAACAAAACTTCCCAAAGACCAGTAAATCATACAAAATATTTAATAAAAATACAGTCAAATTAAGCATAGTTGCATGCCCAACGTAGCTAACTTAATTAACGTTTATAACACGAGAAAAACTAAGGATAAACCACAGACTGCCCATCCTAGATGTAATTGTAGGAACAAGAAAACCTGTCCCCTCCAGGGAAAGTGCCAGCGAGGGTGTGTGATTTATCAACTTAAAATATACAAGGATAGAGTTAATAACAACGTTGAAAACCCTAAAACATATATAGGATACGCTTAAAACGTTTTTAAAAAACAGTATTATAACCATATTAGTAGCTTCAAAAAGGAAAAACTCAAACATTACGTTATCCACCTATATATGGGAATTTAGGCGTGACAATGATAAAGAACCCATTTTGAAATTGGAAATATTAAAAAGATGTCCCAAATATAGAGCAGGTAACAACGTTTTTCACCTATGTCTAGAGGAAAAATTAGCAATCGATTTATACAAGGAACCTGATCACTTACTAAATTCAAAAACTGAAATTTAAGTAAATGTAGACATAAAAAACGTTGGTTGTTAGATTATCCCCCCCTCTCTTGGTCTTTTTTTTAACTTGAATTTATTTTTTTAAAATTTATTTTGGAATAAAGGTTTACCCATCCAGTCGTCTGTGTTTTCTTTTTCTTCTTCTTTCCTTTTTCCTGTTTTGGTTTTTTTTTTTGGTCACGTGGTCATGATTCTATTTTTGTAGGCTATATATTTTATTCCCACTTCACCTCTTTAGCCAGAATTCCCTGACGATCCGCTTAGGTGAAACCGTGGTATGTTTGTCTGGCACTGTAGGTTTAATTTTATATATTACATACATATATATATATATATATATATATATATATATATATATATATATATATATATATATATATATATATATATGTTGGTGCATAATCCGGGGTTTCGTATTGTCCATCTGATTATCTATTTACTTATTTGTTTATTCAAGTGGGTGCTTTCAGATGGACAATAATAAAAGACAATTCTCCAGACACATAACGACTTGTAGACGCGCCCGAAAAATATCCCTCACTGGGAACCAACTAAAGGGTGACCGCAAACATTAGCCTTGAAATAGATACCCTACCCAACCTCAGCAAAACCTCTCAGAAGATGATGAATCTATTGATAAGAATTAACTCTCTGACCACTTAACGAAGGAAAATAGTCTAGCCACTCCCACAATAACGAATTCTGTAAAGGACCATGCCTAAAAACACACGTAAGCCGAGGGATAGTTTATTCCTAAAATTTCGCTTGAAGAAGAAACGGGACTAAACACCACAATTCAACTTAATTTTAATAATTATTTGGATGGTTTCGGCTCTCGTTTTTGAAACATGAGAACTCTTATGTAGCGAAGTAATGATATTTTTAAATAAAAAATATTATATATATATATATATATATATATATATATATATATATATATTTTTTCTTCCTTTTTTCTATCTCGCCCTATAAACACTCGAAGAATATTATTGCTTTTTATTCCGCCTTAGTTTTGCTTTCAGCATCCTAGAAATGCCTTTATATCTATATCAGAAATTATATAGAAAGTTTCTTATCAGTACGAACGACTATTGTTAACTTTTGATACGGATTTTGATGCCACAGCGGACCAAATGAAAATATGCTTTCTAGTTCTTTTATATTTCTGTCGCTGAATTCCGACCATTTTCCTTTGTATTGTGTTGTCGAATATTCGCTAGATTCTAAAGAGCAAAACCCGTGGAATGTATCAGGCCAATATTTTCGAGTTCCGCCATTATTATCTCAAGCACTCGAGGGAGTCCACGAGGTTTTATTATGCTTTTATAAAAAAAAAATGGAAACGAACTGAAAAAAAAACAAAATTAAGGAAAAACTGTGTCAACATTATTAAACTTGGTTTTATTTTTAGTATACAGCATCCCTCCACCTAATTTTCATCTTTTTGATATATAATAAGCATTTTTATTTCTTCGGAAATTCTTTAATATGTTTGTATAGATGCTGCATTATTATTCATTCTGATATTTTCTTTCCTATACTTAAACATCTCTCGATGTGTCATCCCATTGCATATATTCTAGAATTTAATTTTCACTTAGCAATTTGGATTTATACATTTATGTTTTCATATGAAATATATCCTTCACTCTCAATCAGCTTTTTAAGTAGCTTATTCCCTTCTGTTATCCTCATGCTTTCTTTATCTCTCATATATATTCAATACATGAATTATTTTATGCACAACGCCAAACGCAAAGCCTACAAAATCCACAAATAAAAATACCAAAAAAATAAAAAATAAAACAACAACGAGATATATTATTACAAATAATAATAATCCCGGCAACCATATCAAAATCAAACACATAATGCTACATAATAACTCCATAACGGCCTCAGTAGGAAAAACCTGCTTAACCTTGATATCAACAACACCTCGAAAACAGTATGAGATATAGTTAATATCAGGATAAGTAACAACAACCGAGCAGAGGCAGAAATATTCTAATAATTCAAAAATACGATCTTAAATAGGCGCCGGAGTGGGGTTCATCACTGATGTTATTTAACTTGGTTCATCAGGGAGTTTCGAGTCTTTCAACATCATACATCACCAAGTCGATCCAATCAGGGGAGATCAATCCCTGATCCCCCTTCTCAATCAAACGGTAACAGCCTTTTAATGAATTAGACGAAGAAAGACCACGTTTTCTGCACACCCGATTGGATGTTTGTAACAACCAATCCGCTGCGCGAACTATCTTTTAAATGGCCCACGGTGGGGGGCTAGCTTCTTTTCTTCTTTTTTTTTGTGGATAGCAGTTTAAATGGATAGTCGAGGAGGTAATCTTAATGTTCCTAAATTTAACCCTTTTTCCTTAAGTATTGTATAGTATCTTACTCTAAATATTTGCTGTTTTTATTTTATTTGTGCTTTTTTCTTTTAGAGGGCGGGGATACTTAAAATCAACCCTACTATCATATTTTATCGTTTAGCCTGATTCTTAAAATTATTACAGGTCAGTTAACTTTAAATGGATGTATTCGCAAAATGGAAGTAATTGTCCATAAACATGGCGTCCATTTTCTTTTGCTGTACACACAAAAAATAAAATAAAATGAAATAATAGAAAAAAATAAAGCACAATAATATTCCTTAACATTGATTTAAAACTATTTAAAAATTTAAAGTCATTTAAATACAATAAACTACGAAAGTACGATCTGCTTTACAATACATTCTTATATCCTTTAAAATAAACTATTAAGTAATAACGAAGCCTCATATCATATGTATATATATATGTATAGCTTAAACCTGATGACAATAAAATTAATAAAATAAAATAGAAAATAGGCAGCACACATTGCCCATTGATGCCCAGAAACTTCAAAAAATATTATATGAACACCGAAGAGACATTCTGCATAAAAATATTTGAAGGTACTGCTGGGTTTACCATAATACATTTGACCACAGAATAAAATATGATTCACTGAGAAGCAAATGCATTGAGATTGTGCTAATCTCAAAGTATTCAAGAGTGAATCGAAGACCAATGCCATGCGTTATTTCACCAATCATCGTACAAACAATAATAGCACATTATGGTTGAGTTGGTTAAGTGGCAGATAGGGACCTACTCTAAGTCGGTTGAAGTAAAATAAACAAACAGTCTCTAATATGCATTTATATGTGTATGTGTGCATATATGTATACGTGTAAGTGCATGTGTGCATATTTAGGAGGACTAAACTTTTACTATATATTATCAACAACCTGTCCACTACTAAGAGAACGTTGCTACATTTATGAGACTCTACAATCTTCACACCGAAATAGACAGAATGAAAATTGCGTACATATGTGTGCTCGAATGTACAAATGTGTAACATCGCCTAACCCAAAATTATGATTATATGTATGAACTAACATGTATACGCCTATATGGATGTACATCTATGTATATGTGTGCGTCATCCCAAACAAAAAACAAGAAAGATTTCCCCTTCACACCACAAAAATACTCAAAAACAAAGCATAAACAGATCTATTTTTAAAAAAATAAACCAGTCTGAAAATTGAGAAAGCGTGAAACCTAAGGTCACAAGCAACGACATTATATCCATATATATATATATATATATATATATATATATATATATATATATATAATATTAATAATGAAAAGGCTTAAGCACTAATATTTCATGGAATGTTAGTGTTTAAGGCTTTTTATTATATCCTTACTCTGTCCTGGACATTGAGTTCTACCTGGATTCTATCCTCTTGGAATTATTTTTTATACAGATATATATGTATGTGTATGTATGTATGTATATATATATGTTTTATATTTTAGATATATGATTGCATATGTATGTGTATATTAACCATTAATATATATATATATATATATATATATATATATATATATATATATATATACATATATATATATATATATATATATATATATATATATATATATATATATTGTTATGGCGTCCACCCTTTTTCATACAAGTGGACTCGACCAGTATGTACTTGGACTGCTGCCGTTAAATACCCAGAGACACTCAGTGTAGAGAGATTGAGATTGTGATTGAGTTGGAGGTAAAGTAATAGTGTAAAAGTAGAAGTCACAGTTACAAGCATATAGACTCTAAGGGAGTCCTACTTGAGACTGGATTTAACAGACTATATATATATATATATATATATATATATATATATATATATATATTATATGCTACTAACCACGTTTCTGGCTCTACTAACCGTATTACCGATTGTATTATTGTGTAAATATATTTGTTTGTTATATTTCATTCCTGCGTTTGTCATTCATTGGAGACCGGATTTCATCTCGGAATCCACAACAAATTGGCGACAAAGATTCGAACTCACGCGGAAAAGAAAAGATCAACAAAAGAAAAATTTTCCCTCGTCGTCCAACAAGCAAATTGGCACACACACACACACGGGAAGAAAAAAACAACACATTCGCGTCCAGCCATTCGAGCTCAAACGAGAAGCTCGACGTCCATAACAAATTAGTGACAAACAGTTACGAGGAGTAAAAATACGTAAAATTGAGTTATCATGGAAGATTTTAAAAATATTTTGGTAGAACTGATAAAACACCAAAATGATCAACAATTACAACTACAAGAAAGAATGGAAGTAAAATGGCAAAAGCAATTAGAAAGACAAATAGAGCTCCAGGAACTAATATTGAAAGTAGCGGACAACAAGCAATTAGATATTCGAAAAAGAAGCAACTTTTTCGCAAGACGCAGTGTGGAATACCATAGAGATTTTCAAATATTCTCTAGATATTGGAGATTACTTCAGAAGACATGAAGACATCTATAACATTGACTGTCAAAATTGGACAGAAGCAAAAAAGCTACGTCTATTGCTTAGAAATTTAGGAACTGAAGAATATACAAAGTTCGTGGATTATATCTTACCAAAAAAGACGAACGAATTAACATTTGACGAAGCAGTGACATGTCTTAAAGAACTCTTCAGCCCCAAACCATTACTCTTCCACAGGAGGTGGAAATGCCTTAACCTGGTAAAGGGCGATAATGAGGATTATTCCACGTTTTCCGCAATCGTAAATAAACATTGTGACGACTTTAATCTAGCGGAATTAACCCCGGACAATTTCAAAAGTCTCATCTTTGTGCAAGGGTTAGTTTCAACAAAAGATCGCGAAATGCGAAGGAGAATGCTTGCAAAATTACAAAATGAACCGGGTCTAACATTACAACAATTATCGGAAGATTGCCAGAGATGTTTAAGCATAAAGAAAGACGCAAAAGACATTCAGCTGTTTCTCATATACGTAAGTTAAACAGAAGTCTACGTTCTTCACCCTCCCCGGAAAGAAAACTAAAATTTTACGAAAATGAAAAAAGATTCTCACCCTCTCCGGAAAGAAAAAGAAAATTATTTAATAAGAGAAAAAGCACAACAAACAGGACAAATTATGACGAATATCGAAGCAAATATAAGCCCCCTCTATCAGCATGTTATCGATGTGGAGGACTACATTGGAACAAGGATTGCCGCTTTAGATATAAAAACTGTCTTGAATGTGGAAAAAAGGGCCACAAGGCATCCCAATTTAGAAATAGAAAAGATACTAATAGAATAGGGGCTACTAGGATGTATAACGATGACAACACCAACGTAAGGAAGTGTGTGGAACTGGAAATATTAAATAAAAAGATTAAATTACAACAGGATTCGGGTTCCGACCTCACGATAATCAACTTACAGACATGGTGAAAACTCAGCAGACCCACCACGTTACACACACAAAATTGCCAAGTCGGTTACAGGCAAACGAGTAAAATTTGAGGGAGAAATAATCGTGAATGTTAAATTTCACGGCAAAACAAAAAAAATAAGATATACGTCATAAAAGATACTGAAAATCTAGTAGGTATCGACTGGATGCAGACGTTCAACGTTTGGTACCTACCTATCAACTGTTTTTGCAAAAAGTTAGAGGTTGAACCATCAGATACTATAAAAGTGAAGGAAGAATTATATAACCAATTTCCTGAGGTATTTTCAAGCGGGTTGGGACGATGCAACAAATTTAAGGCCAAATTAAAAGAAAACGTCCAACCAATTTTTAAAAAGAAGCGAAATGTACCGTTCGCTACTATAGAAAAAATAGACAAAGAATTGGAGAGACTTGAACAAACTGGGATTTTATCAAAAACAGCGCCGGTGGTTTATGTAAAATAGAAGTCAGAAGAAATCCGCGTATACGCAGATTTTCAACAGGACTCAACAAGGCAATAAAAGACTATCATTACCCACTACCGAGCCTATATATATATATATATATATATATATATATATATA
Source organism: Acanthosepion pharaonis (assembly GCA_903632075.3). Taxonomy (NCBI): domain Eukaryota; kingdom Metazoa; phylum Mollusca; class Cephalopoda; order Sepiida; family Sepiidae; genus Acanthosepion; species Acanthosepion pharaonis. Next base: position 4,990,389 of record CAHIKZ030005380.1, read on the forward strand.
TATATGTGTGTGTGTGTGTGTGTGTGTGTGCTATTTTGTGGATATGTTTGTGTGCAAGTATGTATATGAGGGGATGCATTTATATGTATGGTTGTATATAGGTATATATAAATGGTGGTATGTATGAATATATATATATATATATATATATATATATATATATATATATATATATATATATATTTAAAGAAGGCCTCTACTACATGCATGTGCATGCGTGTATATGTGTGTGTGTGTGTGTGTGCACATGTATATAACAATTGGCATGTATGCATAAACTTATATACAAGTATGAAAAATAAAAAGAGCTCTAATACATGTATATCCCTGGGTGGTTTTTATATAGGCAAACATATCTAAGAATGTAGATATGTATGTATTGTGCATATATATATATATATATATATATATATATATATATATATATATGTGTGTATGTATATATGTGTGTGTGTGTGTGTGTGTGTGTGTGTTATATATGTGTGTGTGTGTGTGTGTCATACAGATATATATAAAACAAACACGTGGATAAACAGATTCTCTTCATGTCTCAAGACAGGAAGTAATTAGCTCTATTACATAATGTGATTCACGACGTCACTTATCAACAGATCCCAAGACACTCTCCTAACACATAGTTTTGTCTTTCTTCTACACAAACTGATGACGCCAAATAGAACATAAATTTTCTGTAACGAAACGCGTCGTTGGTAAAATTTTACAATTTGTCTCATCATCTTCACTATTTATTTCGGATACATTTCTAAAACCATTTCACCCCAAGCAAGGAATGAGTGTTAGAGAATATGAGAAGAAAATGTACTAATAATGATAGTGGAGAATAATAGAATTATCGTCAATCGTAATGTTCTGTTTTCTGAATTCTGTGCTGAAATTTTGATAATAAATCTTTTATTGTCCAACATGAATCTTAATTCGCTTCGTTTGTCTGTAACAGGTAGTTTTCCAGATAGCAACAAGGAAAATTAAGCAATGAATTAAAAAATTTAATCTTGACTGAGACAATGCTTACATGCTTTCCATTATGCATACATATATATATACATTAGGGCAGGTTGATTTTTCTCTTTTTTTTTTCAAAATATCAAAAAGAATAATGTACCGAAAGTTGTGTATTGACCTATTAAATACTGATACAAAAATTAGATCTGACACTTCAACTTTTTTTTTTGAGCATTTGGCATCAAAAATCGTAGACAAAAATGCACTGAAAAATCCACGATTTTGCAAGATTTGGCCTAGATATTGATAAAAACAAACAAACAATTTCAATATTTAAATCAGGGTTTTAAGTAAACTTAAAATTGAAAATCTGCACCGCCCCCATAATCACTGACGACTTTGAAATGCTGTTTCTTACCTCATGAATTAAGCAGTATTAGTTGAATACATTAAAACATTGATTTTGAATGAAAATACAAGAAACAAACAAATATGGAAAATTAAAGAACAGTTTAATAGGGCTTGTTATATAGAGTCAAATAGCTCCATATAAGATCCCTCAGATGAAATTAATGGTCTCAATTTCTGACACAAAGCTTTTGATATTATCTGCTTGTGCCTTGCTTCAAAGCGATACACAGATTGGGAAACTTCTGTTGTTAACTTGACAGCCCGTTCCACGTCTTGAGAATGTGAGGGCAAATCTGGCAAGTCAAGTTTCGTACCATTCAATAATTATTCCCGAAGTTCACTTTCAGAAAATTCTTGTGAGTGGTGCTTCACAAACTACACTTAATGACATATCTTTTAACTGTCTCCAGTGCATAGCTTTAAAATTGATAGTTGTGATTCTTTTTAATCTTTTCTTGGTTTGCTCCCCACTCTGGAAATAATATGAAAATTGAGTTATTTAAAAAAAATGCACTCTGTACTGCTTTAATATTTATGGTGAAATTAGATAAAATCCTTAAAATGATTCCATAAATCGGCATAACTAATTTAGTCAGTTTTATATGAATAAATATTTACTAACTTAATGACCAATATTCTATTTATAGCTTCTTCCCTCCCTTCCAGTTCATCAGATTTGACCATTGAATATAAGATATTTTCAGGCAGTAAGGCAACAGCATTGTATTGTATATTTTTCAATGTGATCTGTTAGATTTCATATGGTTGCTTCCTAATCCCTTGGATCATACTGAAAATATACATTTGCTGATTGTGGAACTTGTTATTTCTTTTATTTTCGAATCAGCAAATGGCATCCACATCCACAATAAAATTTATTGAACTGCGGAGTTTGGTTGCAATATTTTGTGGGTATGCCCATAAACACATCAGACTGATGCCTAAAGTTAACCACCTTGCCTGGTTTAATGGACCAATTTTCCATGATGCAAATCTAGAGTCCACCTTACCTCTAGAAATACCCACTGTATATTCATAAAGGAGTCTTTGGTCACAACTAAGGGTATCTGCATTTTCAATTTTAAAAATAGAATCCAGAGGACTGCCAAAAGATGAAAACGATATTTGGGGTAAATTATAGCAATCATTTGCACGTAATGTACCCAGTGGACCATTGAATATGCAGGGTTTTTTGTGGTACCATCTACATGTTTAAAAAGAGCTCTAAACGGAAGTTTATTTTGGTGCAAGGAGCAACCAACAGTGTGAAGATTTCTTTCTAGATTTGCAGCAAATCCAGCTTCACAGCCTGAATTGGCATTAGTGTTTGTCAACAAGGATAGCCTTGATAGTGCTCACACCGCTGAATTCATGCAAAACATTAGCCACTTGCTCGGCAAGAACCACACCAGTTACACCAATATTAGGAAGAACCCTATGTGTCAGATATTCACTTTCATATGTCATCTTTGTGACAGTCAAGTGGCGTTCTGGTCTCTCCATTTTCCTCCACTATTTCCTTGTACATTAGTGTGTCTTTGTCAGTTCTCCTATCAACTCTAATACGAAGATTTGCCACCTTTTCATCATGCTGTTGATGGGCATTTGTCTCGTTAGCCTTTGCTATATCAATTTTACATTTATCTATAAATATCTTTTTATAATAATATTGGGGATAAGAAGGCCCATATCCCTGAAATCCAAGAGCAATGCATTGGCAAGGCTGGCTCTAGGATTGGAAGATACATCAACTCAACAGCATACCAGGGGATTTTGATAGGGCTATCAAAATTCCACGGTATGCTAGGCCCTTTGGGATGCATTTTCCTGCCATTCTCATTAAAATATCTGACAAAGAAAATATATGTATTATCAGAAATTACACAAAAATATTTTTCAAAAGTAATTGGAAAATAAAGTTTGAAATGCCTTATTAAATTATAAAAGTAATGTTTATTTACATAAAAGTAGAGTTAGTTCCGGGATTAGCTTGTAAACAGGCTTTTTAATAAAACTCTATTTTTCAAAAATATAAACAAATTATAGTATATAGGATATTTCGATGAAAAATAAAATAGATATTTGTGCTAGTTAAAAGTGTAAACAGTAAACAAAAATAAACCGAACGTGCAAGAGTAGGTAATTACTACCGGAACATACCGAAAAAATATCCAGTAAAAAAGACGCCGTTCATAAGTAGTTATTTGTATTTTAAACTAAATATTTTAGTGTGTTTTATTTTTTTATTTTGAGTAATTTCATTTAATTTATTAAGAGACTGGATAATAAACTCAAAAATACCCATTATTAAGCGTTATTTTCTTTCTTTTCCTTAAAGATTCGGTTTTAATTTAACCTACACATGATTCCGGTGACACCGATACGATGATAGAAATCGCAATTTATTTTAACTTCGGTTGCTCAAATGAATCCGAAGTTTTGAAGAAAAATATTTTTTGTGGTAATTTTTGACGTTATTTTGCAACTTTCCCCGAGTTATTCTTTTTACACTTCCAAAATCGACCTACCTAATAATATATATATATATATATATATATATATATATATATATATATATATATATATATGTGTGTGTGTTTGTGTGTGTGTGTGTGTGTGTGTGTGTGTGTGTGTGTTTGTGTTTCTGTGTGTGTGTTTGTGTGTGTGTGCGCGTGCGCGAGGAGATGCGCAGTAGGGTAGGCTGCCCTACACTACGTTTCGATAACAGGAGCGGCTGGTAGGAAAAAATCTAAGCAACTGTTGGCGATCAGGAGACAACAAAGGAAGCAGCCTGAGACCATCATTTCATATTCCACCTTCGTCCGTTTCACCTACAGAAAGGAGCGCCTTGCAAGGATTGGCTGAAGAAAGGACCGAATTTTGAACAAACAGGAAGCTGCCATTATCTCGTGTGATAAAAGGATGCCTACATAAGTATGTGATATACAGCTTTCTAGGTAGCACATTAACCGGAGGTAATTAAATGACAAAAGGTAGGAATTTTTTATTAAGCTACCCCATTCTCTCTCTCTATCTCTCTCGCTCTACATATATATATATATGTATGTGTGTGTGTGGATTTTGATATTAACTAAAGCTGTATGATATTTATATTATGTAAAATGCAATGACGAAGTTATTCTTTGTAAATTATTGTATATTATTTGGTAGACATTTGTCAGCACAGTAAAATGTAAAAATTACAATATATTCTTTGGGCTAAATTTCAGATTTAGTTAAACATGTGGTCATTAAAGTCTACTAGCTTGGAAACGTATCCCAATTAAAAGCGACAAAACAAAACTATTCAGTTATTTAATAGCAATCACTGAAATTGGCCGATGTTTTTCTTCATTTCCATAACAGATACCCTTATTCCATATGCCAACAAAATAAAAGAAACATAAAAATATACAAATAATATATTGCTTATCAAATGTGTGTGTGTCTGTATGTGTGTACAGACAAAACCTTTTCTATTTACAAACAATCTATTCCTGATAACCAGCCCTTTAGCACATGCATATAGAATACATTAAAACTATATCTTTATCATACACGCAAACGCACGGATTCACACACAGACGCAGACACACGCTCACACATATAGACACACATATCTATCTATCTATCTATCTTATATATATATATATATATATATATATATATATATATATATATATATATATATATATATATATATATATCTTCTAAGACATTTTTATATTTATACATTCTTTTTTATAGATACAAATATTGAAGTAAATGCTCTGTTTATAATAAACAGTATTAAACAACATTTACCGGCCTGAATGTCCGAGAAATGTAAATGTTGTTTTATACTGTTTATTATAAACACAGGGCATTTACTAAAATATTTGTATCTATTAGTTCCAGGAATACGGGTTAGTAGCAAAATATATATCAGTCTTTGGTATTGAAGTATATGACTTCTTACTGAGTTTACGTGCTCGCTCACCGTGACTCCTACAACTCTGTTGCCTCACCCCTCACTCTTCCGGTTACCAACAACCTTTTACTCTGTCACTCTGGACTCGACTCTTCGGTCTTGCTCCCTCGGGTCTTCACATAGCCGTAGTATATGTGTATACTGGGTGAGTCCATTTGTGTAAAAAGGGATGGAACCCTCAACAGATATAAATCCGGGGAGAGCTCAATGTAGATTAAAGATCATTATAATGATAATAAAATGTCGGAGAATTTAATTATCCATTTCTTTTATAATTTTTATTTCATGAATACTGAAAATGTTTATCTCATCAGAACGAAAACCTGATCCGCGAATATATATAATGATTTACACTTCGTAGCTTAGATGTGTCTTTAGTGTACCTAATATGTCGTAACGGATCTAATGACTCTCCCGTATGAGGATCCGACAGCCTCATTTAGTTCTTTTGCTTCTATCGTGATGCCAACAAACACTCGTTGTCACTTTTGCAATGCTCGTTGTAGTAGAGACTTTGTAATCGCAGATCCAACTTATAGTACGCCGTTTAACAATGCTGGTGTCAGACACCTACTCGCACTAGTAGCACTTGCTCGTATACAAATCACTCTATATTGATCTGAATAGAGAAATAGCGTAAAAAAGAGAATCGCTAACCTTATAGTAATAGAGGATAGACTAGAAATGGAGATCCGTATACTACAGAGGATAGACTATAGATAGCGATCAATTAGATGTCATACGAATTCCTATATATAAGTTTCCTCTATGGTCAAGTGATCTACTTAATTCAATAATGGAATCGCCTGTGTTTGCTCACCGGAAATTCATGTTCAAACTCATGTGTTGCCAGCGACACTTTATTCCTACAGTATGTAACAATTCAATGTCGCTAGTAACCTGCATACAAGTCTGCATACTGTGCAACAACGAGAATCTTGAGACATAGCCACAAGGAATATCTGCTAAGCTTTTCCCTGTTGTCTTTCGTCTCTTAGCCGTTCAAACGACTGATTTCGAAATTACTGATACGGCACAAATATATCCAGATATTTTTATCCAGGACAACTCACTTGAAGGTAATATTAGGCACATTGTATTCTGTCGTCACTCATTATTGCAACTTTGCCAGTCGAGCGAATTTGAGAATGCATCATGAAATTCTCAATTCCACCAATCTTGCATTTTACGAGAGGATCAGCATTGGACACTCTGTCGTCAAATGCACAGCCACAGATCGCACGAAGACAACATTTATGTAAGACATATGAGTCATGGGGTTCGCGATTCAGAGCCGTACTCTTGCGCAAAGAAAACTGAAGTGCGAAAGTGAGTTTCAGTGTTCTCTCAAGAAGATGAAAGAGGGTTTGAGGTCTGCAAAGTTTACAGAACCCCAGGAAGCAGCAAATAGGAAGGACTACAAGTCATTCTTTGATGTTCATAAGACATTTTATGGTCCCAGAGAGAACAGAGTCACGCCAGTCATTTTCGACAAATGAACAGATGCTTCTGTCTGATAATTTGATGTCTAACACCATAGATCAAATATGCGCGAGAAACATTCTGGATGCTAAAGTGTGTAAAAGTTAGCGATTTTATTTTGCATTGATTTTTCATGAAAGCATATATCGTGCATACTTTCTACATATCTTCATTGATTTTTACGTATTCGGAAGAGATAAGTTTCATTCATGAATAATGGATCTGTAGAAAAATGGTGGCGTAATGTATTTTTTAAAAACATGGGCTAATAGTTTGTAGTATTGCTATAAATATATTTTCATAATATTTTCTCTTTAAAAATATTATTTTTTTAATAAGGCTGGTATTATTATATAAAGGGTGTTTCATTAATTATATATGTGTGTTTCATTAAGATGGATGAAAGTCAGCAGTAAATAAATCGGTGTTATTGGTGAAAATGTATTTATTTCTCTATTGCATCATGCTATTTAAGTCATGGTAATTATGTGTGAAAAATAATATCGCCCAGATGTCCGCAAATCTAAAAGTAAAAGAAAAAAAATAATCATTAGACGCTTAAACTTAATTCGTATTAAAATCTGTACAAGTTACTGGAACTCACTTTTTATATATATACATTCAATTAGAATCATTCTGCTTCTGTCTTTCAACAAATTCTTCATGTATTTCTTCAATTTTATATCTTCGATCTCTAACACTTTTTTCTTTTCTTACATGAAACAAATATTTTATTCTTTCCATCATTTTTATATCCGTCAGTCGTTTTCTTCCTTTCTAAACATTTTCCCTTCCTTCTTTCCTCGCTTGTTGCTTTGTCCACGGAGGGAAATGCTTTCGTTTCTTTTTCTTTTCATCATACTGTATTTCCTCTTATTGATTTTTGCTTAGGAAGAAAAAACTGTTCAAACTTTCAGCGAATCTTCTGCTAGAGGATCTCAAATGAATTCGCTGTCTTGATAATTGGATGTACGCATGCGCATATCGGAGACATTCTTTCTTAAATTGCAATAAATAATAGTCTATTGAAATAGATAGTACACCAATATGCATTTATTCAGCATATAAATACATTTAGCTTCGTATAAATGTAGATAGAAATAAAAAGAATATAGCCTACTTGTAGCATTAGTTTTGCAATATGCATTAGAAAAATGTCATTAGAAACAAAGAAAAGTGTACTGAAAAGTTATGTTGTATCAGTTCTCTTATACGGTATTGAATACTGGGCAATCTCCTCGGAGATAAAAAAGAGATTTGAAGCAACAGAAATATGGTTCTATAGAAGGATGATGAGAATACTGAGCCAAACATGTGAAGAACGGTGTTCTAGAGGCAATATCAACAAAAGGACACTTGCATTTAGAATCAGGAAGAGATAACTAGAGCGCGCATAATGAAGAACTCAGTCTTGGAGAATTTGACATAGAGATGAAGGAGTGACTATATAAGAGATGAGGGAACATCACTGGCGAGTTTGGGTGAATGGATGATGGGACCGGTTATGGAAAAGATACGAAATATCAAAAGTTATCAAGAACCTCAAGCGACATGAAATCGTGGAGAGCTATGATCGCCAACGTGCTGAAGGGACACGGCACATAGAAGAAAAAATTCAATCCGCATATAATGAAATATTGTCAATGCTTATTTCCACGGTAGTGATACGCCTATCAGCTGACTTGAAGAGGATCAACATGACATTTGGTTGAAAGGTGTGTGCCGGTAGTGTACGGTAAAGACAGAAATAAATGGAGTAACAAAAAAGGCAGACGTGACACGTAGCTGTAAATCAGGGTCAGTGAAAGAAAAGGAAACACCCTTGTTATATGTCGAGAAATCATTCGCAGTTAGATAAAAAGACAAAGAAGTTCGGTGTTTGACCTTTGTCGATGCACGATTATCAGGGTTAGGACGTTGGAGCCAACGAAAGACAAGTGTAGGCAAATGTTTTAGTCGCTGAGATTTGTAATAAAATATGAATGTTTCCGTAAAGGTTGTCAGCTCAAACAATAACCAATCCACTTAAAAAAAGAAAATGAAAAATCATCAGATGTTTAGTTATTTTTTATGAATTTGGTACATTATCTGGCTGAGAACTTCTCTGCATTCCTTTGTATTAGCAAATTCGATTTGAAATTGTCGATTTTACTTGTAGCTCGTGATATTTTGTGTGTAAAATCGATCAGCTACAATATATTTTATAGCAATATATTGTTTGGCAAGGCATAATTTTTCCCATATTAAGGAGAAAACTTATTTAAGAAAACAAATGCATCTGAGTGGCTTGCTAAGTAACGAATAACGATGAGAACGACCTTTAATTCACGGTTTGACAGGAATGATTGTATTAGATCAAACAATCGACCTGTAATACCATAACCCTGGAGCTTACGAAGAAGGCCGGCGTGCCAAACCCTATCAAACGCTTTGGAGATGTCTAGGGCCACGGCACGAGCCTCACCGTTATTTTGAAGGGCTTGGTATGAATGCAGTATAGAGCAATAAGTGAATTTTGAGACTTTCTTTTTCATTGTTTCCTTTACCTTCATGTCGTGGATGATCATGGCTCTCCACAATCTCTGTTTCTTGTAGCTTTTAGCAAATTCTGTCCATTTGACCCGCCGCATTTCACCAACCATTCAGATAAGTTCATCAGGTATGTGATGTTCTGTCTTTCTCTGTTCCTCCTGACTTCAAGACGTCTTTGAGTATCAAATTCTTGAAAGCTTTATCTTCATTATTTGCCCAAAATATTAAAATTTTCTCATTCCGATTCTGCCTACAGAGTGATTTTTCGTTCCATTTTTTTCTTTAGAAAATATTTATTTCTTATATGATCCACCCAATCGATTCTCAGCCTTCTTCCGTAGAATCTCATTTCTATTGCCTCTCATTTTCTCTTCATCTTTGAAGAAGATTCATATTACATAAGATTTCCACATCCTTTTCTTTCTTTCAAACTAAATTTTCCTGTTTCTTATTACATTGTTTAGTTTTTGGAAGGCGTCTTTTCTATTCTAATACGCGTTCGACTTTTCAGTCTCCATTAAAACATTCCTCTTATAATTAACCTTCTTTGTTTGACAATGACATCTTTAATTCGTACCATGGATTTTACTCTTGCCTAGAGCCATACCTTCTCTATTTTTATAGTTGTTGGTTAGTCCTTTCTTCACTCTTTCTTTCCTTAAGGTCGCAAATTTACATAAAACTAAGAAAAATGCAAATACTATACGAATCTTGATTGTTCACATATCTGTCAGATCGAATCACGTAAATATATGCCAATCTTAGAATATGGCAAACGATTTCGGTTATCCGCGAAACATTGATGATTTAATTCGCCAAAACAGATTGGCTGCGTTAGATAAGATTGGTATGCATAGCTGCAAGATGTTAAGATTTTATTAATTAGTACACATGACTTAATTGGTATTCATAGTGTGTTCCTAAAGTATTTCATTTTCTTGTGTTTTTCTCTGTTTTTAGAGTTGCCATTTTAATTAAAGTAGAACATCGTTTCTTCGAAATGAGATAAAATACCATTTGTCATAGATGAGATAACAACCAAAAAATACATTATCTAAAAGCATTTCGGATATTATTATTATTAATATTATTAATGCAACATTTAGAAATGGACGCAATTTAGCAATAGAAAGAGAATAAGCAGTGTTTAACAATGTTTAACGATATTTCGATAAAATGTCCTTCCTTAAGTTATCTCTAAAATTTGCATACAAGTACATAAATATAAAACAAAATCTACAAGAGATTACAAGTCCTTGTACAAACGTCGGTTGTCTTGAGGAAAACGGTTGTAGTGGTAACCAATGCGTCAAAATGGGTGAAAACCAACCGGCGGGAATGGCATGCTAACTGAAACGTGAGTAACCTGATACTGATTGTATTTATTGTGAAACCTTTCTATAAATTGGTTAGTTACTAAGAGGAAATAATCAGACAGTTCTGTATAAATCCTCTTGAACTCTTATGTCATTCCCCCGGGGCAGGACGTTAGTTTGCATATGTAATTATTCACGTGTTTTAAGGGCCGAAATGTCGGTGAATTCTGGATATTGTTTTCAGAATATGCACCTCATAATTTTCGCCGAAATTACAGTTGTCTTTAATAAAACATACCTTCAGGGCAGCAGAGCTTTAAAATTAGGGTTTTCCTTTTCCTAGATGGACTACCTCCCTGAGCTGTAGAGCTCCATTTACTCGAAACAGTTGGTTATGTCTAATCATGGAAAAGGCTATGGAGAAAAATCCGGACAGAAAAGCCAGAGTAGAGACTTGATGACTGTTGACTGTCAATACTGAGAACCTTCCAGAAACCACTGTAGCCAAGTCAGCCCCAGATATAAGGCCCCCAGGATCCTACTGGTACGCCCGAGAGGTGGCACATGTAGTCGGGGCAGCACAGTGCCTCCATACACTATCGCCCAGGCCCTGCAGCCTGGGGAAGTAACTCTGGTGTCACCAACAAAGGACCCTACTCTGTCTCGCGAGATAAACGCGTGCCTACTGGGATAAAATTATTATTGTTGCTATTGTTATTGTTGTTTTGCGTTTCTTTGAAATCAAGTGATGGAAAATCTGCAACTAGATAACAGAACTTGCATTGTCAAAATGGTAATTTGAATTTCATATTCTTGCAAACGCGTTTTAGGGTTGCTTTTAATTGATCGCAGAGACCTAACGAGGATTTCTACCAAAGAAGTTTCTTTAGGACAGATATATTTAACTAGAACTATAGGAATGGCATGAATCTGGTTTGTTGAACTGAATAGATATATCTAATTTGAAAATCGTAAAATATTTCATTTTGACAGTAACTTCACAACTGTTTTCCTTCTCTGTGAATGTATTTGTTAATTCTAAATGCTTGTCTCATTAGAATCTTCTTCAGATATTAATTTTCTTAAGGTGTATCAAAAATATTTTCATTTTTCTATATACGTTTACTACCAGGTTTGTCGGCACAGAAAAAAATCTATCCATGATTTTACTCTATTTTAATTATTATTATACTTAATTCGGCTTACGTCTATATCTCGTTAAAAAAAACCTGTTCTCGTTCGAAGTTAAGCAACTTCGAGATGTAAGAATACATGGATGGGTGACCACGTGGGAATATAAGAATCTCTAACCTTAGATATAAAAGTAGTGCAATGGATAAAGGCTCGGAATAAGAAATCGGAGACTCGAATTCCATTCGAGTTTGTTATTTTATCATCCTTGCAAATACACTTGGGAAATGTATAAATGCAGGTATCAACTTCCTAAGTATGGGTTAAATAGTAGGCTGCCATGTAACGGAAAATTATTAGTCTCGGCAAAGAATTGTTAAAAACGGGGAAAAAAGAATTATTCTTTAAATCCAAAAATAACATAGGAAAGATTGAAAACTCGTAGAAGCCAATCTGAATCCAATCAAACATTAAATTATCTCAGGTACGCACTTTAGACTATCTTATACTCCAGTATATTAATACTATTTTTACTGTTGCTATTAGTGTTGCTATTATTTTAATTACTATTGTTATATTCTTTACTTTGCATTTTGTACATTCCGGAACCTACTCTTTATCGCGAAGTAATAAATTACGAATTCTGTGTGTGTTTAAATTCTACCTTTAAGTGATAATTAAATTGTTTTTACATTAATAGTACGCTACTGAAGAGACAAGAAATTCCAGTGTAAATGTTTAAATCTCTTCTCAACAGGGTCAGCTTGTTAATATTCTTCCACTTATCTATCTATCTATCTGTATATATATATATATATATATATATATATATATATATATATATATATATATATATATTCTTCCGTATATCGAATCGAGTTCTCTCAGTCATTGTGTGTTTATCTAAAATAAATACGCTCAAATTCACCTTTACCACTGCCGTGCGCCAACGACTTATAGGGAGAATCCTCGACTGACGCCAATTCAGTCGGGTTTTGATCCTAGCTAGACGCAACCGGATGTCTAGCCACACTGATGAGCTGAGATCCAGTGAAACAGTCGGTCTGTGGATGACAGTGTATATATGTATATTTTAAAGATGTAATAATAATACAATGAATCAATTAGCAATATTAACGTAATTAATGGCGAATTCTTTTCGCTAACAGACTTAATATAATCATTAACTTCATAACAACCCCTTAAATGACGCGGTTCTTATGTATACAATTATTGTTAGAGTTTTATTTCTCAATGGAAAAAATTACAGCCTGACGATGGGAAGTTTTTGAAAGTAATGACTACTCTAAGATCACAAAATCATTCTGACAACAATTTTGTAATTGATTCATTGTATAATTACTTCTTTATAATATATATATATATATATATATATATATATATATATATTGAGGTGTCATTTTTTCGGTTTACGTTTCAGGTTCTTTTTGTTATAACAGATAACTTCTTCATCTGGTGTCGCTATCCTATCTATGAAAAACATTTTTGTTTGTAGTCGGCAATATATACGCCTTTTATATGCTTGTAAGTATGAATGTTAAATTCTCAAAGACTAGTGACCCAGTATCTTTTTATGCCTGTTTCACAATGATGTTCGTATCTTCGTCCAGTATTTGGCACACTTCCATCCTGATATATGTTCCAATAAAAACAATTCCAAATATTAATATATCGACCTTTGTATTCTTTAGCTTTCAGGAGTTGAAAAACCAGGTACGTAGTTGTCAATAGACACAATATATTGTTCACAATTTCCATATATTCCAAACTACACCATTCTTCACATTATACTGATCATTCCTGGAATATTGGCTTGGCACATTTAAAGCGATTATAAAACACTTTATCGCTCTCTCTCTCTCTCTCTCTCTCTGTGTGTGTGCGTGCGTGCGTGCGTTTAGGCATTCACCGATAAGTTTAGTGATTGCCTATATTCGAATCGTTACAATTAAATGTATTTGGACGATGAAATGCATTCTCTTTCCAGGTTTTTTTTTTTTTTTACATTAAAGTCTATTGCGTAAGCCTCTTTTATTATTTATTATTTTGAATATAATTACCATTTTGGTTATGTTTGGAGTTTTATATGTATGTATATATCCGAATACAAGGTTGTTGTAGATAGATTAAACTCCCAGTAACCAAAAACACTATTTTTTTTCAAAAAGTGCTCAATACAGCATAAAGTGAATAATATTGCGTGTTATAGCATCTTTATGTAATAATAATAATAATAATAATAATAATAATAATAATATATATATATATATATATATATATATATATATATATATATATATATCAATATGTCGGTGTGTGTTTGAATCTATCTATCAGTCTGTTTTAGTCTGTCCATATCTCTATTTGTCCACCATCTTTATTGCTCTATTCACTATCTATCTATCTATCTATCTATCTATCTATCTATCTATCTATCTATCTATCTATCTATCTATCTGTCTCTATCTCTGTCTCTCTCTATATAAACTGTGTCTAGAGATTATATGCAAGTTATGAATTGGCATAAAGAGTTGCGTCTTTAATGTTAAAGTCCTATTATCTGTTGTTTAGATTCTACTCTATTGAGAAAACTATTGTTTTTTGGTTGGAAAAAGTTTTACTAAGTTAACAAAACAGACTAATTTTCTGGTAGTTTGGTACATTATTATACCTTGTAATACTAATGTACAAAATAATATTTCGTCAATTTCTTAAAGGAAAAAGATTAAAAAAACATTTTATTTTAAAATAAAAGATATATTAACAAAAAATAGAACTAAAATTTATTGCTAAATGCTCCTTTCATTTCCTGAGGTCAACATCTCAGATATTTTTGGCTGGTGTTGTTTTGAGGTCAGACTTCCATTAGCCTTCCATTATAAAAATCTCTCTTGATCCACAGGTTCTCAATGGGATTCAAATCACAGCTATTTGGAGGCCAGTCTATAAGAGAATCTTCAACAAACCCCTTTTCTTTCAACCAGGATTTTATAAACTTTGATGCATGACTTGGTGTGTTGTCTTGCATGAAGATCATAGATCTACGCTTAACTAAAGACTGGTTATCAAGCCATTCAAAGAAATATTGCTTGAAAATTACAGTAACTTTTGGAATTCATTTTAACCCCGTCTTTCAGTTTAAATGGACTCACGAGCTCATTACCAATAATCCCAGCCCATATCATGGTTTCACCGCCACCTTGTTGGCGTTTAAAAATTTTCTTGTGTCATGTTGCTTGCAAACCCATCCTCGAGCCCATCCATCGGGCCCATCAACGGTGATCCTTGATTCGTCTGTAAAAAGCACTTTACTGAAATCAGTTTTCATGTAATTTTTTGCCCACTGCAATCTTCTTTCCTTATGCTCATTTTTTTGTTAAAATGGGTTTCTTTATTTGATTTTTAACGTCAGCAAACTTCCTTAATGCTTTACACCTTGTTTCCGTTGACACCATAGGAGCTCCAGAGGCCTCAAATATAAACTTGACGCATTTTGCTTTCTTATTAATTCTCTTCGGATATGTGATAGATCTCGCTTTGTTAAATTCCTGATTTCAGCCTGAGACTTTTTTTCCTTGGCTGAATTCCCATTTGAACTATTTTCTTGATTGTTCCATGATCCCTTTTTCAAATCGTTAGAAATTTGAAGCGAAGACTTTCATTTGCTAATTTCTTTGATTTTAGTTCTTTTACACGAGCCATAATACTAAATTACATATTACAGAAAAAAATACTAAATATCAATCTGAAATTGAAAATTGGGACTTAATTGCTTTCATGCTTACTCGCTATACATACTAGTACAAATTATTTCATTGGATAACACATATCTATGAATTTTACATAAAATATTTGACAATACCTCTTTTGCATATAATCTCTAGACGCAGTTAATATATATATATATATATATATATATATATATATATATATATATATATATATATATATATATATATATATATGTACGTGTGTGTGTATATTCTTGAATATTACACGCTTACCTTTGTATTACCAGACATTGAATCATGGTATTAGTGTCATCCAAATATTTTGATTGACCTTTCAACCCCTGACGAATATGCTTGAACCTTCTGATATTTAAAAGCCTTTATAAACCAATGACATTATTACCCTTGCATATAAACACGTGCAAGAAAATAAATCCTACATTCGCCTTGATAAAGTATAGTTTTATTGTAAATGACGGTTCCGTATAGGATGCAGGTTCGAATCCTGTCAAAGGACGAATATTTTCTATGAAAATTTTCGGACATTCAGGCCGGTAAATATTATTTAATAATGTTTATTATAAACAGAGCATTTACTTAAATACTTGTATCTAGAAAAAAAAGAAAAAAAAAGAACGTTAAACATAAAAATGTCTTTAATAAATAAATTGTCGTACTTTGTCCATTTCTTAATATATATATATATATATATATATATATATATATGTGTGTGTGTGTGTGTGTGTGTGTGTGTGTGTGTGTGTGTGTGTGTGTGTGTGTGTGTGTGTGTGTAACAAAACAGCATACTAGTAAATAGCATTTAAAATAATATAAGATAGAATATATATTTCTCTATGGGTAAAGTTCTATTCCGAGACGGTGAACATTGGAGTCAACACAAGGAGGCGACAGTCTGTTTCATGCATGAACGCAAATTTTAGGTCATATGTGTTGTACTTATGCTAGACTATGCGATCATCCCAATGCTGCATTATGGGTAGCAAGGTCTTTTGTATTATCCAAACTTGTATTGAACAGGCGTTAACGATTATCTTATAATTTACGCGAAAGACTATCAAGTAGGAATAATTGTGAATCCGAATGCAGTTGTTTGTAGCTAATTTATATTGTAGTTTGTTAATTTTTTTACATATTTAATTTATTTCTGTCTATATGTGCAGTCCAAGTTTGTTCATTTGTTTATTACTTAATTTATTTTAGTTTATTTAATTATTTTTTTGTAGTCTTGATATCTTATATGTTTAGTTTAAAGTATTGTCTTTCTGCTTTGTATTTTGTGCATATATTTGTATTAAGCCTAAAATATAAATAAATAAACCAATTAACAAATAATGAATGAGCGAACGGCGAAGCTTTAGTTTGGAGGACACTTACTGTGGTTTGACCTGCAAATGAATGTGTTGCGACGTCTCTATTATTCCAAGACATACTACCCATGAATAAATAAATAGATATGTAGAAATGATCTGTTACTTAGCGACACTACGAGCACGCCCCGTCTTGGGACTGATGCTAACGGCTATGAATAGTAAGTTATTGCTGGTGATCAAGTAACATTAAGTCTTTCCAAATGATCAGCAAATAACTTTTAAATGGTTTCATTGCTTTTTATGGTAACCATAATGGCGAGCTTAGCTCTTTCCTTATAAGGAAACACCTGACATTCTTTAACCAACTATTTAGCGTTACTACACGTTTAAATTCAACACTCTTTCTCTCTATTTGCATGTGCTTTCATTCTATTTACATGTGAACTATTATCAAAAGCTTCATCTAAGAATGAAATATTGAGAAAAAAATTCTGGTATTTTGATTTTTCTATTTTGTCATTATTTAATAAGGTTTCACGTACATTCGACTTGGGTCATACACATACACAGGTACGCACATTTCCTCATAGCTATGTTTTTAATGTTTATTTATTTTTTCATTTCCGTTTCAGCTCTATACACCGTTATTTGATAATTATTTAGTTATATAAAAATACATGGAAGTAGCTTATTGACATTTTGACCGAATTTAAGAACGAAGACAAGGACTTTAATTTCATTTTCATTATATATAGGAGGTTTGATTTGGTTTTGGTTTTTTATTTAAAAAGAAAAAAAGCTCTTTATTTCGCAATAAACACCCTCACTTGATAAAACATCAGGAGTGTTTTTGTTATAACATACACATATAATTTTTGAATATATATATATATATTATTTGTTTATTGTTCTCATCTTTTTCGCGATATTTATCACAACGTTCAGGCCGTTGTACGCTCCGGCCTTCTTCAGGTGGTTGGAATGTCGAACTGAACCATTTATTTCGCTCACTAGGGTAGACTGTTCTAGTTCGACGTGCCATGTTTGATGGATGTCAATTATTAGTTATCTCCTGTTAATTTCCTTCTGAAAGTTCTCCACTGCCTTAACCGGGTATTGAACTCACACTCTTTGGGTCCTGTCACTGAATCTGACCAACGCCTTTATCCACTGTGCCATGTGTCCTTGAGGACATCTGGGTATGAATTTCTGGGTATTATAATGCTAATGTCTTCAGCAACCATTTTTACCAAATTTTCATATTGCAATTTTGCTGTTATCATTCATGTTTTTACCAGAGCTCATATTACAACTATGTTGTTATCATTGCTTATCTCTGCCACTCCTTATTACTGGTTCCCATATTGTATTTATTTCTATGCTTGGTCGGAGAGATTTTTGTGGCCTAGCATATGTGCTGATTCCTTAAGTTTACGAATTTTCCAATGGTGTTCGTTGTCAATGATCTCAACCTGATCCCACAGAGGGCGGTGATCTCCCTTCTCTTTCCATATGTGGTCAGCCACGCCTGATTTTTCCACTTCCCCTCATGTTACAGCTTTCTGATGTTCTTGAAACCTTAGCTTGAGGGTGCGGTCTGTCTCTCCTTTATATTCCTTTCCGCAGCTGCTCGGGATAGCGTACACAAAGTCTTTAGTCATGTTCTCCTCGATGGGGGGGGGTCTTACTCGGGAGAGATATCTGCGAAAGTTATATATCTGTCGTCAAGTTTTGAAGGTCGTCCTGATGTTATATGGACCGCAGATCCTTTGTA
Source organism: Acanthosepion pharaonis (assembly GCA_903632075.3). Lineage (NCBI taxonomy): Eukaryota > Metazoa > Mollusca > Cephalopoda > Sepiida > Sepiidae > Acanthosepion > Acanthosepion pharaonis. The sequence continues at coordinate 5,009,051 of CAHIKZ030005380.1, forward strand.
TTTTCTCTGATAACCCCTTCGCATAAGGCAGGCAAACTGTTTTCTGAGTGTTGTTGTCCTCCTCCTCTTGTACCCGCCTATCCCAGTTTTTTTGGGGCTGCTGCCATGTACCCAGGGTAGTTGTTACGTTGTAGGGTACTACTTATGCTGACCAATTCTATATCTAATGTCTCTGGTTCGCCACTTATGACGTTTGCTCGGTGTTGTAAGCAACGGACGATCCGTTTCTTTACGCTGTATGGATAGTGGAAGTTGAAATTGAGGTACTGTCAGGTGAATGTCGGTTTACGGTATACGTATGTCTTGAACCCATGCTCTGTTCGACATATTAGAATATCCAGGAATAGGAGTGTGTTGTTACTCTCTTTCTCCATTGTCAACTGTATCGAAGGTCTTATTGAGTTCACATGGTCCAGTAGAACCTGAACCTCTTCCTGGTGTGGCCAGAGAATGAAGGTGTCATCTACGTACCTTAACCATATAGTTGGCTTTAGAGATATAGATTCTAATGCCATTTCCTCAAAGGATTCCATGTATATATTCGCCGTTGCTGGTTATAATGGCGAGCCCATTGCTAAGCCCTCATCCTGTCGATATATGTGTGATCCCATTCCGAAGTGTGTTGTTTGTGTACAGAAAGTCAACATCTCCATCAGATTATCTATTGGAATACTGGTCCATTCTTCTAGGGAAGAGTCAGAAGCCAATCTGTCTCTGACTACTAATAGTGCCTCCTCCATTGGTACCTTGGTGAACAAACCCACCACGTCCAAGCTCACCATCTGGTTGGATAGGATGGGAGCATCTTTGATTATTTCCACGAAGTGGGCGGAGTTTCGGATATATGACGGACACATTCCGATCAATGGGTCAATTATATCTACAAGGAAGCGACTCAGAGGGTGGCACACAGAGCCTTGGCAACTAACAATACCGTCTTTGTGAATCTT
>CAHIKZ030005380.1:5012500-5115000 GCA_903632075.3 Acanthosepion pharaonis
AGAATAAATCCAAATAAAATTGATATCTCTCGTATTAGATACATGAATGAATGGAATATATATATATATATATATATATATATATATATATATATATATAAGGGAATTTCGAACTCAGCATTTTATACAATTTACAGGAATATTTTTTCTCGTTTCCCTGACTACATCTATGGATATCTCCTACAATTCATATTTACTATTCCTCAGTTATTTCTCGTACCGTTATCACTGAGTTCAAATACACAGTGCTCAGCCCAACCATTGAATTCTCAATATGTCACCAGATTGAGGATACAACTTATACTCTATAAGGACAGTCATGTGTACAACACTTGGAATCTTAAACAATTTGTCTGTTGGTGAGAGCTACTGATGTTGTTACCTCTTATGCTTTGCTCCGATGACTGAGGATCTCTTTTCTACCACAGTTTGCTCTTTTCATGCATTCTTACCTGTACTCTTTCTTTAACAACGCCTCCCATAAAACATGTCGACTATTTTACACACCTGGGGAACGAGATAAATTCCACTGAAACTTTGTGAACATTCACATAGCTAAAACCTGGGCCGCCTCTAAAACTGTATTCATAGGCTCCAACCAGAAGGCTCAATACACATTTTCTCAAGTAAATCAATAATATGTGTAGAATCTTTTGCATAGATAGAAAGTGGGGTAAATTCTAATGAAATGGATGTAGAAATTCGCATGGCTGCAGCTTAGGCCCATTTGAATAAAATGTAAACTGGAAATCTGATCTTCCAGACAAACTTAAGCGGAGATTCTTTCAAGCCATTTTAGATATGATATTTATGACTGATGACATTGCCTGGAAATTAACTAAAATCCTACATTCTAAGCTTTATGGTATCTACACTCGGGTGCTGAGAGCTATATTAACATTTCCTCGGTAAAACTTCCAAATAAATCACATCAATATGGATATGTTCCTGATATTTCTACAACCTTACGCGGACACAGAATATGCATTGCAGGGCACTGCTGGCGAGCAAAGCAAGAAATCACGAGTAATCTACTGCTCTGGAGACCTTTCCATGGGGCAAAGCAGGTTGGTCGCCCAGAAACCACCTATATTGACCAGCTATGTTGGGATGCAGAAGGCCTCCCTAACAAACTTTTGGCCTGGCTGTAGTACCGTGATGGGTTGCGTTATAGAATTATGATTGTCCATACTAAATCGACCGAATAAACAATGAATAGATCGTATTTATTTCTCCATCTCCGAAACTAGGGCCTTTTCATTTCTGTTGCTGGAACCCCTTTCTGATTAACCATTGGTTCTTGGTCAATTGCAGGTTGATGAGGCTTTTTTAAAATATATTTGGAAGTTTTGAATTCAGAGTTGTCCTTTTCATACACTGGTTGGTATCCAAGGCTATGTGGCCCAGGTGTTTACAGATGGATGAAAGGATATATTCAATAGCCCAGGATTTGTACGTAACTGACCGGAATTCGAACTCGACTCTACGATTCCACAATCCGAGTCGCTATCCATTATTTCACCGTGCCTCGTATTTATTTCAGTTCGAGGTCGTTTCATCCGAACATTTCATTAACTTTTATTTTATAGGTTTTTCAATACACCAGCAAATTCTTTATAATTTTGTTCTTACTAATTATGTTTTGCCATTGTAGTCTGCTAGAGAATATATACTTTCTTTGTTTTGGCTTTACCAAACTTAACCTATATCCTGGTCTCGATCCATGTCTTTTGTTATCAGTATTATTAATTCGGTTAGGAAACACTTGAGTTCCTGTCTATGTTTGCCTCTATTTCTTTACCCGAGTCATTATGTATAATATCCCGATCCTTATTTTAGTTGGTCTATAATTTCGAACGAAAACGAGGCGAACGTTTTTGGATTGATTATATTTTAATATTAGTTTTACATTTTTTATATGAATTAATAGCATGCTTATTTTAGTGACAGAATAAAGATTAAAAAATCTATAGATATTGCGGTGACTATAGCGAAAGACTCCATTCCCCTTTTGTTATATAAGAACATATTCCGATTCTTCTGACGAATAATTCAGCAAGCAATATACTCACTACCGTGTCGTACATCAACAGTCTGTATTCATTGACCTAGGTTTTAAATTTTTCTTAAGTTTTGTAAAGAACATCAAATTTTTAACTGATTGCGCAAATAACAAATTACATCACTGAGCTAAAAACAATTTATCAGATTTCGTTAACACTGCCGAAAAGACGACACTGAAAATGACAGCACATACTTGTTATTTTCTTATTTAACTGCTCAAGCATATATAATTTTTTTTTAATCGGGTTCACCCCAAGCAAGGCCGCAAAGCCACTACGACACAATGGGTTAGTGGGTGGGGAAGAATCAGAAAGGAGAAATATTACTAAGGATCAAGAACAATAGTGATTAGGAAGACAGTAGATAGCGACTGATATTGAATTTAAATTTTTGAAGATCAAAGTTCGCCGGAAAGCATGGAGCCGTAAGAGAGTTCCACAAGCGAGATGTAAGAGAAAAAAAATTGTTAGCATCTTTAAATTGATAACTTGTTGTCAGTCTTGTACTGTCCATAAATTCATAGATTCTAGGTATCATAGCGATAACCTCATCTGAACAATTACCATGAAAGTATTTATAGAAATGGAACAGGGGAAAAAAACAAATTACGGCAATGGGAAAATGGCTGAAGGCGAGATGTGAGATCAGGTCAATAATAATGGGATTCTTATTTGGATTTTATCAAGAAACTCTAAATAAATAGCACCGGTCCATATATTACAGCAGTATTCTAAGAATGAACGAATGGCAGACTCATATATATGCAACATAAATTCTGGAGAGAATTGTCTAGCAAGAAACAGCGAACCAATTTTCTTAGCAGCTGACCTAGCAATGGATTCACTATAGTTTTTTCACTACATAATCATGGCGTGAAGGGGCAACAAGCCATTCTCCTGGAGGTTAGCATCAGTCATGCTGATAGAAAGCAGAAATAAACAAGCCATTCTATGCTGCAGTTAACAACAGACTGAATGTCGTTTTTGACATCAGCCGCCAATTTAACCTAAACTAACTGATCAAAATTACTCTCGAGACAAGAGTAAATGACATCAAGTTTAGAGCTGATGCTATCGGGAAGGCCGTTAATGAGAATAAAGAAAAACGAGGATAGAGCCCTGGGAGCGGGATACTTGCTTTATTACAAAAGGATCTACAAGAGATAACAAATATTAATTTCATTGTAAAGTAACAAAAATAATGATTTATATTTTGGTTAAAGACACTATACAGGTTGATTTGTATATTTATTGAAAATAGTTCAATTTGACAACCCATTGCTTTGAGTATAGTTCTTATTGTCATAATATGCTCACCGCCGCGTTCTTTCAGGTTTGACACAATTGAATATGAGTTATTTGAAACATCGCTCTCTATTATGGGCCATGTTGAAAAGTCCATGATATTAATACCGTCATACAAATCGGGTTCTTTGTCTTGAAACTTTCCTTGTGAATTAGCGTAAAACCTATGGTTTTTGCTGTCCTGGGTATGACGATAAACTCCATCCGCGTCCTGGTCAAGACGATAAAATACGTCCAACAACAAGGCCTCTGATCAGGAAGCTTCGAGGTGCATGAAACCACCTCATAATTGCTAGTTTTCCCAGGTCTACCCTTACTCGGGGTGGTAGCACTTGTTAGGGTCCCAGCCATGGGTAAATAGTTTACTCCTAAACTGGGGTCTAAACCACTATGAAAGTGTAAAAATCGGTTTTAATACCAGAAATACTTTGTAAAAAAATATTACTAGCAATAAGTCTTTGAAGAAAATTATGATGCAGTTTCCAAATTTCTCGTGCAGTGAATTGCATCATAGTGCTCTTTTTCTTACAGAGTGTGGCCAACTGACCCCGCCATACTGTGCAGTCAACAAAATAAAAAGCAAACGACGCGCATGCGTGAAATTAAAAAATATAAAATGTCGGTAATTTAACGCCTCCCCCCTCAAAAAAAGAATCTTACGAGCAATTCATTTTTGGAAAAAATATTACCAGCTATACATTTAAAAAAATTACCAGAAATACATTTTTGAAAAAAATATTAACAGCGATAAAAATCTTATCATTAAATAACCGTTTGAAGTTGATATGCCGTAAAACAAAACAAACCAAACCTATGGTTTTGTTATTCATCACGAAAGACTGCTTGCCTGAGCAAGTGAAGAGTTTGTCGGTGATACGCCGAATCTCCTCGAATATTTTCTCCATTCTTCCAAACAGTGTTAGCTTGGAGGCGTTTGAGAAAACTGTCATTTTTAATATTCTACTTCATACTACTTAGCCACCCCATCCGAAAGATGCAGGTCGTTGACATGTTCCTTGTGCTTCTTCGTGGCTTCATAATCACCTACTTGACAGCTTCAATGACTCCTCTTGCGAACGAAACTGTTCCTTCCTGGAATTGAATCTGATGAGATTTTTTGTTGCTCTTCAAACATATCCCACACATGAAAAACAGTTTCTCTGCAAGCATTTGACTGTTTTATCACCTTACAATTCTTCATGCCAGCCAATTTCAACGTAATACAGTGATTACGTTTTGTTTGAGCGTCTACATTTAATTAATCTGTAAACAATAAAAGAAAAGAAAGGTAGAAAACCATATGCGAAATTTGAAATTATGTTTCAGTTTTTGTTTACATAATCAGTAAATTTCTATGTATAAATGATGGGTAAATGTTTATGCCGTATCTAGTTCATTGCAAAGAGAGAAAAAGCAACGAGTGTATGAAGCAATATGTGTTGTGAAATGTTAATTATAATGTAGAAGTTTATATGTTTTCATCTTTAAAGTGCATAAATATCCAGTTGATAGGAATTGAAGGAAATATTATTATTCCCTAGTAATTATAATTTTGCACTCGTAATATCTAGCACGTTAAATAAAGAAGAAATGGACAATGATCCCGAGTATAAAATGATGGAATCATCTACCTTACACCGGTGGTTCAAAATAGATTTGCCTATGTGACTCCCAATCCTGTCAGCAATATTCCTATTGCCCATCAATCGAGGCTTGTTCGACCATGTGCCTGTCACATTGACAATGTCTGAGTGAGAAGATTGCTTACGTCTTATTCAAGGTTTTGGAATAATATTACATTCTTGGTAAAATATTAATTTTCTGGCAAATATTAAATCATCCAAGTATATACACTTACTGTCTACATTTGACTCCCTGCAACTTTTTTTGTCTTTTTTTTTTCTTTTTTTTCCCCCAAAATTATAATAACCATTTAAATGTTACTACAATGTTCGCTTTCCGAATCTCACAATGGTCGAATTGCCAGGAATGGGAATTGTAATATTAGCAACATCCTTAGAAGTATACTTTAGGCATTCATTGAACGAGCAGTCATTAACGTCCTGGTGTTATCTTGACCAAGAATATGAGTGTACTAGACTTGTTCAAACTGTTAATCCCTCATGATGTTGTGCTAATCTCCTAAAAATTATAACTAAGACCTGTTCAGAAATAGTTCAAGTATAAAACACCGGTGTACTTTTGTGGCGTCGAGCAAAGATAAATATCCCTTAGCAGGTGTCTGTAACATGGATTGGCTAACCGCCCTAGAAGACAGAAATGCACGGATACGAGTGGCTAGATACGCTTGAGAGTAAGTAAAAAAAAACTACCTTCAGCAATCTGTTATTATCTTCAGTAGTGGAGGTGATTTTAATAATACATTACTTTGGAGGGTTCAGATTCTAACACAGGAAATCTTCACCATATTTTCAGACTCTTCGGTACTATTTTTTACACTTCAATAGCTATCGGTAGAATTGTCTCTTTTAGGCAGAACACTTTAATTATGTGCCTATCAATTCCCAAAATATTTCCTAACACTTTTCACTATTTAACGTTTACTCTCGACGCTGATAAAATAGTTTTTTCTTCTACATGACGAATTTTTTTTTCTTTGTCTGCGATAATTGGAAATCGAGCAGGGATTTTTTGGTAACTTTGAATTTTAAAATTCCATATAATTTTACATTTCGTTTTATTCATACTCTTGATCGACAATTTAAAGCGGTTCACATAATTCAGAATGGACCGTTGTTTGTACACAGTTAACAGGTTGTAAACTTTATTAGCGAATATATAAACTTAGTATATGACGGAACACGGATTGTATTTCCTATTATGACCGCATTTAAGCTGACAGTGTAGACAAAATTATCTTCTTTATGTACCCTGTTACTTCAGCATTCTATCATTACATATGCTTTATATTTTTTAGAAATTGTTTTTTTTTTGTCTTTTTCGTGAGTCGTTCATATACTGTTCTGCCATCAAGCTCGTTCCGTATGTGACTCGCATTTGTCATTTCTCACCTTTTCACATGTGAGTGTCAAATTTTCCAATCCTTTATTCTCTTCATGAGTCAAAAGAAATTCAGCAGCCTCTTTCTGATTCTAAATATAAGCGTCTTTTTCTTTCAATTTCGTTGCTTCGTCCATGTTGTTATCAGCATTCTTCTCTGTAGCAATATTTTTGGCATCCAGTCTCCGATTCACATGTGTAGTAAGAATCCAACATTTATTAACATATAGTGAGATTTCTATTATATTGCGTTTCTTCGCTCTGTTCTTCGTAAGGAAATCATTTTGTTTCTTATTACTTTGTTTTGACTTTAGAAGACGTCTTTTCCCATTCCACTTCGCCTTGTGTTTTCGATGTTACATTTACCGTCATCAGATAAATCGCGGATGTTTAAACTTCTACATTGTGCGATGGATAAATTGTCTTCTAAATGACAAAAAATGAAAATAACACTGATATCTCATTTTAACAGATACATTTACCAAAATTACACAAACATATCCTGAAGTCATAAAGAGTAAATTTATTCAATAAAATCGTCATTAGTCTCAACCACGGTCACCAGACGACTTCGGAATCTTCTGCAACGTTTCTATGTTGGCCCATGCTACCATAATCCTTGTCTTCAGTCTATCTTTGGTGTTACAAAGAGTTTTTTTTTTTTTTTTATCTCAGGCTCAACTGCGCCCCAAACATAATAATCAAGTGTGTTGTTCTGGGAAGTTAGGTGACCAGATGTAAGGGATGGTGTCGTCACAGAAATTGTCTGTGTTCTTCCGCTTCTCGTTAAGCTCTTTTGCCAGATATAGGGTGTTCCAGATGCCAACGACTTGGCCCAGGACAGCACTACCTCATCAAGGCACTCGATGCATGCCTCCGTGCTGAATCTGAGGTCCTGTAGAAAGAAAAATGGAGGCATAACGTCGCTATCACTAGTGATCACTCCAAAGGCCACGATATTGACTATATATATATATATATATATATATATATATATATATATATATATAGCCTCTACTCTGTCCTCACATTAACACCCGAAATCTGTGAAATGTTCATATTGGAACTTCCGGCGCGAATAGCTAGCAGTATCTGATGCCGTTTCAAAATTTCTCGGGGAGTGAATTGCGTCGTGGTGCTCTTTTTCTCACAGACGGTTGCCAGCTGACCCTACTCTACTGTGCAGTCAACAAAATCAAAAACAAACGACGCGCATGCGCGAAATTAAAAATACAAAATGTCGGTAATTTACTCTTCACATCCTGTATATATGTTTGATTTGAAGATTTTTATTTCCTAGCTCGCATCTGGGAGTATTTCACTTGCCGATAACCATGCATGAATCTTCTCCACAATTGATAGTTATTCCTTTCTTCCTTTTCTGCCTTATCTCGGAGATACTACAGTTTTCTTTCTGTGTCTGCCATCAATATTGTGTCATCTGCATATCTTATGTACTTATGCTTGTATCCACAAAAACAATTACAAATTGAATAAATCCGGCGAGAAGACACATCTTTGTCTTAGACACTTCTCTATTTTTTATGTACATATCTATTTCCCTTTTCTATCCGTATGAAGACATGTTGTTCTGAGTATTAGTTATTATTCTTATAGCTTTACTAAATAAATCAAGATTTCAATGCAGTTGAAACGGATCTTAAGTCGACATTTTACATAATCTACGAAAAATAGGTAGGCTTCCTTTTGTATCTGTTATTCTCTCACGTTCACGATTCTAACCATAAATATCGACTGGCTATACAGAATGGTGATGATGTTAAGACTAATATTTATTATTATTAGTAATACTAGCATTAATACAAATTAGCTGCCATATTAATATTTTATTATAAACATTTCAATCATTATCAGAAAAAAGAGGTGAATTTATGAAAGAGATTTTTTTAAGCATTTCCCCCCAAGCAAGGCGGGAAGCCACTAGCACGCAAGGGGCTACAGATAGTTGGAGCGAGAGCACAGAGGAGTGATAGAGAAAAGGATGCGGAGAAGGATAGTAGATAGATAAAGACAACAGGAATAGGGAAGGGAGTTCCACAGGCGAGAGGTGCTGAGATATGAAGCTATTGGAGTAAAAGAGACGGCTACATTTAACTGTTTCGCAGACGAGATGCCAGATCAGGGCCAATTACGTTGCTTATTTGTCTCTGGATCTTATCAAGAACCCCGAGGCAAACAGAAGGGGCTTCAAACCATATATGTCAGCAATACTCCATGCAAGGGCGAATGGTTGATTTGTAGATCTGGATGATCGATTCCGGGGAGAAAAATTTCCTGGCGCGGCACAGGGAGCCAACTTTCCTTGCGGTGGACGAAGCAAAATAGGATATATTTTAAATACAATGTCTCAACGCCTTCTCCGGCTTGTATCTTAGGTCGCTAACCCTCATTTTTTTAATCTCTTCTGTGATTAGCAAAATAAGCTAAAGTAGAAAATGATTTTTAGTCATTCACTGTCAAAGACATTAGCGTACGTTTTAGTATAATTCCATTAAACTAATTGAGTCGGCGCCTGGTTAAGCCAATACAGCCGTCCTATTGTCTCCATGTTTCCAAAGGAATTACTAATTTCGAATTGCCAGCACCAATCACATGGAAAGTAATCGTTTTGGTTGGCTATCTCGATGGAGTATTTAAAGTGATTTTTAAGTCTTGTCAGATTAGTTTGATTACAGAATATAAAGATAAGAATGGATTAAAAGAGAGCAGACCAATAAGTCTGTTGTCTGACATGTTCTTATTATTGATCTGAAATTTTCACTGTATAACGTTCACTTTAGTTTATCAATATTAATTACTGAATTAAATAATTCGTCAAAGACGGAGATTATTTTGAAATATAATTCTCTTTTTGCCTGATTCTCATTGGTTATGCTGCAGATTTATTGGTATATTCGTATATGAATATGGCTCCAGTAGTAGTGACTTGAGAAAGTTATTAGAAATAAATTGATGTGTTTACTGTATAACGTTTCATATAAATAATGAACACTTATCACTGATTTAAAATAGGGCTGTTTTCGTAAAAGATATCTGTGTAAAGTAAAAGCTGTTTTATTTAATAGTGTGCAGGCTTACTACACCTATATATATATATATATATATATATATATATATATATATATATATATATATTACACAGACACACGCACGCATACACAGACACAAACACACACATATATAGAGTATGTATGTATAGAGAGGTAGTACTCATGTACATGAGCGTATTTGTAAATATACATGCTCATATTGACAAACAAAACTGCTCACGGACACGCACTCGAACCCTACACAACATAGGAAGCGTGTGCATGTGTTTTTGTGTATGTTCATGGATGTATGTATGTATGTGCACAAATGTGTATACTAATTCCTTATAATAAGACAGTATATATATATATATATATATATATATATATATATATATATGTGTGTGTGTGTGTGTGTGTGTGTGGAGAGGGAATATATGTATGCCTACGCATGCTGACAAAAACACACACAAAAAAATGAAAATAGATCTAAGAACACACAGTGCTCATTAAAAGATATGAATATAGATATCTAGCCAACATAAGTCAAAATTGATGAATAAATTGAAATTAAAATACGCTGCACAAGAGTTGGTTTCGCTAAACAACAAAATTTGCTACAAAATCAGTTTGAATATTCGTGTCATCTTCTTAAATAATACCGGCAAATCGAACTTTTCATATGATTGTCATCCATGGCGCCAAATATGTTCTAAATGATTTAATTTGTCAACTGTATGCAACCGCTTTCTAAAGTCAATTGTTAAAAATGGCTTTCGGCGAGTGAAGCCAATGGCTCTTGTTGAAAACCTCACAGCTTATAATCTTGTGCGCTGGCGCTACAGAATCACAAATAAATAATTGTGCTGAATAAGAGAAAACGCATTACTTGCGGACTTTCAACAGCAACAACAGATACAATAACTTGGAAAAAAGATATTTATATTCCTCAGTGCTTCAAACAAAAGGTTAGCAAGAAAACCGACATCAATGGTGGAAAGAGCGTTAACAGTTATTGGACTTCATAAACTTATTTCTATGAACGATTGATTTAATGCGATAAAGGGAATGATTCTGATAGGTGAGAAAGTGGTGGGTGAAGAAGTAATTGATACTGATGGGTGATAAAGTTAGGGGTGAGGAAATGATTGATTCTGATATGTAATAAAATGATGGGGGATGAAGTGATTGATTCTGATATGCGACAATGTGATGGGTGATGATGTCATTGATTCTGATGGTTGATTAAAATGATCGATTCTGATTGGTGAAATGCGATGGATGATAAAGTGATTGATTCTGATGGGTGATAAAGTGGTGGGTGAACAAACGACGGATTCTGATGTATGATAAACTGATGGGTGATGAAGTGATTCATTCTGACGTGTGATAAAATGATGAATTATAAAATGACAGGTAAGTGATTGAATTTGATGTGTGATAAAGTGATGGGTGATAATGTCACTGAATGTGTGATAAAGTGACCAATTCTGATGGGTGATAAAGTGTTAGGCGATAAAATTATTGATTCTGATGTGTGATAAAGTGATTGATTGTGATAGTTGATAAACTTTTAAAATCAATCGAAATATGAGATATTAATTGAAATTCTCTGATTTTCAATACTTAGTCGTTATTCTTTACAACACCAATACCTGCGAATATGCTTACAGCTACTGCTATCTCCAAGCAGTCACCCATTATGATACTGATCTGGCTGGACATTGCTTATGAGAACCGAGGTTTCAAAACGATGTCACCTTAAATCCGATGGGGTCTGGAGTTGCACATATATTATTAGGCACAGACAGTCGACGCGAGACATCTAAAAGCAATGCCTTTTTGTTTTAATTCATCCAACTCTTTTATCTACTGGGCCATATGTCAGTAATCCAAAAGTTACTTGACCCAAAGAGTAGTGAGTTCAAAACCTGGTGAACAAAGACTTGGAGAGTTGATTTACTAAAGGTAATTAACTGATACAGAGCAATCTGGAAGAGACATGAAACGGGGAACTGAAACAATCTACCATCGAGTAATAAATAAAAGTCTCGGTTCTAAATTCCAATGTATACCACCTGGAGATGGCCGGAGCGTAGAACGGCCGAAACGTCTTGAATGTGACAATAAACATAAGAACAACAGTCCGAACAATGTAAATAGTGTAAATAAAATGCATTGTTGGTCATTTTATTATGACATATATTGCTGGTCATTTGACTACAAAATGTATCCTTAGTAATGCTATTATAATACGTATTATAGTTAATTCTACTATACATAACTATCGTTGGTATTTTTTTATGTAAAAATTTATTGATGGTATTTTTACTATAAAAATATAGTTTTATATTTTCACAATATTTTGTTTTTGTTTGGGAGTTCACTGTATGACCATAACTAGGATCCTAACAGTTGCTACGACTATGGGGAAGAAGACCTCGAAGCAATAATAATTAAGATGTGGTTCCACACTCCTCAAAAACTGTAATCATCCGATCTTGCTGTCGGATGTAGATCTTTTCCTTGTGTCAAACTAATCTAATTATACTATATAGTCAGATTACATTCTTGTTTATAACTGACTTGAATTTTAAATGAACACTAAATTGACACTATCACTTCCCCGTCAAGGAATTGATGTCGTTTAGATTAAATTTACTAATCGTATTATGAACGCATTTGGTAGCCATTCTTGTTTTTGTAGATTTTATTACATTACAAATTTGTTTTCACACATGTTCACGTGAATCTGCAACCATTACAGACTCTTATCTTCAATTACAATTTAATATCCTTGTCTGGTACTGTAGGATATGCATTGACATAAAATATAACCTCGCACACGAGACCAGGTAATTATCAATATATTAAAAACCAAATAGACAATTAATAATCTATATAAGAACGAATATGTCGAAATATGCCGGCGTAATTATTAGAAAAAATGTATTAAAATGAATTCTGGCACAAATATAAGGCTAAGAATTTTTTATCAAATCTTTTGTATATGAAATAATAATATCTCCCGGGTCATAAAACGAAACCAATTTGATGGTAAGGCAGAGGCTGTAGACAACCAGTTTGTCTACCAATTCAAACTATATAATGATGTTAGAAACAAAAGCGCTATATTATATTCAATGTGGATGTATATCAGTTTTACTCAAATAATGTACATTACCCGTATTCGTAAGTTACGAAACTCATTATATAGTATTAAATGTAAAAAGGACAAGTGATTATGGAAAACTAGGAAAATCTGATCATTGATATTTAACAAAGACACTATTGACCTCATTATTTTGGTCATAATACTATAACATTAAATTGAAAAATTAAAGTTTTTTATATATATATATATATATATATATATATATATATAAAAGTGAACATTGAAATCAACACATAGATCGACAGGCTGGTTCATGCTAGACGCAATCGTCAGGCCCGACGATTTACACAACCTCCATCTCTGATATTGAGCACTTTATCCCATAAATATAGCACACCTTAAGAATTTATCTCTGCATATATATATATATATATATATATATATATATATATATACTAAAATAATAGGAAAGTACAAGGGGATTTGCGTCAAATACTAACAATCCTCATTACATATATAAAAATGTTCTCTATACAATACATTGAGCTCTGTTGGTTGTATCTTTTAATATTTTATATTAAAAACACCTTTGATTTTTTTACTATCTCTCTCTTTCTCTCTCTCTCTCTCTCTCTCTCTCTATATATATATATATATATATATATATATATATATATATGTGTGTGATGTGTGTGTGTGTGTGTGAGTGTGTGGGCAAATTCTTATCCAAATTATAGATAGTTGGTTATAGCGTTACTCTGCTATACTCTTGACTCTCGATTTCCGCTACATATATATATATATATATATATATATATATATATATATATATATATATATATATACACTCACACACACACACATACTCACACGCACATATATATATATATATATATATATATATATATATATATATATATATATATATATATATATAAAGGTTTAAACACTAATATGCCATGGTTATAATTTATTACATTGGAATCGTAATTACTCGCTTAAAATTTTTCTTACACATATTTAATGTTTAATGCTTTTCTTATGAATTTAGAGAGTCTTAATAAAAATCCAAATAAAAATCTGCAATGTTCCCGACGTGGCACTTTTGTTTCAGTCACTTTCCCATCATCGTAACATAGCTGTTTTGTGTCCTTCTGTAAATATTTTCATCGTAATTGTACTGATCAGCTTTCCTCGTTCGTATCTTGGCCTTACGAGTGTAAGAAAACTACTAGATAGGCAGCTATGTCTCCTCATTTAACTTGAAACAGCGATATGTAACCGTAAGTTCTATGCTAAGAGGTTCATCTCTCGCTTCTCTCGCCCGTGGAACTATCTTCCGTCTTTTTGCAATCAATTTTCATTTCCAAAAATTTAAATGCAATTTCAATCGTCTCTTGATCACTGTCCTTTTATTGTCCTCACTCCTTAATAATGTTTGTATTTTCTCATATTCTTTCACGCTAAGTAATTATTTGCGTCTTAGATACTTTATTGACTTTCATGTGGAGCAATAAAAAATCAACTTTTATTAATTTTTTCCAGCTAACAATCTGGTGAATTCATTATATTTGATAGTCAGTTACTTAATACGGAATATAATTTATAGTCGATGAATAAATACAGTGTCTCAATCCACCTAATAGTTATAATAGTATAATAGTATAATTAGTATAATTTTTTTAATAGTATAATTTTCCAGCTAATAGTATAAATTTCTATCTAGTGAATTAATTATATTTGATAGTCAGTTATTATATTACGTAATATATAACAGTAAGAGAAGTTATTTATTTATTAAATTGATAAACATTTTACGGAATTATTAAAGAATGAGATAAAAAGATAATGTTTCTTTCATCATTGATACAATCTCTGCCTCAGCTGCTACAGCCAATGTCTTTTTAGCGTTTAGGAATGATAATTCCTATGAGAGTACTCTGTTTTTAACGCTTTCTTGTATTTCGATTTGCACTGTTGAAAAGTTCTCTGTTGCTAAACTCAAAGACAGTCTTTTAGTAATTGATTTAGAAACAGACATGAAGATGTATTTATGTGTTTGTCAGTGGCAGCGAAAATTCATAGATCATTTTAAAAAAATTAACAGAGACAAAGATAAGAGACGATTGAGATTTAAAAAAAACTAAATCTCAGACAACATATTTCGCACCAGTCAGAAAATGGCATGTAGAATTCAGTGTGATATATTTGTCGAACTGCGCGGCGCAGACGATAATTAAAAAGAAAAAGAATCGTCGAAAAAGAATTATTGTTTTTTTTATTACCTTATGTGGAGTTTTAATAATCAACTACATTTTAGAAGTTAGACACCCGATGTGATCTACAGATTAAGAATTTTTACTTTAACTATTTTTATCATTGACAGAAAACTAAAAGAAAATACATTTTATCCATCAAGTCATAAAGGTTTCGCAGATAAAAGAGACAACAATAAAAAAAAACTTAATTTTGTTTTTAAAAACAAAGAGAATTTTTATATTTATGCTATTCAGAAGTACAATTATATATAGTCAAATTTCCAAAATTTTCACCATGAAACCCGGGATCGAATTTCATCATAGGTAATTTATCAGGGAGGATAATTCTTGATAATATTGTTTGGAGATAATCACATAATGCAGCTTCATTTGGAAGTTTATGAAAAAAATAGCAAGATCTGCGAGTGAAATTGTGTAGAAGAAACTATGCGGAAGCTGACGATGTTTTTGTCGGAACGAATGAATAAATCATCGTGGCCGAGTGTTTCAGCTTACTTGAGATGTCCAACTTCTGATAAGTGCAAACTGTAACTAAAGTAGCTTCGTCATAGATGCAGCATAAAGAAAATCTCTCACTACAAATTACATTTGTATTTGTGAGTGTTGAACAAACACAACAGTGCCTGGGTAGATACCTGCAACAGGGATTAGGTAACAGCATAGCCTATTTGGAAATTATCAGTCACACACACACACGCATAGACACACGCACATATATACATACATACATATACCGGGTGTAACAGCAAAATTGTACAAATCGTGTAACACCAAAATTGTCTAATTGTCAGATTATGCTTTGAACCGTTGTACCTTAGAAATGATTAAAGGTATCTTACTGCAATTCTCAGAAGTTTTTATAACACTTTTGAACAATAAGAATGTCTTTATTTGAAATGATGCTCCTTCTTTCTGTTATGACCATCTAGTCCAGTTTTCCGTCTTTTTTAAACTTATTCACCGTTTCCTTGATGGTTCTTGAATGGAGTTGAAAGATGGAAGCCAGAGTTTGAATGTTGATACCATTACTGAAGGCCTGAATGATCTGTTCCCTCTCACCATTGCTTAATTGCTAAGACACAAAACGATTTTCACCTGTTCTCTTTCTAGCTGAATAACTAAAATGCTTTTTCAGGGATTCTTATGAAAAATTGTGCAAAGTTAGCTAAACTAATTATCTGAAAACCTGGAAAATAGATATTCAATTAGGTGTTGTTTTTTTTTTAGATATTAAACATTTCAAAATATATATATATATATATATATATATATATATATATATATATATATATATATATATATATATAATATTCAGAATCATTTTTCCAACTTATTCAAGATGATATTGGTGCACTCTAATATTCTAACACTCCGTCCTGGAGCGACAAGCTGTTTCACGTAGGATTTCAATTCCACGCCTTTTTCACTGCTCTTTGGACTGTCATAAGTGAAACTCATCTTTCACGTGCCAAATGTCTTATGGATTGAGTTGGATCTTTTCTAATAGATCTCTTCAACTCTAAGTTGAAATAATGATCCTTCTTCTTGTTATGACCATCTGGTCCAGTTTTCCTCTCGACTGTTCCGTCTTTTTTAAACTTATTAACCGTTTTCTTGATGGTTCTTGAATGGAGTTGAAAAATGACAGAGTTTGAATGTTGGTACAATTACTGAAGGCCTGAATGATCTTTTTCCTCTCACCATTGCTTAATTGCTAAGACAATGGACCTGACACAAAACGATTTTCACCTGTTATCTTTCTAGCTGAATAACTCAAAGGGTTTTTCAGGGATACTCATGACAAACGGTTTTAAAAAATGAAACTAAATTAATTTAGTGAATTTTTAGATATTAAACATTTTGTGGGATGGACAATTATGCTGTTACACGAATTGTACAGATGGAAGGGCAAAGTTTCGTCCGGGGAGGTAGACAGACCCTGAACCCGTTTATGTGGGTTCTAAGGGAATATTTTGGGGCTAGCCAACGGGCTTGGAGAACCCAAGGTAAACTCGGCCTTGTGCCACCTACATCCCTCGTGGTAGTGGTGGTGGTGGGGGGTTGTTACATATTAACAGTAACAGAAACTGTTCTATCGAGCCTGTGACTGTTCGCAGCTCCTGTCGAACTCTCTGCGGAGAGGAACCCGAAGGGTAGAGTTTCGGCCGGGGAGGTAGACAGACCCGAACCCGTTATGCGGGTTCTACGGGGATATTTTGGTCTAGCCTATGGGCTCGGATGGCCCACGTTAAACTCGGCCTTGTGCCACATGTGCCCTACTAAATATAACAATGATATAGACTGAACACTGGTCAACCGACACACACTCCCAAGTTGTGTATCACACTTCTGTTGTATTTACTTTTCAATACACTATTTATCTACAACCTCTCGTTTCGTTATTACTTGGTCACAACATTTTGGCGACGAAGGATTCGAAGAAACGGTCTTCAATTTAAATCATAAAAATCCTTTTCCAGTGTCTACAACACTGGTGAAGAAAGAAACTCTACGGCAAAATAATATCCAGTGATAAATACAACACTGTCAAGGAAAAAGAGGAAATTCCGTAAAGCAATAGGATTTTTACAAATTCAATTCAATGGTTGGGAAGAAGGTTGGTGAGTCTTGTTATTTTTCCTAACAAGACAGTAAATGTACTGTTAAGTCAAATAGACTTATTGTTTTCACTAATAGGGTAAAAAATTACCTCCTCTCTCGTTTTTTAAATTTTTCTGAAAAAGAATTCTTCAAGTCAAGCAGACTTATTGTTGGCTTAAGTGGAAAAAAAAAATTCCCCCTTCGTTTCTTAATTTTTCGTAACACGTCAGTAAAATGGTAAAATTTAAAAGTGCAATGCTACAGTTATTAAAACACCAGTAGGAACTGCATTTGATGTTGGAGCAAATAATTCAAGAAAAACAAGAGAAATTCCAAGGCGAAAAAGCAAAACACGAACAAGACCAACATTTGCTGTTAGAGCAAAAGCTTCAAGAAAGACAGGAGAAATTTTGAAGAGTAAAAGCAAAACACGAACATCATTTGCGTTGGAGCAAATAATTCAACAAAGACAAGGAAAATTCAGACGAGAAAAAGCAGATCACGAACAGAAACAACATTTGCTGTTAGAGCAAAAAATTCAAGAAAGACAAGAGAAATTCCAACGAGAAAAAGCAAAACACGAACAGGAACAACATTTGCTGTTGGAGCAATTCCAACGAGAACAAGCGGAACTGCGTTTGCAAAATGAACAAGAAAAAAAAATACAACTAGAAATTCCGGTTAGACAATAGAAGTTTGAGGTTTGCTCTTTAAAACGCAGAATGAGCAAAGGTACTTATCCAACAAAAGACAAAATGAAGATAGCGAAAACGTGTTCTCTCCAAATGCGATATGGAGTACTATTGAATTCTTCACGTACGCACCTGAAAATGAAATTACGCTCGAGTCGTACTTTAAAGGTTACGAGGACTTAAAAAATACGGATTGTGCAAATTGGGCTGATCATAAAAGCTTCGCCAATTTCCTCAGGAATATTAGGCACAGCAGAATATACTAAGTTTGTTAATTATATTTTACCTGAGAAAACGAGCAACTAGAAAATTAAAGAGGTGGCTCGCTCATTAACAGAACTCTTCTGTCCAAAAAAGATTCTGCTACTTTCGCGAGTGTAGTCAATAAACACTGCGATGACTTCAAATTGGCAGAGTTATGAGCCAATAATTTTAAATGCCTGGTTTTTCTCCAGCGTTTAATTTCAGAGAAAGACGCCGAAATACGTCGCACGATGCTCAAAAAGCTTGAAAACGAGCCCGACGTTACTTTACAGCAAGTTGCCGAATATTGCCAACGTTTCGTGAGTGTCAGAGAGAACAGAGTGACGTGGCTCAAATTAAAGAAATACGCCAATGAAAAATCAAAAAGAGCCAGCCAAAAAATATTACAGTTACTTTGCCGTCAATGCAATGTTTCGGGTTTGGTCAATTACATTGGTATAGAAATTGTCCTTTTAAAGATAAAAGTCTTAATTGCGATAAAGTGGGACACAAAAGTTCCCACAGCAGGATTAAGAGCAAGACAAAAAAAAGTTTTGTAAAAATTACCAAGTCTGAACCAGAATGAAGTACAAATATTTAACAAAAATATACGGCTACAACTTGATTCGGGTTCAGACTTATCCATAATTATCAAACATGAAAGAAATTGGGTAAGCCGACTTTGTTAAGAACGAACCGAATAGCTAAAAGAGTAACTAGCGACACTGTTAAGTTTATGCGGGAACTTATAACGAACGTGTCATTCAAAGGTAAAACGTTAAAACTTAAGGCGTATATTATGAAGAATACAGGTAATCTGTTCGGGGCTGATTGGTTAGAACAGTTTCAACTTTGGGATATGCCTATTAACTCATTATGTCAAAAAGTCGAAAGTTTGACTAACGAATCGGAAAATTTGAAAGGTGAACTCAGAAATAATTTTACCGACGTTTTCAGTGGAAGACTAGGAAAATGCACAAAAATGTCTGCTAAGTTTGAGTTAAAGCCAGACGTAAACCCAGTTTTTAAAAAATAACGTGACGTTCTATTTGCCTCGTTAAATCAAATTGACGAAGAATTGAATCGATTTGTGGACATGAGAGGTCTCGCAAAGTTTGAATATAGAGAATGGCCATCTCCTACAGCTTATATCAAAAAGCTCAAACAGATTCTTGTATGTGCTGACTTCTCTACGAGGCTGAACAGCCCCATAAAGTATCACCATTATCCCCTTCCAAGTCCAGTGGAGATATTCGCTAAGCTCAGTGGAGGAAGATTTTGCTTTAAGATTGACTTAAGTGACGCTTATCTACAAATACCCGTGGACGAGGAATGCCCGAAACTCCATTTTAAGACTTCCGTTTTCGAACAGGTGATGGACACGATGTTGAATGGTCTGGATTTTACGTCGGCCTATCTCGATGACGTGAGAGCATCGAGGAAAACAAATCGCACGTTTTGCAGGTGTTCAGGAGAATCCAGGATTACAGATTCAATCTTAAGGACGCGAAGTGTGAGTTTTTCCTTGAGAGAATCTTCAAGTACTTGGGGCAAATAATTGAAAAAGACGGAAGACGTCCTGACCCAGATAGGGCAACGATAATAAAGAATATGCCATAGCCAGAAAATGTGTCGGCTCTTCAAAGTTTTTTTTTAGGTCTTGTTAATTATTAATAACGTTTTTGTTCTAAGAATTTTTGTTCTAAGAATGCACAGTTTTAGAGCTCCACTTAATGAGTTATTGAGAAAAGACAAAGAGTAGAAATGAACAACCGAACGCCATGAAGCATTTAAGAAAATAAAGGAGGTCCTTACATCAGATAAGTTCCTGACTCATTATGATCCAAACTTGTCATCTTTGTAGCCAGCGATGCTAGCTCCAAAGTATCGGGGCGTGAATTTTACATAAGCTAAAGGATGGATCGGTAAAGCCAATCGCCCATGCATCTCGGACGCTATTACCAGCTGAAATAGGTTACTCGCAAATTGAAAAAAAAAGACATAGGAATCATTTTTGTGGTAATTAAATTCCATAGATTTATTCACAGAAGACACTTTGTGTGGCAGACAGACCATCGTCTACTCCTTACTATCTTTGGATAAAAAAAAAAAGGTTCTGCCAATACATACTGCTAATAGACTGCAAAGATGGAGAACCATTCTCCTCAATTATAATTACAAAATGGATTTTCTCCCATTTACTAAAATCTTTCATGCAGACGGGTTATCGAGATTGATACCTACATATGCTGAAACCCTGGAAGACAGTCATTGCTGACATAAGAAAAGAGGTCGACGTAAAAAGAACCTTGTGAAAGACTGTCAAAGAGCTTCGAATTATAATCAATGAAATAATAGACAAAACGTCCGAGGATGACTTTATAAAGGAAATAAAGGACAAATTAAAAAGCAAAGAGTATTTCAGAAGTTTACTCACTCTGTAACGACATATTAATGTACTGAGACAGAGTAGTAATCCCATGTACACTTCAGGTAGAACACTAAAGGAATTGCATGTTGGCCATTCGGGAACTTCAAGGATAAAGAGTCTGATGAGGAGTTATGTTTACTGGACCAGCATGGACAGGACTATTGAGAACACGGTAAGATCGGGAAAAGTATGTGCTTGGCAGCTAAAGCACCCTTGATAAAATTCAATCCCTGGCCTAAAACCGATCGTCCGTGGTCGCGGATACATATTGATTTTGCTGAACCACTTGATGGTTTCTGCTACCTCGTATTAGTTGACACTCATTCCAAATGGCCAGAAGTATTGAAATGCAAGAAGCTGACAGCGGAAGTGACAGCCAACTTTTTAACCGAGCTACTTTCCTGTTTCGGAGTCGTTGACTGCATTGTAACAAACAATGGCACACAATTTACATGATGAGATTTTATGGAGTTTTGTCAGTCATTCCTGATTGAACATGTTACCACGGCGCCATATTACCCAAGAAGTAATGGACAGGCAGAACGTTTTGTAGCTACTTTTAAAAGAGCATTAAGGAAGGCGAGAGAACT
This sequence comes from Acanthosepion pharaonis, assembly GCA_903632075.3. Lineage (NCBI taxonomy): Eukaryota > Metazoa > Mollusca > Cephalopoda > Sepiida > Sepiidae > Acanthosepion > Acanthosepion pharaonis. The sequence continues at coordinate 5,033,891 of CAHIKZ030005380.1, forward strand.
CCTACCGATACGGCTATACAACCATTTTTACAGATAGCTGTGACCCATCTGCCTAGACGCTAGCGGAGGTCATGTTTGCCAGGAAAATAAAATCGGTATTTGACAAATTCTTTCAGAATGAAACAAGCGAGTAATAAGAATGAAGTGCTTAAAAAGCGCTTTAAGATCGGCGAATGTTTTATTTTCGTGTATATGGGAATAACAAAGCTTAATGAGAGATAGGGATAATTGACAAACAAATTGGGAACATGATGAACATGGTTCAGAGATCGAGGTTTGTACATAAATATCATGTTAACCCCATCAGAAGAAGGTATGAATGTATAATCGACAGGGATCACATAGAAGATAACACTATGGACGTCATCTTTGACATATTCGAGCTTCCAATACCGCAATCGGTACCAGAGCTCAGAAGGCGCAAAAGGAAAACGAATTTCACGGAACCTTTAGAAGTTAACCCGAAAAGGAAAAGATATTGAACATCTTTCATTTCATAACATGACTACAGAAAAGGGAAAGGAATGAGGGGGAAAAAACCTTCTCATCAGGTATAAAATTTTGAATTATCAGAAGAACACATTACATAATGGATTTACTATTAAAACTTATCCAATTTTTTTGTCCATTATTTTTGAATAATGAATAGAGACTATAATTAATACGTGAAATGCATGTCGTAAATCTAAAAAAAAAAACAAAAAAATTATGACGTAATTCCTATATATAGCTTTTTTCAAAATAGTTGTTCCTGATTTTTTTTCTTTTATTGTTTTTTTGTTGAATAAATTATGGTGTGGTAATGATATAGAAAAAAGAGACTCAATGTGGAGTCAGGCTGAAAAGGGGGTGTTGTGGTTTCTTCCCAATAATGAGGTTATTGTGGACTCTTCCAGTTACTATAAAGTTAGTAGGAAAGTAAGCCTCGGGTGGGGAACAATGATGTAGACTGAACGCTGGTCAACCGACACACACTCCCAAGTCGTGTAACACACTTCTGTTGTATTTACTGTTCAATACACTATTTATCTGCAATCTCTTGTTTTGTATATTCTTAACCAATTACTTAGTCACAACAATATATATATATATATATATATATATATATATATATATATATATATATATATATGTATAGTATTGTGTATACGGAATGAATTCAAATAACCAACAAATAAAATTCTTAAAAGAGTGCTCAATACGGAGTAGAGCAAATATAATTATTTATTTGAAAATTATAACATAAATATGTTATAAAATCACTACAAAAATAGCCATTTGTTTTCAACACTTCTGATGTCTTAAAGATTGATGGTGTTGAATATAGAATAAACCATTTATTCTGCATTCAATACCATCATTCGTTTATATAGGTCACATTGATTTTTTCACTTTTTCCAAGAAATCCTCATTTCACGCAAGGTAAAATCTGGGGTTTGATGGTGAGAGCAGTGAGAATTATATTTATAGCTTCCATCAGTTTTTGGAGATTTAGTGTTAAAGATCGTATGAAAGCTGTATAGAATTATCTAATTTCTAAAGGGTTTTATTACAATCTGATTTCAACTTTTCCTCTTTCAAGAAGAAATCCAAATAAAGTTAATATATTTCTGGTTATAAATCATGCAATTTTTGTTACTGTATGCGATAAGTGCAATCTGTAAATGTATTGTAAAAGATTACAAAAAAAGGCTACTAAATGATTTGTTAGATCATAATTAATATAAACAAAAATAAATAAAAGTGTATATAACACCAAAATACTGCTGGACACAAGTTATGAGAAAAAATGTTTTAAATTTGTATTGAAAATCACACTAAAACTACGGCACAGTATAACATATTACATCATAACATAGCTAAATTGTTCAAAATAATTTCCTTTTGAAGTAAATGGGGGTCTTATTTGATAGTACAATGATTTAGTAATAACTAGCAGTAGAGCCCGGCGTTGCCCGGGAATGTAACAGTAAGAGATAGATCAAGTATCGTCCATCATAAAGACTGAAAAATAAAATTGACAAAGATTATTGTTTAAGGTTGACAGACACGCATGTCTTAATTATTATTTTTTTTTTTTTACGAATTGGTCAAACCCAAACTCAAACAAAAACATTGTTTTCAATCGTTATGTGTCTATCGATTGAATAGAATTTTATTATAAACAATTGTCTTGTAAATGCAATTTTTAAAGCATTCTGAATGGAAAAATAAAGAAAAAAGTGTGCAAGACAATAAGAAACACTACCTGCCCCCAAAAAGTGAAGTTTTGTTGAAATCGGTTGAAAAAATGTAGGAAATCCGATCCCATATATAAACGAACACACACAAACAACCTGGGCTTTATAAGTATATCTAGATATGAGTTGTCCCCCTTTCATTCTTGCGACAGAATCGTGTTTTATCGTGTTTTCAAATTGATTTCGTGCAAAAACAATTTTCCAATTTTTGGTGCTGTCAGAACCACCGCAAGGGAATTTCACGCAGTCCTGTGAAGTTTTGTTGAAATCGGTTGAAAAATGTAGGAAATCTGATCCAATATATAAACGTACACACACACACAATCTGCGTTTTATAATAAGTAAGATGTACGTGTGCCATGCATCTTGTCCGTATAAATTTTGTTAAGATTCAGATAATTATAAATTTTAGAAGTCTCTGCTCTAAGGCTTTCACTGAGTACTGGAATGAAATCCCAGCTCTACGATTTTGAACCGAAACGTTTCCTCAAAAAACAAAAAAAAAGACGAAAAAAAAAACCGGTAGCAATTTGGGAAGAAAAATTGTGTCATGTGACACTCCAACTTTTGAAAGGAGTGCAATGCCACGATTTCAAAATCAGCCTGATCATTAATCCGGCACTAAATTTATTGCCATATACTATTGATGGATAACTCAGTGGAAAAGGTTATGTAAAACAGCTTGGAGAGTTTTCTGGTGAGATAATGCTCAAAGAAGCTCCTGAAGTGGTATATGGTTTTCTTCATATTTATATAAATAAAGGAATGTCCATATTTTAAATTTCATTGTGTATTAGTCATCTCAGTATTAGCTTTTGAATTTTTTTCGGGAAATATGCAGATTTTGGGAACTTTCCATATTAAAACGACAGATTACCATCCCTGTACTCGCGAACTAGTGGAAAGATTTCATCGTCAATTACAAGTTGCACTTACTATTCAACCAGATACAAGCAAATGCAGCGACTACTTACCAGTAGTTATCTATGGACTACGAGACATTGTTAAAATTACAGAATTGTTATACATTACCCAAATAAGCTTACCTGAAGAATTTTTCATGAAAAAACATAATTCTTCCTAATTTTCTGTTTCCTGTTTGAAAAAAAAAAATACATAGTGAAATTTTATTTTACGCCTACATGTGTACGCTCACGTTTAAAATATTTGAGACCCGATCTCAGCAGCTGTGAATTTGATTTTGTTTGTCGTGACACGATTAAAAAAATCACTTTGACCAAGTTACGACAGACCTTACAAAGTTTTGAAAAGATCAGACAAATTTTTCACTGTCGACAGGAACAACAAAAGACAATATCATTATTGACAAACTCAAGTCAGCCTACGTCAAAACATCTTCTATTAAACCTATCAAAGATGAACCTGTACTAATGCACGTAATGCATTAATAATACTAATACTATAATTACAGGCACAAAACTTTCATCTTCTATCAGGTCATCCCATAAGTTCTGTCCGAATTTTGAATAAAGAAAATAAGTGACCAAATGTTACATTTAATTACAGATTCAATCAACAATGTATTTTCCCTGATTATATATGATTTCCTTCCATCTATTAACAAGCTTACTAATTCCATTGCTGTAAAATTCTTTTGGCTTTGATTCGAAGAACTCACAAATGTCAGTTTTAACCTCTTCCTGTGTTACAAAATCTGTTTCTTCCAAATGGTTCTGTAAGCTACGAAACAAATGGTAGTTTGAAGGAGCAAGATCGGGAGAATAAGGTAGATGAGGAATTTTCTCGCAACCAAGTTCTTCGATCTTTTTGACGTGATTCTTGCTGTGTGTGGTCACGCATTGTCCTGATGAAATATCACCTCTTTTCGATTCACTGGAGCAGGTCTTCTTTTCCTCAAAGCTTGGTTGAAACGCTCTAGTTGCTGACAGTATATTTGAGCATTAATTGTTGCATTAGGTGGTAAAAATTCAAAGTGGATTATTCCTTGGTGATCCCACCAGATTGAAAGAAGAACCTTTTTCCCATGAAGTTCCATTCTCGGCTGTGGCTGGGGTCCTTCCCCTTTACCAATTCACTGTCTACGACGCTTAACATTTCGATAAAACATCCATGTTTTGTCGCCAGTCACAAGTCTATCCAAAAAAGTTGAAACAAGTTGGTGAGAATGGAGAGAAGAGCATACGTCCACTCGGGATTTGAGGTTGCTTTCAGACAATTCATGAGGCACCTATTTTTCCAAATTTAGGAACTTTTCCAAGTTGTTGAAGATGACGATGAACAGTTGTATGGTTTGAACTGAGAACCACTGCCAATTCCTCAACTGATAAAGCAGGATTTTCTTCAACGGCTGCTTCAAGAAGCTTTTCATCAAACTCAACTGGATGTCCAGTTCGATCTTGATCTTCAAGGGTGAAATCTCCACCTCTGAATTTTGCAAACCATCTTCTGCAAGTTCTTTCATTCACACATTCCTTTCCATAAACTGAGTGAATGTTTCTAGCCGCTTCGGCTGCTGAGTTTCCTTCCTTGAACTCATAAAGCATTATGTACCTCAGATGATTCTTGGGTACTTCCATGTTAGCATGGTTTTAATCAAACAAAATTTAATTTAATTTTTCTCTGAAATAAAATTTGATCAGTTTAAATGCATCTAAACATAAAAATAATGTTCAGCTCCATTAGACATTATAAAATACTCTTTAAATTTCGTTCATTTTAACAAAAAATTAAAATTCGGACAGAACTTATGGGATAACCTGATACATATAAAAAAGACAAGTAAAGAAACAAACACTGATAGGTAAGTTCTCTGGTTTATGAAATTCAAGAACTATGCATTTATTTAATTATTGTTATATAATTCTGTACATTACATTAATTATCATTTAATGACAACTTTTATAAATATTCTTGTTCTTTTCGACATAATTATATTGATCCAGGGCCGGGGAATATTTGTAAAACTTATTTTAAAATTGTAAAAAAAAAAAATCAGTACATCTTTGTAATATTACTAAAATCTCAATTCTGTGCAAAAGTAACATCACACGCTTGTTTAATTTAAATTCCCACAATACTATTTATTGACCAATCAGCGACATTATCTCAAACGCCGTTAATGCTTTAAAAAAGCAGACAACCATATCTGTGTCGCATGCTAAAAAATGAAGGCTCATATCCAGGAAATCCACCCTAAAGATCGATATTAAAAATTTGGAAATATATTTATTTACCAATAAAACATTTGAATTTAATAAAGTAACTTTTAACTTCACGCGATCCGATATTTTCCTATAAATAGCTTAAGGATAATTAATAAATTATTCTTCAGTATGACTTCCATCGGGAAGTAAATGACACAGATTACTCAAATTTTAGTTTACTCAAATTAACTTATTGAGTACTAACGTTAATTTTTGAAAATTATTTATCGCTTTTAAATATTTTCATTAACAAAAATTACATTACAAATATACGTAAGTGACACATGAACAAAGGGTACTAATAAAAATTGTAGTTGCACCGATATTAATCTGTTGATAGCCTGCTTGTTGCTAATTTTTACGCCACGCCCACATAATATAACGCAAATTTTGGATTTCCCTTGATTATTTCACACATACCTTTCAGCCTGTAATAACACAATTCAGTTATTTTGATTTGTAAAAAACAAAGCAAAACAAAACAAAAAAAAACATTTTTCGCATGAACTTTGTTTGCGAAGAACTTCATAACTTGTTTCTTTCAGTTTAATAGAAAACAAAACTATTTTCATACGAAATAATAAATTTATCTAAATTTGTAGAGTTGTGTTTGAAGATTATGTCATTTCTTCGTTTTCACACATTTTTAACGGTGTCGAAGACTGCATTTTCCCTTGAGATTTTGGTGGCACTTCATGTTGAAGTCATCCTTGGACAATGAAATTTTGTAAGCATTGATATGGTAATAAGGTTTATTTTAATTTGCTATTGATGGATAAGAGAGTGAAATGGGTATAAAACAGCTTAGAAAGGTTCATATAGCATTTCTTAGATACATCTCAATTTCCTTATCATTCCCTCGAATTAATATTTACTTTTCTTCATAACTACATTTAAAAATGAATGTTAATATTGTAAATTGCAATAATGTATTATATTAGATTTCTTACGCTCCAATTTACAGCAAATATTTTTTTTCAATATTGGTTCAATACTAATGTAAAATTGATGAATTTTGAAAATAAAATAATTCGTAATTCTCTATTGTTTATTGTCAATTAAATATAAATTAACTTTTTTCAAATCAAAATTGAAATAATTAGGTCGGAAAATAATTTAGAGATCAATCAATTCAATGTATAATTTTTTTATTTATTCGTTTGACTGTATGCAAGGTTATAATGCCACTAAGATACATTTACTGAAATTGAAAGATAATGGGAAAGACATGAGTGAGGGAAAAGAAAACTCCATCCAAGGAGATAATGCGACTAATATGCCAAGGTTTACTGATAGTGGAAGATAACGAGAAGACTTTATTTTGGAGAAAGGACAATAAAAGAACAGGTTTTCAGGAAGATGGATGGTGGCGATTGAGGCTGCATTTACGTTTTGAAAAGTGACAGAGAAGCAGGAAACTGGAAGAGAATTCCACTGGCGAGATGTGCGAGAAAAGAAACAATTTGAATTACACTTACGGGTACATCTACTTATTTCCACAGTAAATAGATGAAACCCAATTGACAATCGGGAAGTACATATAAATTAGTGCGATCGAGGTTGCAAGTACATACTTTGGAAATTATCGAATTGTTCTTGTTTGTGTGTGAATATGGAATATATGCAGATATTTGTAAAAAAATCAAGACCTCCTAAATTGCAAACGAGCAAATGGTACCAACCATCAACCACAAGAAGACAGAAAATATGGTCATCAGTAAGCGAAAAAGTTCAAGATGTGAATTACAAATTGGAAATATAAAGCAGGACATATTTCTCACCCGAGTCGATCCTTCAAATCTACAAATCAACCATTCGCCCTTGCCTGAAGTATTGCTGCCATATATGGTCTGGTGCCTCTTCTGTTTGTCTAGAGGTTCTTGATAAGATCCAGAGACGGATATGCAACGTAATTGGCCCTGATTTGGCATCTCGTCTGCAGTCGCTCTCTCCCAGACATGCCGTTGCCTCCCTCTATCTTTTTTTTACAAATACTTTCACGGTAACAGCTCCGAGGAGCTGTTTTCGCTGGTTCCCAGACTTCATTAATTTAAGCGTTCTACTAGGCTGGAATCTCGCTCACACCATTTCACTGACCAATCTGTTAAATGTAGCCGTCTTTTCTACTCCAATATCTTCATGTCTCGCACCACTCACCTGTGGAACTCCCTCCCCTTTTCGTGTTTCCTTGATAGCTATAATCCCCAACTATTCAAATGTAATGTCAATCGACGTCTCCAGATGCCCTGAACTATCCCCTATCCTTCTCTTCGTCCTTTCCTCTATCACTCCTATTTGCTTTCGCTTCAACTATCTGTAGGACCTTACGTGCTAGTGGCTTCCCGCCTTGCTTGGGGTGAAAAATAGGTGTGGAACTTTAAATAGTTGTGAAATGTTTTAACAAAGGATGGGTCAAAAAACGATACAGATATCTGAACATTCAATGGACTATCGCAAGAAGCATTCTAAAAGCAAGCAATATGCTGAAAGTAAGTGAAAAATTTAGTTAGAAACAAAGAAACCAGTGCTGGAGTGATATGTTATATCCATTATCATATAACAGCGAATGCTGAGCAATTTCTCCACGGATGAGAAGAAATCTAATGGTAACAGAAAGATGGTTCTACAGAATGATACTGAGAATTCTATGCTTGGAACCAGTAAACAACAAGGAAGTCTAAAAAATTACAGCATCAGAAAGAACCCTTATACTTTAAATCGGGAAATGACAGCTGGGATTTCTTGTACATGTAACGAGGAAGAGGGGCTTGGAAAACTTAACGCACACATGACATATAAGAAAGATAGGGGAGCAAGCAACTTGATAAGCTTGTGTGAATGGAACGGGGTGGAGCATTTGCAAAGGGAGACAAACTATTACAGAAGTTATAGGAAGTTTTGGCGAGCCTATTTCCTGAAAGCAGGCGGCAAAATGAGAAAGAGGAGGTATAAAGTTAAAACACAGAAAGGTTCGCCGAGTTGACACAAACGACTTTGCAGAATTCGATAACGCGTAATTTTAGACGTGTTCGGGTTAAAAAAAACATTTGTTAAAAAATGGATTTATGTATAAGTTTATTGATGATAAAACATTGCATTTAGATAAGAAAACATTGAAAGCAGCTGCATTAATGGCGGTATATTTCTCTGTTTTGTTTTGTTTAGTTTATTTTTTTTATATATATATATATATATATATATATATATATATATATATATATATATATTTCCCTGACAGGAAGATTTCTATGTTGTTTGATCTGCGCGCCTCGAATGAAATATTTTTCCAAAAATTATATTTTGAGAATAAGAAAACAAAATGAATATCGGATAAAAATATGTTTTGTGCATTTATTTTTTTAATATAGACACTCACACACACACACACACACACACACACACATATATATATATATATATATATATATATATATATATATATATATATATATATACCCATATATTTATTACTATATGTATATATAAATATTCTCTCTGTCTCTCTCTCTCTCTCTCTCTCTCTCTCTCTCTCTCTCTATATATATATATATATATATATATATATATATATCATGTATATATATGTATGTATAAATATGCTATATATAAATATAGACATATTGTGTATATTTAGGCAGCAATTTTTCATTAATGCATGTTTCAGTAAATAATATAGACAAGTTTTGTATGTTTATTTTAAGTAAGATCTTTTCATATTGTGTGATAAGCTTAATCACATTATCGTTGAAAGACGAAAGGAAAACACCATATTGATACATGTTTAAATCCAATCTAAGCTTTCGGCTTACATAAGCCATCATCAAAGATGACAATTTCAATAAATCAAACAAGACACGGACAAAACAATGATAGTCCGCCTTTGTTGCATGAAAAAATTCCAAGTAACGACAAACTCGTATATATGAGACGCGGAAGCGAAGATCGCGTCGCAGGTCGTAACGTTACACATGACCATGCGAGAGTGAAAAACGAGAAGTATTAATATATATATATATGCGAAGGTGGTCTGAAAATTTCATAGGTTGTCTATGAATGAGTGCCGCTAGTTCCATGAAAGTAATTTTACCTCAGCAAATGGTTACGAAACCAAAACTTTAACATGAAAGCACGAATAATGTTCTTAATTATCCTCATCAGATCGAGACTTTCATACGAATACCATGCATGGCACAAAACCTGAGAAATACCTAAACTGTCACCTATATGCAACCGCTTCCTAAGATCAACACTAAAACAGTTTCCTTGTAGGGGAACGGCTAATATTGCTATTACTATAACTATATGTTAAAATTATGCCGTGAGTGGTCGATATTTTCCAAATTCTAAGCAACGTTTTCTTTAAGCAATTTTCTTTCTGCTTTTATCGCTGATTAAGAATTATATGATCTTAATGATCTTCATGAGATTTGAAATGTTTCGATCGTGATCAGATTAAATCACTCTTGCGTGAGCGAAAAGTGGTGACAGACGTTTGCTGCCGATGTTTGCTTACTCGGGTGTCCGTATTAGTTAAGGTCGGTGGCAGAAACAGACGTGGTCAGGCAGACAGGCACAAAACCTTGTCTGAGACTGGACTAAATAAAAGTCGAGAAATTAATCCTCCTTGATTCCATCTTGTCTCGAGTAACGTCTAGAACTTGTCAAGTCTTCACCCTGGAAAGGTCTTGTGCGATGACGGATGCTGCAGTTATCGCTTACGAAAGCTCTTATGGTACAATATCTGGAGTCTTAATATACACGAGGATTATGGAAAGGAACGCTTAACTAGAGAGGCTTATCAGATACTCGGATTAGACATTCGAAAGGGCAGGGTCAGGCGCAAATGCCAGAAAATCTTGGTTCAAGCGATTGGAGAAACAAAATAAAATTTCCTGAGGGAGCTTTGGTCAACAGTTCAAACCCGCAGCACTATTTGTTTCGTCGAACGTCCTTAATAATACGAAACACTGCAAATTTATTTCTAGTTCCGGTAATACTGTTATTTGTCTCAATATCGAAGCAGACAAATAAAATAAAAAAAACAATACTAAAATAAATGCTTTGAAAGCTAGCAAATAAACGGTGTTTATTTTTATTAGATAAAGTATTATGAAATATTATTATTTATTTTTGACGAACATTTATAATCACCTATTGTTTTCAATTGTTTTCTTTTTTTTTCCTCATTTTATACAGACCGTCAATCTTAGATCGTATCACGAGAACAAATATAGATATGAAAGTTAACACATTGCTGATATTTATTTATACGTGACTTTTGGTTCAAGTGAGCCTAATCAATTATCAGCTGCTCGATTTGCTAAGATCCGAGGGCTTGAAGGCTTAAGAAAGACAAATTTATTCTTTAAATACGTCACATTATTCAACGCTATTATATTTATCATTGACTTTTTGTTACTTTAGTTTGACCCTTGTATTAGTAAGAACAGTATTATCTTATATATATATATATATATATATGATTGAATAAAGATGATCGTGGAAGAAGGTCGAAAGTACTTGGGAAATGAAAATAAATTAAATTTAAACAGATATAACACATTTCTCTCATCCTTTAATATCAAGATATGGAAAAAACATACCAATGAATAAAAGTAACAGAATAAAGATAGAAAACTCTTCTGTTCGTGGATTGTTTTAATATTGGCAGCAAACACATCTAGAAATATTCTTGTTAGATTTTATATTTCTCAGTTCTTGAAACAATTATTGAAATGTAACAATTCAGAATTAGGAAGAAATCTAAAATTTTAAAACAAACATCTTGTATTGTCGTCATCTTTGTCGCCATATTTATTACAACGTTTCGGCCCTTCAGTATCCGTCTATATTTCTGAGATGACGTATAATATACACTATTTACATTATTCGGACTATTGTCCTCATCTTTATCGCCATATTTATTACAACGTTTCGGCCCTTCAGTATCCGTCTATATTTCTGAGATGAGGTATTATGTACATTATTTACATTATTCGGACTATTGTCCTCATCTTTGTCGCCATATTTATTACAACGTTTCGGCCTTTCAGTATCTGTCTATATTTCTGAGATGAGGTATTATGTACACTATTTACATTATTCGGACTATTGTCCTCATCTTTGTTTCCAAGTTTATTACAACGTTTCGGTCGTTGTATGCTCCGGCCTTCTTCAGCTTGTTGGAATGTCGAACTGAAACCTTTATTTCCTCACTTACACATGGCACAGTGGATAAAGGCGTTAGTTAGATCCATTAACAGGACTCAAAGAGTGTGAGTTCAATACCCGGTTAAGGCAGCGGAGAACTTTGAGACGGGTATCAACATGAGATAACTGATAACTGACATCCATCAAACATGGCACGTAGAACTAGAAAAGTCTAACCAGTGAGCGAAATAAAATGTCCTGACATGACATCACCGCTTTATTTTCTGTCTCTGTCGCTAATGGAGCTTCCCTCTGCTTTTTCTATAAATAAAGTGTGTTCCAATAAATTGGACTGATTTTAAATGTGAATTAATTTAAGCGTCTAATGATTTATTTTCTTTTTCTTTCAGATTTGGCAGACATTTGGGCGATATTATTTTTCCCACATAATTGCCATGCCTTAAATAACATGATTCAATAGAGAAATAAATAAAATTTCCCACTGATTTATTTACTGCTGATTTTGATCCGTCTTAATGAAACATCATTTACTTTCATGGTAATTGTCCTGATGAAATTTTTGTCTATGTTAGCTAGAGATTATGAATTTAATCGCAGCAGTAGATTGGCAAAAAGAACACATGAATTTATAATTAAATTGGTTAAATGCAACCGCAAGTTCTATGCTAGCAGTTTCTTCTTTACGCTTGTTTAACTCTCTTCCGGTTTTATGGTTTTCAACCAGCTTTGATTTTTCGAAAATATAAATTCAATATCAAACTTTATTGATTCTTCTTTTATTATCCTTGATCCCTAATAATGTTTCTTTTTTTTATCTCTAACATTCAATAATTCTCTGAGTCTTAATGGCTTTACTGTCTTGCTTGGGGGAAATGATTAAAAGAAATATGTGCATTTTTACCGACAATCTTTAGTAAAGATTTATCGGATATATAATTTTATCAGGATAACACACTATTATTCTAATTATTATGAAATGATTTCAAAACATTGTTTCTTTCTTGGTTATTATAATCCTATTTCAGCATCGTGTCGAAACATTGCAATAATACGAAAAAAAATGGAAACTACGTCGAGTACATCTAGTTATAGAAATAATAATTACTTATTTTAAAAAGCTGAAACCCAAATGAAAATAATTCTTGGAAGTAAAATTCCAACAGAGACCACCAGCAGAAGCTAAATTTTAAAGATAAAAATCATTCGATTCAGTCAACTAACCATAGAGGCTTCAAATGTTGCCTTAATTTATATGGATAACTCATAAAAAATAAACATCGACTAGAAGAAATATAAAAGTAAAAACTGTATCTGGTTGGTATCTTTAAGTATTTTGCAGTTTCAGCCGGTGTATTGTGCTGTAGTTGCATCTCTACGCCCATTTGAAACTCCATTTTGAATTTGGCTTCTTTTATTACGGAGTAAAGACGCTTACTACTTTCATGTTCCTTGACGCATACCATCATCCAGTCTTCTGTAGTTTCCAAATATCTTTGGAGGCCAATTGTTGTAGTTTTGTAGGACAGTTCTAGTTGAACTAATCTTCTTCCTCCTTCGGATCTGGGCACATACAGACGATGAAAATCAGCTTTGGGATGATGCATGCGATAGCAAGTGAGAAGCTTTCTCGTTTTGGCGTCCATTCGCTTAATTTCAGCTATGGTCCAGTTAAGGACATTAAAGCTGTATTGCACCACAGGGACAGCCAATGTGTTTATGGCTGATATTCTGTTTTTTAAGTTTAGCTCAGTATTTAGTACCAGACGTACACGCCTGTAATACTCCTTTCTTATTTTTTCCTTTTTTTGTTGGTGTTGTATGCCATCTCCTTCGCAAATTCCTAGGTACTTATAAGCTTCATCATGCTCCAATTCCCTAATCTTTGTGACAAAATCTAAATCTATTAAGGGTTTTTCTGTAATTCTACCTTTCTTGAATGTTACTTTTGCACATTTTCTAATCCGAAGTCCATACTTATGTCGTCACTGAAGTATTTTACAATATTGAGTAGGCCTTTCAACTCATTGTCGTCTTTGGCAAAGAGTTTGAGATCATCCATGTAGATTATTATTATTATTATTATTATTATTATTATTTATCTCTCTCGTTATAGTGTGACCACGACGCGATATTATTTACCTGAAATGTATTATTATTTTACTTCCATTACCAGTATTTAAGAAATGAATTACTGCAACAAGGAATTAACGAATCCACGTCCGAACAAATCAAAATACATTGAGTTCAATAAATAAGTGACGTCGGCACATTTTACAGTTAGCTTCTAGCTTCACATTGGGGACCTTTATAGAAATACACACGCCTTAGCTTTTTTGTTTTTTAAAGTGGACGTCTGGATTTGGTGATATTGAAATATGTACTCTGTCTATATTCAATTCAAAAACGTATTTTCATAGACTTTGTCACAGACACTGAAATGAGAGATACATACGAAAACATTAATTCACTGAACGCAAATAACTTTAGGCAGTTGTCAGAAAAGTTTTAAGTTTTAAAAAGATATTTCACTCGGATAAATTTGATTATTTATATTTGCACTTCCCCTGTTTTTATTCGGCTCTTGTTTTTGCCAAGTTTTGACAGATGTACTTACTGAAGCTTTTTTTTTTGTAATCGTTGTGTGTTCTATCATGTTGATTTGTCTATAAATTTCTTTTCTATATTTAGGTTGCCATCAAAATGAATAACTTTGTATTTCATCACTTTAAAGTCAGAACAGAACGTTTTCTCTGACTTTTGCCTTTTAGGCTTGACATTTACAGCCGAAAACTAAAATTGAAAATAATTTTCACTAACTCGACAACATCTGCGCTGACATAAAACGTCAGAAGACCATTAAAAAGAGAGTAGGTTGAGTTTTCCAATATATTTTTCTGTTATTTCCTTCTTTCTTTCTTTCTTTCTTTCTTTCTTTCTTTCTTTCTTTACACTCATGCTTTTTTTCCGTCTTTTTTTCTTGACAATCATCCCTTTTCTTTCTTTCTTTCTTTCTTTCTTTCTTTCTTTCTTTCTTTCTTTCTTTCTTCCCTTTTCTTTCTTTCTTTCTTTCTTTACAATCATCCCTTTTCTTTCTTTCTTTCTTTCTTTCTTTTTGACAATCACTCCTTTCTTTCTGTTTTACTCTCCTTCCTCTTGAATTTTTTCTTTCTTTCTCTATAATTTTTTTTTAAATTCTTTCATTTTATTTTATCTCCTCCTTTTTTTTTCGTTGCTTAACATCCTTCTTGTTTCCTTTCTAATGAAAATGATAATTTACTTTTTTACTATCACATCATTCATTCGTCTTTTTTTATCTTTTCATTCCTCGTTGCATTAATTTTTCTTTCATTTCGTTTCTTTTTATGACTGCCGGTTTATTTCGGACGTTTTGTTTTATTATGACATTTCTTTCTGTTTTTCTTTCTTCCTTTAAGTCTTATTTCCTTCGGTTTCTTAATGGCGTTGCCTTCCTCCAATCATTCATCCATTCATTCGCTTAATTGATAATATTCCCATATCATTTTATGATGTAATTAAACCAGTTTAATATTTCAATTTCGTGTTTCCCAATCTTTTCTTCATTACGGCCCATTTTTCTTGCCAAAAAATTTCAGGCCCAGACAAAACACAAATAGATATTCCATATAAAAGGAAATACATTTTATTTACAAAAGTAAAATGTAGTAAAGAATATAAATCTTGACTAATGAATGCTCTTTGTGTCTGTTAATTAGATTGCTACGTTGAACTTCGAGCCTTGCTCCAGCTTTAGGCTCTTCTCTTTTCAATCTGCCCCTCCAAGCTATTTTACAAAGAAAATGTTTTGGGCCCACGTGTTGTCCAAAAAGGCCACGTTGGGAATCCCAGTCCTACACTATATTTAAAGATAAGCTGCTTAATTTCTATTAAATTATTTTATAAATTACTTATTTTTATCTATATAATTTTCTTTATTTTACTTATCTATTTTTAGTAGGATTTTGTTTTTTTTTATCGTTTATTATATACATTTTCATGGGTGTAATTTATTGAATTATTTCTAATAAATTCGTTATTGCAGTTTGTGCACTTTGTGTATTTATTAGAAAATTCTCATTCAATAATTTTGCCAATGATAATATTTATTAAATTATTTCAACTTATTTTAATATTGTCCTTTAAAATATATAAAATTCATTATTCATTATATCCCTGTTTGTTCCATGATCACCTTTTGACTTTTATTCACAATCTATGTTTTGTAATTGCTTTCTTATTTTTCTTCTTTACTTCTTTAAAACTTATTTCAACGTGTTCCTTTCTGTGAAACACATTTAAAAAATGTTTTTTTCTGCAAAATTGTTTCCTTCATCTTATTTTTTATTGTTTTTTTTTTTTACTTTTATTTCTTTCGTCTTTCCAATTTCGGTTTCTTATCATTTTATTTCAAAGGAGATAAGAAAAAATATTATTAAACACATTTCAAAAACATGTGTGTTCGGTATTTGTTTCATATCGACGATATTCAAATGTTATTAGATTTCAATATGGGGAAAGTGTTAAGAATAATTTTAATATAATGTGGTTAATTTTGTTAAAGACACAAAATAAAATTAGGGCAAAAAGAATGGTCAAAATTAATTAAAAGTAACAAAGCGAGAATATAACTCAGTTATGTGTCATGCATGAGACACGATTAGGCGATCATGTATCGAAAGATACATGACTGACGAGGCAGATTTTTTCCCGCTGTAGGTTGCCAATTCTTTCCCTGGTAGAGCAGTTGCCATCCAAGCCTATAGAAGCCGGTCTGTCCTGCTATTTACCCATAGGATGGGGAGAAGAAGAGGATTCATACCTTTCCCAAGGGTATTAGCACGCAAGTGAATTTAATGGATTCGACTTAGCTCTCCGATTCCTCAATCCAAGCTGATAGCCATTACTCCACCGCTCCTCGTGGAGTATAACTACAGCAGTTTAATGAGAAAAAAGAAAAGAAAATAATAACAACAACATTTGGAGAATATTTATAGCCTCCCTAAAGAATATAAATCCAATGTAAAGTGGATCTAACGAGAACAAAAATGAATGAAGAACAAAACTCTGCAAGAATATAAAAACATAACCACGAATAAAGTTAGGCAAGCTTTAACAAAGTCCCCAAAATGGAAATCCCCTGATAATAACAAGGTACACAATTTTTTGGCTCTATCATCTGTCATCGATCCATAATCAATGCTAATTAATAACCCCAATAAAATTCCACAATGGACCACGGAAAGTATTACATATCTTCTACGAAAAACAGGTGAAAGGATGATCTAAAAAATTATAAGCAAGTAACATGTCTGCCTACCACATATAAATTGATCACGTCTGTCCTGACGAAATGAACTTACTCTTTTCCTCGATGGAACAACATTTATCCCTTGGAACAGAAGGGATCTCGAAAAGGTTGGTATAGTTGCAAAGATCAAATAATAATGTTCCGGGAAAATTGCAGAAATGAGGTAGAAATCTCAGCAGAGTAAAGGTTTGATATTGTGTTCCACTCTTTGATGATTAGAGTTTTGCAAATATAAAATACCTCCTTAAATATAGCAGGGGAAAAGTGGAAAACCACATCATATCTAAATCACTGCCACTTTCAATTGTTTCAATATCCGACAAAGATTCTTTCAAAGAGACTCATTGTTTTCCCTATCTCTTCTTTATGTCCTTAACAATCCTTTGGCATTAAGTAAACAGTAATAACTATGAAAAGTAAAAAAGAATGTATTTATTTATGTATTCTACATGGATGATACCACATTCTTTGCCAAAGATAACAATGAGTTGAAGGGTATCCTAAGTAATATAGGATATTTCAGTGATAATATCGATGTCGATTGCGGATTAGTTAAATGTGTAAAAGGAAGAAAAAAGGGAGAACTACAGAAACAAACTCAGTAGATTTAGATTTTGTCAAAAATATTAGGGAACTGTAACTAGAAAAAGCCTATAAATTTCTAGGAGTCAGCGAAGTAGAGGAAATAGAGAAAACCCAGATGAAGGAAAGTAAGAAAAAATACTAGACATTTGCGATTCATACCGAGTAAAATTCATATAGAAGAATACCAGCCATAAAATGTTTGGTGGCCCTGTGACGCAAGACAGTTTCGATAACCTTAATTGTACCATAGCTGACATTAAGCGAATGGATGTCAAAAGAGAAAACTTCACGGTTACCAACGCATGCATCATTCCAAGGCTGATGCTGATCGTCTGTATGTGCCATTATCCAAAGGAAGCAGAGGAAGAGTTCAACTAGAACTGTCTTACAACATTACAACAATCGGTCTTCAAAGATACCTGGAAACTAGAGAAAGTAGATGGTGATCTCTGTCAAAGAATATTAAAGAAATTAGAAACTTTATTCAGTAATAAAGGAAGCCAACAAAAGTAATTTCAAGTGGGTCAAATAACCATAATACACCGATTTCAGCGCCAAAGAACCTAAAATGAACGCAAAAAAGTAAAATGCAATGTACGAAATGCAGAAAGACAATCAATAATCTCTTCGTACCAAACAAGCTGATGTAGAACAATCCCGTACCAATTAGTAGTTACGCAGTTTCAGGTTTAAAACTTAAATCGAAGGTTTTACTCTTGCTGCACAAGATCAAACCTTCCTAACTATAGATTACCAAGTACGCGTACTGAAAAAGACAGATTCTGTAATAAATATCCAGAAGCCATTTAACATATTGTATCAGTTTCCACGGTGTTGGCACCCACTAAACATAAATCTTGACAATATCTGAAATGGAATATATGGAAATTTCCCGAGTAGGAAACTTTTATGAACATCACCCATATCCGGTCACATAAATAGGACTTGTAACAATTTTGTGGCCCTTTGCAAGATACCCAGACATCGTGATCAAATACTGCAAGAAGAAGATTGTCTTTCATACTGCCATGGCAGTCCATGTAGAATCTGATGCATCTTTGGGAAACTTTTAAAATCTATCAAAATAGGATCTTGAAATAAAAATCTTAAAAACGAGACACATGAGAACATCAATAACTCTAGTTGTAGTTGGAGCCCTCGGATTGATTGGAAAAGGTTCCGATAGGCACAGTCAAGGGATTCCATGCCTTAAAGAAATACTCACAAGTACAGCTCTCACATAACGGATGATCAGTGGAAAATATAAGGGAAAATCATTTTGAACTTAGGTCTCCGGTTTCGAACTGAAATGAAATGGGCATAGACGAGAAATCATAGGAGGATGAGGAGGGGAGGAGGAGGAAACAACAATAATAATAATAAAATAATAATAATAATAATAATAATGATAATAATAATAATAATAATGATAATAATAATAATGATAATAATGATAATAATAATGATGATAATAATAATGATAATAATGATAATGATATGAACTAACTGGTTGTTATTCCTCCTCACCCATCAGAAAAACTCGATCGTCGAAAAGTAAATTGTTTATTCACAACCAACTAAAGACGAAAGTTGAAAATGAGAATGCAGGTTTATCGATAATATATTGACCCAAATATTTTATTATAAGTAAATCTCTGTTACCTAAAAAAAATCTTTCTTCCTCTTGGCATAAAGAAGGTTGTCTTGATTTAATGAAAAATTGTTTCAAGTACTTTTAGATAAGAGATAGTGAACTGCACAGAACTGGGAACATTTCTTCTTTGTATAAGTTGTAGTACGATTACAGTCTTGAATGTTATTTCAAACGTATAAACATCGCCTAAAGGAACGGAGATATGATTAACAATTCTCTTCGCTAGAACCTGAGGATCCTAATTATGTATCCAGATTAATATATTCATGTTGGAAACAGTAACAATTTCTTTTATCTTCTAAAAGTGAAAATATAAACAGGCAACAATCAATCAAAGTTAAAAATAAATATTTTTTTCCCAATCTCTCCTGAGATGATTATATATATAAAAAACGGTTTATGAAAACAAATATTTTTTTGTTTTCTCGAGATCGCCTTTGTGTAATGAATTTACCACAATATTAAATTTAGAAAATATAAAATAAAAAACATATCTAAATTTTCCTCATGATATTTTTTCAATATATAACGTTACAATAAATTTTAAGTTAAATACAAAAAAAATGGTCATACAAAATTGCAGAATAGTGATTTTTATATACCAACTTTTCAACACAGACCCCACCTCATATATTTTCCTTATTTGTGGGCCAGAGGGGAAGAAAAGTTTCATAGACAAATAGAATGTATGTGAACGACTCTTTTTTGGAATTATTTTGATATGATGTAGAGAGAACTGTAAATGTCACTGAGTGGAATCCAAAAATTATTTCTATGGTTTATTCAACACAGGAAATGCCAATACATGTGACAGTAGTTTATGCAGCCTTTCAGTAAGAAACATTCCACGAAATATATGTTTTTGTAATAAAAAAAAAAAAAATATAGGATGAAATTTGGTGTGAAAGAAAATTTGATTATATTTACTAACACTATCATTTGTGTGTTTTTTATCATAACAACTCAATTAATTTGCATGTTTTATTCAGCAATAAACAAAATCACATTTTCCTTTTTGCTATTTCGTGTCGGAAGTGGAATAATAGCTATTGATTCTTATACAATTTATTACTTTCCTCCGATGTTTAAAATGAAACAAAATATAATTTTAAAAACATTTATTATTAGAAATAGCCCCAGCAAACCAAGATGGCTGAAAAGTAAGTTATCTGGTTAAAAACCACGATGTAAAATCAATGAAAAATAAAAATAAGAAAAGGTGAAAATGAAGACAATATTGCCACCTCTCCAGATAACTTCAGTCATCTACTGAGAAACAGAGTGTAAAGGGAGTTGAAGAAAAAAGTTAATACATTAAAAAAAAAAAATTAAAGAGAAAAATGAGTACCGATTTCCCAGCGGAGTTTAACGAGGTTAACAAAAGAAAAGCAAAACTATTCGATAATAATTCTCGCTAGGCTCACAAAATTTTCTCAAAGACTCGAAATACTTTTCCTTAACCAGTCATCTCAACATGGCACAATAGGTTCCCATTGGAAGACTGTCGCTACACAATCATAAAATATAGCAGATAAAAGAAATCACATGAGGACTTTTAGCAACAGCATCAACTAAAATAGATATCACATTTAACTGGAAAAGAAAAATAAATAATAATTATTAAGATGTTGACGTTCATTATATTACATTAGCATTACATAACACAATCGTGCAACATTCACCCGCCATTCGTCCACAGAAGAATGTTCTTTTCACTCAATACTGATCTTAACTAAGCTGACGCTTAAAATAGATTGAGGTGGGGAGACAGTTCTAAATTCGTATCACTCCTATCAACCTCCGTATCATGGCCAGTCAACAGAGCTATATATCGTGATATTTTTATCAGGCAACCGCCCGACGCTGGGGCAAACAGTACTGGCATCCAAAGCAAATATCTATCCCGGAAGCATGTGGTAAATGTATTTTCAAAAAAATTTGCAAAGATCGCCTCCCACCAAACTGTGAATAATTCCTTGTAAACAGAGCCCTAGATATCTCAGCAAAAGATACATACTTGTGAAACAACCAGGTATACAGCAAAAGTCTTTTGGCGATATAGAATCGAAGCAGAATAAAAGATTTGCTGACTTGTCCTTACCGAGAAATTTCAAACCTGGCCTAATGACTATAATGAATGATATTTCCAATCATTCAGGTCGATGTTCTCGATCAAATCTTACATTGCCACATTTTTTTATAGTTAATATGGTGCCGTTCTCGTCACAGCTGATTTTTATACTACTTAGTCTTGAACCGGAGGAAGGCTCTGAAATTTTAAATGTGTTCCATTTTCAAGCGATGGTACAGATATTATGCTCTATGCTGTATAGAACAGATTCTAAAAAGTAAATGTTAAAAAGAACTCTGTATTCTTAATCTGACTGTTCTTTTCTTTATTTCTCTCTTTCTCTCTCTCTCTCTCTCTCTCTCTCTCTCTCTATATATATATATATATATATATATATATATATATATATATATATATGTATGTGTATATGGATATACATGAATATGTGTATGTGTAGATATGTGAATATATTTTATGTGTGTACATGGGTATATATATATGTATGTGGGTACACGCCTATGTGTATATACGTGTATATGTTATTGTGTATGTGTGTATTCGCATGTGTTTTTGAACATAAAAATATAGGTGCTCGTTATATTTATTTTTTATATGTTTATTTTACGAGCGACTATTATCGAGAATTTGCTATTAGTGTGAGTGTTATTCGAAGGCGTCTGACACCAGTATTGTTCAACGGCGTTAATATAGTTGTATCTGCGATCACAAAGTCTCTACTACAACGAGCATTACAAAAGTGACAATGAGTATTCGTTGACATTCCAAAAGTTGCAATGAGTGTTCGTTGACATCAAAAAACTATATAATGTTAAATCGAAAAAAAATGTCATTGTATTTTAAGTTTGGAAGAATAAAAATTGTGAAAAAAAAACGAGAATTATTTATGTCCCAACCTTATATTTGCAACTAGTTTGTTGCGTAATCACATTGAACACATAATCTTATTTTTATTTTATATATATATATATATATATATATATATATAGATTTACCAACATTCGTTTTTATACCCGTTTGATTGTGGAAACATTAACGTGCATAATAAAACCTGACGTAAAATATAATTGAAAAATTGGAATTACATCAAATCGGAAATTTGACCCTAAAAACAATGGGGTATTCATAAAAGAGCTGTTGAAAGACAAAAATATATCGACGTTTGTGTATTTGATATAGAAACGAATTACTCAATCTAGACAGAACAACATAACCCTTCCCTTCAGCTATTTCTTCTGTGTTGCGTCCCTGCAAGAAATAAACATTTGTGGAGAGCCATAATTTCCATTCTTTTTTAGTTCTTACTAAATTTTTTTTTATCTCTCCTCAATCTTGCACGGCTATACATTTGCCCGTGCTCTTTAAATAGGATAAGCTTAGTTTTCCTGTATCCCTCTTGCCTTCAGTTTCTCCTGTGCGTATAAAATTTTCCAAGCAATCTTTCCTCATTATGTGTCCAGGGGAATTTAAACTGTCTTTGCTTGATATTAATTATAAATCTACTTTTTGTTTCAATTTTCTGTAAAATTATATCGCTGCTCCAATGTCTACCTTGGCTTAAATAAGTGAATTGATTGGTGTCTAAGAAGGTTTTACAAAAACAAAGGAAAGCTGAAAGATAATGAATGCTTATAAAATGAAAAGATAAACATTGAATATGAATGCGACCGCTGCCTTCTTGTATGTACCTTATCGATTCAAGATATGGGTAATCATGGATCTCCACAACTTCCTCCTCTTTGTAGATGTAAGCTATACGTGTCCCGTTATAATCCTTCCGAGTCTCTGTTCTGCCATTCATTTACAATAGGCACTGAATACTTCGACGTGGTCTAATTGTTAGCACGCATGTCTCGCCTGATCAATTACAGATGAATAGTGAGTTCGATCGCTATTGGATGGCCTACACTTTCGGCCTTGTGACATATATAAGCGGTGCTTAGAAATCACCATTATCACTAACCCCTATCAATACTGGAAAGATCAATAACAGTTACTGGACTTATAAATCCTATTTTCCTGAAAAATTGTTTTAACAGAAAGATTTTATGAATTTCGACTGATACTTTCATTAGCTGCCAAATCAATGAATGTTAAATGCTTCCTCATAATGAAACAGCTAATCCTACCATTACCATTGCAATAATCCTGTTTTATCCCTTCTCTTTGTCTTATCCGAACTACCCCTGTTGTCATTTATGAATATTTATAGAGACATTTTTGATATTTAATGCATTACAATATATGTTTAAATAAGTTCCTATTAGTATTATTACATATAAACAAATGGGTTTAAACGAAGGTCTGATAATTGGCATATAAACAGATGACAGTTATGTTTAAATCACCAGACAATCATTTACGTATTTGAGTTTTTAATTCCCAGTCATATAAAGCGACTGAACCACAATAATCAATTGTAATTACAACATTATCTTTCTATATATTCGTAAAAACAGAAATACTTTATTTCAAATATCCAGACAATGGTAATTATAAATACTTTGATATAGTCAAGATTCTTCCAGCAGCTTAATGTCGTGACCTTTCCAGCATTTAGTCTTTCATTTTCAATCGCCTTCCAACTGTTTTTTTCCTTCTCGTTTGATTTAGTTTTTATATTCCTCCTTCCTTTCGAAGACTATTTTTTTTTTATTTTGCTTCTCACGTCTTCTTGTAGTTTTTTGTTAAGTTGTCCAGAAGAAAGAGGAATATAGAAAAAAAAAATCATTTAACAAAAGAACAATATATTTCTCCTGGAAGTAAGCAAGAATTGAAGAATAAGCATAATCTGAAAAATCATAGCGGGAATCTAAGTGTAATTAATAAGTACTAGCATCAGTATCTTACGACAGGAAGCTGAGGAATAAGAGAAATGGTTCTCGTGGAAGACGAATGGCATCACTGAAACGGACAAGATCTAGAGCTGATATAAAACTGTTAGCGACGTAACCACTAACTCGGAATAAATACCTGATATTTTTTCTAAAAGTGTGAAGTTCTAAAAAATGACTTGGAGATAACTGTATTTCCTCCTGATATACGTCCCTTGCGTGCGCATGCATAACTCAGACAGCCAGATAATAGATTCATGCTAAATCTCAAGAAAAAAAGACATGTACTTCAGAGGATTTATTCAAATCCAAATGGGTGAAACTAGAAAGTGTCCCGGAATTTGAGACAAAAAAAAAAACGATCAAAAGAAGGGAAAGAATAAATATGGCAAAGAGGTTGAAGGCTGAAAATAACTGAAGAACAGAGGGTCTAAAGCGGTAAATGCGGGAGAAAATTATTTTATTTTTAAATCATTTCACCCCCAAACAAATCGCGGTGGGGTGCAGAGAGTGAAATTTAGAGAAGATTCCGGGTATTGAGTGGATTGAGGAAAGGATGAAAGATTAACGAGATTCAAGAATATAGAAGACGGTGTTTCATGTTGCATATAAATTGTTGAAGATTGTAGTTATCAGGGGATGTGTGAAAGCAGAAGGGTGTTCCTAGATGGGAAGTGCGAGAAAAGAAACTGTTAGAGTAGAAATGGCGGATGCATTTAAATGTTTCAACAGTAAAATGGTGGAACCTAAAAGACAGTCTAGTAGCACGCTTAAATTCACGTAGTCGGGACACCAGGGTAAAAAGATACCTCTTTAGATTTTGTCAAGAGATGAATAACAGGAGCACCAGACCAGATATGACAACTGTATTCAATGCACAGGCGAATGATTTGTAAATGTGCAAGATGGAGTCTGACGAAAACAATTCTAGCGCGACACAGTGGCCCAAATTTCCTTGCAGTAGATGCAGCTATTGATTCATTATAGTCCCTCCACTTCAAGTCAGTTGAAAGGGTGAAGCCAAGAAGGCGCAGAGTGTTGCTCTCCGTGAGTCTAGCACCAGTCATGCTAACAGCAATATGTTATAACATTTGTACTAATACACATTGTTGAAGTTACAGTGTGAGAACAGTCAAAATATAGTGGCAAGTTTCTACATGACTAAATGCAGCAGTAAAACTAAATATATACAAAGAGGATACCTAAGACAAATGTTCAGATAATAAATGATTGAGACTAAAGCTTATAGGAAAAAGTTTAAAATGATACATACCGGCGATGCTATTGATGTTGGTAGAATTGAGAGGTAATGAAATTGGGAACAGCGTGCCTTGATCCTGATTCTGGAAATTCGGAAGGACTAAACAGGAAGTTAAATCCGAGAGTAATTCAAAAAGCACCTAATTTAGAAAACAGGGCAAACAACAGGCAATAAACCATAGAGGCGTTACCATAGTGACAGAACAATAACATTAAGCCCACTGATTTATTTACTGTTGATTTGATCCCGTCTTAATGAAACATCATTTACTTTCATGGTAATTGTCCTGATGAAATTTTTGTCTATGTTAGCTAGAGATTATGAATTTAATCGCAGCAGTAGATTGGCAAAAAAAAGAACACATGAATTTATAATTAAATTGGTTAAATGCAACCGCAAGTTCTATGCTAGCAGTTTTTCTTCTTTACGCTTGTTTAACTCTCTTCGGTTTTATGGTTTTCAACCAGCTTTGATTTTTCGAAATATAAATTCAATATCAAACTTTATTGATTCTTCTTTTATTATCCTTGATCCTAATAATGTTTCTTTTTTTATCTCTAACATTCAATAATTCTCTGAGTCTTAATGGCTTTACTGTCTTGCTTGGGGAAATGATTAAAAGAAATATGTGCATTTTTACCGACAATCTTTAGTAAAGATTTATCGGATATATAATTTTATCAGGATAACATTAATTATTATTCTAATTATTATGAAATGATTTCAAAACATTGTTTCTTTCTTGGTTATTATAATCCTATTTCAGCATCGTGTCGAAACATTGCAATAATACGAAAAAAATGGAAACTACGTCGAGTACATCTAGTTATAGAAATAATAATTGCTTATTTTAAAAGCTGAAACCAAATGAAAATAATTCTTGGATAAAAAATTCCAACAGAGACCACCAGCAGAAGCTAAATTTTAAAGATAAAAATCATTCGATTCAGTCAACCAACCAAGAGGCTTCAAATGTTGCCTTAATTTTATGGATAACTCATAAAAAATAAACATCGACTAGAAAAAATATAAAAGTAAAAACTGTATCTGGTTGGTATCTTTAAGTATTTTGCAGTTTTCAGCCGGTGTATTGTGCTGTAGTTGCATCTCTACGCCCATTTGAAACTCCATTTTGAATTTGGCTTCTTTTTATTACGGAGTAAAGACGCTTACTACTTTCATGTTCCTTGACGCATACCATCATCCAGTCTTCTGTAGTTTCCAAATATCTTTGGAGGCCAATTGTTTGTAGTTTTTTGTAGGACAGTTCTAGTTGAACTAATCTTCTTCCTCCTTCGGATCTGGGCACATACAGACGATGAAAATCAGCTTTGGGATGATGCATGCGAAGCAAGTGAGAAGCTTTCTCGTTTGGCGTCCATTCGCTTAATTTCAGCTATGGTCAGTTAAGGACATTAAAGCTGTATTGCACCTACAGGGACAGCCAATGTGTTTATGGCTGATATTCTGTTTTTAAGTTTAGCTCAGTATTTAGTACCAGACGTACACGCCTGTAATACTCCTTTCTTATTTTTTCTTTTTTTGTTGGTGTTTGTATTCCTTCGTAAATTTTTAGGTACTTATAAAGCTTCATCATGCTCCAATTCCCTAATCTTTTGTGACAAAATCAAATCTATTATGGTTTTTCTGTAATTCTACCTTTCTTGAATGTTACTTTTTTTGCACATTTTCTAATCCTGAAGTCCATACTATGTCGTCACTGAAGTATTTTACAATATTGAGTGAGGCCTTTCAACTCATTGTCGTCTTTGGTAAAGTTTGAGATCATCCATGTAGATTATTATTATTATTATTATTATTATTATTATTATTATTTATTTATCTCTCTCGTTATAGTGTGAACACGACGCGATATTATTTACCTGAAATGTATTATTATTTTACTTCCATTACCAGTATTTAAGAAATGAATTACTGCAGCAAGGAATTAACGGAATCCACGTCCGGAACAAATCAAAATACATTGAGTTCAATAAAAGTGACGTTGGCACATTTACAGTTAGCTTCTAGCTTCACATTGGGAATTTTATAGAAATATAACACGCCTTAGCTTTTTTGTTTTTAAAGTGGACGTCTGGATTTGGTGATGTTGAAATATGTACTCTGTCTATGTTCAATTCTAAAAACGTATTTTCATAGACTTTGTCACAGACACTGAAATGAGAGATACATACGAAAAAACATTAATTCACTGAACGCAAACTTTTAGGCAGTTGTCAGAAAAGTTTTAAGTTTTAAAAGATATTTCTACGGATAAATTTGATTATTTATATTTGCACTTCCCTGTTTTTATTCGGTTTTGTTTTTTGCCAAGTTTTGACAGATGTACTTTACTGAAGCTTTTTTTTGTAATCGTTGTGTGTTCTATCATGTTGATTTGTCTATAAATTTCTTTTCTATATTTAGGTTGCCATCAAAATGAATAACTTTATTTCATCACTTTAAAGTCAGAACAGAACGTTTTCTCTGACTTTTGCCTTTTTAGGCTTGACATTTACAGCCGAAAACTAAAATTGAAAATAATTTTCACCTAACTCGATAAACATCTGCGCTGATGATAAAACGTCAGAAGACCATTAAAAAAGAGAGTAGGTTGGAGTTTTCAATATATTTTTTCTGTTATTTCCTTCTTTCTTTCTTTCTTTCTTTCTTTTTTTTCTTTCTTTACACTCATGCTTTTTTCCGTCTTTTTTTTCTTGACAATCATCCTTTTTCTTTCTTTCTTTCTTTTCTTTCTTTCTTTCTTTCTTTCTTTTCTTTCTTTCTTTCTTTCTTTCTTTTCTTTCTTTCTTTACAATCATCCCTTTTCTTTCTTTCTTTTTTTTCTTTCTTTTTGACAATCCTCCTTTCTTTGTTTTACTCTCCTTCCTCTTGAATTTTTCTTTCTTCTTTCTCTATAATTTTTAAATTCTTTCATTTTTATTTTATCTCCTCCTTTTTTTTTTTTTCGTTTAACATCCTTCTTGTTTCCTTTCTAATGAAAATGATAATTTACTTTTTTTTTACTATCACATCATTCATTCGTCTTTTTTTATCTTTTCATTCCTCGTTGTATTAATTTTTCTTTCATTTCGTTTCTTTTATGACTGCTGGTTGATTTCGGACGTTTTGTTTTATTATGACATTTCTTTCTGTTTTCTTTCTTCCTTTAAGTCTTATTTCCTTCGGTTTCTTAATGGCGTTGCCTTCCTCCAATCATTCATCCATTCATTCGCTTAATTGATAATATTCCCATATCATTTTATGATGTAATTAAACCAGTTTTATTTCAATTTTTGTTTCCCAATCTTTTCTTCATTACGGCCCATTTTTCTTGCCAAAAATTTCAGGCCCAGACAAAACACAAATAGATATTCCATATAAAAGGAAATACATTTTATTTACAAAGTAAATGTAGTAAAGAATATAAATCTTGACTAATAGATACTCTTTGTGTCTGTTAATTAGATTGTTCCGTTGAAAATCGAGCCTTGCTCCAGCTTTAGGCTCTTCTCTTTTCAATCTGCCCTCCAAGCTATTTTACAAAGAAAATGTTTAGGCCCACGTGTTGTCCAAAAAGGCCACGTTGGGAATCCCAGTCCTATTAATTATATTTAAAGATAAGCTGCTTTAATTTCTATTAAATTATTTTATAAATTACTTATTTTTATCTATATAATTTTCTTTTTTATTTTACTTATCTATTTTAGTAGGATTTTGTTTTTTTTATCGTTTATTATATACATTATGGGTGTAATTTATTGAATTATTTCTAATAAATTCGTTATTGCAGTTTGTGCACTTTGTGTATTTATTAGAAAATTCTCATTCAATAATTTTGCCAATGATAATATTTATTAAATTATTTCAACTTATTTTTAATATTGTCCTTAAAATATATAAAATTCATTATTCATTATATCCCTGTTTGTTCCATGATCACCTTTTGACTTTTATTCACAATCTATGTTTTGTAATTGCTTTCTTATTTTTTCTTCTTTACTTTTTAAAACTTATTTCAACGTGTTCCTTTCTACTGAAACACATTTAAAAAAATTTTTTCTGCAAAATTGTTTCCTTCATCTTATTTTTATTGTTTTTTTTTTTTACTTTTATTTCTTTTCGTCTTTCCAATTTCGGTTTCTTATCATTTTTATTTCAAAGGAGATAAGAAAAATATTATTAAACACATTTCAAAAAAAACATGTGTGTTCGGTATTTGTTTTCATATCGACGATATTCAAATGTTATTAGATTTCAATATGGGGAAAGTGTTAAGAATAATTTTAATATAATGTGGTTAATTTTGTTAAAGACACAAAATAAAATTAGGACAAAAGAATGGTCAAAATTAATTAAAAGTAACAAAGCGAGAATATAACTCAGTTATGTGTCATGCATGAGACACGATTAGGCGATCATGTATCGAAAGATACATGACTGACGAGGCAGATTTTTCCTGCTGTAGGTTGCCAATTCTTTCCCTGGTAGAGCAGTTGCCATCCAAGCCTATAGAAGCCGGTCTGTCCTGCTATTTTACCCATAGGATGGGGAGAAGAAGAGGATTCATACCTTTCCCTAAGGGTATTAGCACGCAAGTGAATTTAATGGATTCGACTTAGCTCTCCGATTCTCAATCCAAGTTGATAGCCATTACTCCACCGCTCCTCGTGGAGTATAACTACAGCAGTTTAATGAGAAAAAAGAAAAGAAAATAATAACAACAACATTTGGAGAATATTTATAGCCTCCCTAAAGAATATAAATCCAATGTAAAGTGGATCTAACGAGAACAAAATGAATGAAGAACAAACTCTGCAAGAATATAAAAACATAACCACGAATAAAGTTAGGCAAGCTTTAACAAAAGTCCCCAAATGGAAATCCCCTGATAATAAAAGGTACACATTTTTTGGTTTCTATCATCTGTCATCGATCCATAATCAATGCTAATTAATAACCCCAATAAAATTCCACAATGGACCACGGAAAGTATTACATATCTTCTACGAAAAACAGGTGAAAGGATGATCTAAAAATTATAAGGCAATAACATGTCTGCCTACCACATATAAATTGATCACGTCTGTCCTGACGAAATGAACTTACTCTTTTCCTCGATGGAACAACATTTATCCCTGGGAACAGAAGGGATCTCCGAAAAGGTTGGTATAGTTGCAAAGATCAAATAATAATGTTCCGGGAAAAATTGCAGAAATGAGGTAGAAATCTCAGCAGAGTAAAGGTTTGATATTGTGTTCCACTCTTTGATGATTAGAGTTTGCAAATATAAAATACCTCCTTAAATATAGCAGGGGAAAAGTGGAAAACCACATCATATCTAAATCACTGCCACTTTCAATTGTTTCAATATCCGACAAAGAATCTTCAAAGAGACTCATTGTTTTCCCTATCTCTTCTTTATGTCCTTAACAATCCTTTGGCATTAAGTAAACAGTAATAACTATGAAAAGTAAAAAAGAATGTATTTATTTATGTATTCTACATGGATGATACCACATTCTTTGCCAAAGATAACAATGAGTTGAAGGGTATCCTAAGTAATATAGGATATTTCAGTGATAATATCGATGTCGATTGCGGATTAGTTAAATGTAAAAGGAAGAAAAAAGGAGAACTACAGAAACAAACTCAGTAGATTTAGATTTTTGTCAAAATATTAGGGAACTGTAACTAGAAAAGCCTTATAAATTTCTAGAGTCAGCGAAGTAGAGGAAATAGAGAAACCCAGATGAAGGAAAGTAAGAAAAATACTAGACATTTGCGATTCATACCGAGTAAAATTCATATAGAAGAATACCAGCCATAAAATGTTTGGTGGCCCTGTGACGCAAGACAGTTTCGATAACCTTAATTGTACCATAGCTGACATTAAGCGAATGGATGTCAAAAGAGAAAACTTCACGGTTACCAACGCATGCATCATTCCAAGGCTGATGCTGATCGTCTGTATGTGCCATTATCCAAAGGAAGCAGAGGAAGAGTTCAACTAGAACTGTCTTACAACATTACAACAATCGGTCTTCAAAGATACCTGGAAACTAGAGAAGAGTAGATGGTGATCTCTGTCAAAGAATATTAAAGAAATTAGAAACTTTATTCAGTAATAAAGGAAGCCAACAAAAGTAATTTCAAGTGGGTCAAATAACCATAATACACCGATTTCAGCGCCAAAGAACCTAAAAATGAACGCAAAAGTAAATGCAATGTACGAAATGCAGAAAGACAATCAATAATCTCTTCGTACCAAACAAGCTGATGTAGAACAATCCCGTACCAATTAGTAGTTACGCAGTTTCAGGTTTAAAATTTAAATCGAAGGTTTTACTCTTGCTGCACAAGATCAAACCTTCTAACTATAGATTACCAAGTACGCGTACTGAAAAAGACAGATTCTGTAATAAATATCCAGAAGCTATTTAACATATTGTATCAGTTTCACGGTGTTGGCACCCACTAAACATAAATCTTGACAATATCTGAAATGGAATATATGGAAATTTCCCTGAGTAGGAAACTTTATGAACATCACCCATATCCGGTCACATAAATAGGACTTGTAACAATTTTGTGGCCCTTTGCAAGATACCCAGACATCGTGATCAAAGACTGCAAGAAGAAGATTGTCTTTCATACTGCCATGGCAGTCCATGTAGAATCTGATGCATCTTTGGGAAACTTTTAAAATCTATCAAAATAGGATCTTGAAATAAAAATCTTAAAACGAGACACATGAGAACATCAATAACTCTAGTTGTAGTTGGAGCCCTCGGATTGATTGGAAAAGGTTCCGATAGGCACAGTCAAGGGATTCCATGCCTTAAAGAAATACTCACAAGTACAGCTCTCACATAACGGATGATCAGTGGAAAATATAAGGAAATCATTTTTGAACTTAGGTCTCCGGTTTCGAACTGAAATGAAATGGGCATAGACGAGAAATCATAGGAGGATGAGGAGGGGGAGGAGGAGGAAACAACAATAATAATGATAATAATAATAATAATAATGATAATAATAATAATAATAATGATAATAATAATAATGATAATAATGATAATAATAATAATGATAATAATAATAATGATAATAATGATAATGATATGAACTAACCGGTTGTTATTCCTCCTCACCCATCAGAAAAACTCGATCGTCGAAAGTAAATTGTTTATGCACAACCAACTAAAGACGAAAGTTGAAAATGAGAATGCAGGTTTATCGATAATATATTGACCCAAATATTTTATTATAAGTAAATCTCACCCACTCCTAAAAAATCTTTCTTCCTCTTGGCATAAAGAAGGTTGTCTTGATTTAATGAAAATTGTTTCAAGTACTTTTAGATAAGAGATAGTGAACTGCACAGAACTGGGAACATTTCTTCTTTGTATAAGTTGTAGTACGATTACAGTCTTGAATGTTATTTCAAACGTATAAACATCGCCTAAAGGAACGGAGATATGATTAACAATTCTCTTCGCTAGAACCTGAGTGATCCTAATTATGTATCCAGATTAATATATTCATGTTGGAAACAGTAACAATTTCTTTTATCTTCTAAAAGTGAAAATATAAACAGGCAACAATCAATCAAAGTTAAAAATAAATAGCTTTTCCCAATCTCTCCTGAGATGATTATATATATAAAAAAACGGTTTATGAAAACAAATATTTTTTGTTTTCTCGAGATCGCCTTGTGTAATGAATTTACCACAATATTAAATTTAGAAAATATAAAATAAAAAACATATCTAAATTTTCCTCATGATATTTTTCAATATATAACGTTACAATAAATTTTAAGTTAAATACAAAAAAATGGTCATACAAAATTCGCAGAATAGTGATTTTTTATATACCAACTTTCAACACAGACCCCACCTCATACATTTTCCTTATTTGTGTGGGCCAGAGGGAAGAAAAGTTTCATAGACAAATAGAATGTATGTGAACGACTCTTTTTTGGAATTATTTTGATATGATGTAGAGAGAACTGTAAATGTCACTGAGTGGAATCCAAAATTATTTCTATGGTTTATTCAACACAGGAAATGCCAATACATGTGACAGTAGTTTATGCAGCCTTTCAGTAAGAAACATTCCACGAAATATATGTTTTTGTAATAAAATTCAAAAAATATAGGATGAAATTTGGTGTGAAAGAAAATTCCGATTATATTTACTAACACTATCATTTGTGTGTATTTTATCATAACAACTCAATTAATTTGCATGTTTTATTCAGCAATAAACAAAATCACATTTTCCTTTTTGCTATTTCGTGTCGGAAGTGGAATAATAGCTATTGATTCTTATACAATTTATTACTTTCCTCCGATGTTTAAAATGAAACAAAATATAATTTTAAAACATTTATTATTAGAAATAGCCCCAGCAAACCAAGATGGCTGAAAAGTAAGTTATCTGGTTAAAAACCACGATGTAAAAATCAATGAAAAAAAAAAATAAGAAAAGGTGAAAATGAAGACAATATTGCCACCCTCTCCAGATAACTTCAGTCATCTACTGAGAAACAGAGTGTAAAGGGAGTTGAAGAAAAAGTTAATACATTAAAAAAAAAAAAAATTAAAGAGAAAATGAGTACCGATTTCCCAGCGGAGTTTAACGAGGTTAACAAAAGAAAAGCAAAAACTATTCGATAATAATTCGCTAGGCTCACAAAATTTTCTCAAAGACTCGAAATACTTTTTCCTTAACCAGTCATCTCAACATGGCACAATAGGTTCCCATTGGAAGACTGTCGCTACACAATCATAAAATATAGCAGATAAAAAGAAATCACATGAGGACTTTTAGCAACAGCATCAACTAAAATAGATATCACATTTAACTGGAAAAGAAAAATAAATAATAATTATTAAGATGTTGACGTTCATTATATTACATTAGCATTACATAACACAATCGTGCAACATTCACCCGCCATTCGTCCACAGAAGAATGTTCTTTTCACTCAATACTGATCTTAACTAAGCTGACGCTTAAAATAGATTGAGGTGGGGAGACAGTTCTAAATTCGTATCACTCCTATCAACCTCCGTATCATGGCCAGTCAACAGAGCTATATATCGTGATATTTTATCAGGCAACCGCCCGACGCTGGGGCAAACAGTACTGGCATCCAAAGCAAATATTCATCCCGGAAGCATGTGGTAAAATGTATTTTCAAAAAAAATTTGCAAAGATCGCCTCCCACCAAACTGTGAATAATTCCTTGTAAACAGAGCCCTAGATATCTCAGCAAAAGATACATACTTAGAAACAACCAGGTATACAGCAAAAGTCTTTTGGCGATATAGAATCGAAGCAGAATAAAAGATTTGCTGACTTGTCTTACCGAGAAATTTCAAACCTGGCTTAATGACTATAATGAATGATATTTCCAATCATTCAGGTCGATGTTCTCGATCAAATCTTACATTGCCACATTTTTTTATAGTTAATATGGTGCCGTTCTCGTCACAGCTGATTTTATACTACTTAGTCTTGAACCGGAGGAAGGCTCTGAAATTTTAAATGTGTTCCATTTTCAAGCGATGGTACAGATATTATGCTCTATGCTGTATAGAACAGATTCTAAAAAAAAGTAAATGTTAAAGAACTCTGTATTCTTAATCTGACTGTTCTTTCTCTTTTATTTCTCTCTCTCTCTCTCTCTCTCTCTCTATATATATATATATATATATATATATATATATATATATATATATATGTGTGTATATGGATATACATGAATATGTATGTGTAGATATGTGAATATATTTTTTATGTGTGTACATATATATATATGTGTATGTGGGTACACGCCTATGTATATACGTGTATATGTTATTGTGTATGTGTGTATTCGCATGTGTTTTTGAACATAAAAATATAGGTGCTCGTTATATTTATTTTTTATATGTTTATTTTACGACGACTATTATCGAGAATTTGCTATTAGTGTGAGTGTTATTCGAAGGCGTCTGACACCAGTATTGTTCAACGGCGTTAATATAGTTGTATCTGCGATCACAAAGTCTCTACTACAACGAGCATTACAAAAGTGACAATGAGTATTCGTTGACATTCCAAAAGTTGCAATGAGTGTTCGTTGACATCAAAAACTATATAATGTTAAATCGAAAAAAATGTCATTGTATTTTTAAGTTTGGAAGAATAAAAATTGTGAAAAAAAAACGAGAATTATTTATGTCCCAACCTTATATTTGCAACTAGTTTGTTGCGTAATCACATTGAACACATAATCTTATTTTTTATATTATATATATATATATATATATATATATATAGATTTACCAACATTCGTTACTTTATACCCGTTTGATTGTGGAAACATTAACGTGCATAATAAAACCTGACGTAAAAATATAATTGAAAAATTGGAATTACATCAAATCGGAAATTTGACCCTAAAAACAATGGGGTATTCATAAAAGAGCTGTTGAAAGACAAAAATATATCGACGTTTGTGTATTTGATATAGAAACGAATTACTCAATCTAGACAGAACAACATAACCCTTCCTTCAGCTATTTCTTCTGTGTTGCGTCCCTGCAAGAAATAAACATTTGTGGAGAGCCATAATTTCCATTCTTTTTAGTTCTTACTAAATTTTTTTTTATCTCCTCAATCTTGCGGCTATACATTTGCCCGTGCTCTTTTAAATAGGATAAGCTTAGTTTTCCTTTATCCCTCTTGCCTTCAGTTTCTCCTGTGTGTATAAAATTTTCCAAGAAATCTTTTTCCTCATTATGTGTCCAGGGAATTTAAACTGTCTTTTGCTTGATATTAATTATAAATCTACTTTTTTGTTTCAATTTTCTGTAAAATTATATCGTTGCTCAATGTCTACCTTTGGCTTAAATAAAGGAATTGATTGGTGTCTAAGAAGGTTTTACAAAAACAAAGGAAAGCTGAAAGATAATGAATGCTTATAAAATGAAAAGATAAACATTGAATATGAATGCGACCGCTGCCTTCTTTGTATGTACTTTTATCGATTCAAGATATGGGTAATCATGGATCTCCACAACTTCCTCCTCTTTGTAGATGTCTTTATACGTGTCCCGTTATAATCCTTCCGAGTCTCTGTTCTGCCATTCATTTACAATAGGCACTGAATACTTCGACGTGGTCTAATTGTTAGCACGCATGTCTCGCCTGATCAATTACAGATGAATAGTGAGTTCGATCGCTATTGGATGGCCTACACTTTCGGCCTTGTGACATATATAAGCGGTGCTTAGAAATCACCATTAGCACTAACCCCTATCAATACTGGAAAGATCAATAACAGTTACTGGACTTATAAATCCTATTTTCCTGAAAATTGTTTTAACAGAAAGATTTTATGAATTTCGACTGATACTTTCATTAGCTGCCAAATCAATGAATGTTAAATGCTTCCTCATAATGAAACAGCTAATCCTACCATTACCATTGCAATAATCCTGTTTTATCCCTTCTCTTTGTCTTATCCGAACTACCCCTGTTGTCATTTATGAATATTTATAGAGACATTTTTGATATTTAATGCATTACAATATATGTTTAAATAAGTTCTATTAGTATTATTACATATAAACAAATGGGTTTAAACGAAGGTCTGATAATTGGCATATAAACAGATGACAGTTATGTTTAAATCAGATCAGACAATCATTTACGTATTTGAGTTTTTAATTCCCAGTCATATAAAGCGACTGATTAATAATCAATTGTAATTACAACATTATCTTTCTATATATTCGTAAAAACAGAAATACTTTATTTCAAATATCCAGACAATGGTAATTATAAATACTTTGATATAGTCAAGATTCTTCCAGCAGCTTAATGTCGTGACCTTTCCAGCATTTAGTCTTTCATTTTCAATCGCCTTCCAACTGTTTTTTTTCCTTCTCGTTTGATTTAGTTTTATATTCCTCCTTCCTTTCGAAGACTATTTTTTTTTATTTTGCTTCTCACGTCTTCTTTGTAGTTTTTGTTGTTGTCCAGAAGAAAGAGGAATATAAAAAAAAAAAAGCATTTAAAAAAAGAACAAATATATTTCTCCTGAAGTAAGCAAGAATTGAAGAATAAGCATAATCTGAAAAAAATCATAGCGGGAATCTAAGTGTAATTAATAAGTACTAGCATCAGTATCTTACGACAGGAAGCTGAGGAATAAGAGAAATGGTTCTCGTGGAAGACGAATGGCATCACTGAAACGGACAAGATCTAGAGCTGATATAAAACTGTTAGCGACGTAACCACTAACTCGGAATAAATACCTGATATTTTTTTCTAAAAGTGTGAAGTTCTAAAAAATGACTTGAAGATAACTGTGTTTCCTGATATACGTCCCTTGCGTGCGCATGCATAACACAGACAGCCAGATAATAGATTCATGCTAAATCTCAAGAAAAAAAGACATGTACTTCAGAGGATTTATTCAAATCCAAATGGGTGAAACTAGAAAGTGTCCCGGAATTTGAGACAAAAAAAAAAACGATCAAAAAGAAGGGAAAGAATAAATATGGTAAAAAGAGGTTGAAGGCTGAAAATAACTGAAGAACAGAGGGTCTAAAGCGGTAAATGCGGGAGAAAATTATTTTATTTTTAAATCATTTCACCCCCCAAAAAATCGCGGTGGGGTGCAGAGAGTGAAATTTAGAGAAAATTCCGGGTATTGGGTGGATTGAAGAAAAGGATGAAAGATGAACGAGATTCAAGAATATAGAAGACGGTGTTTCATGTTGCATGTAAATTGTGGAAGATTGTAGTTATCAGGGATGTGTGAAAGCAGAAGGGTGTTCCACAGATGGGAAGTGCGAGAAAAAGAAACTGTCAGAGTAGAAATGGCGGATGCATTTAAATGTTTCAACAGTAAAAATGGTGGAACCCTAAAAGACAGTCTAGTAGCACGCTTAAATTCACGTAGTCGGGACACCAGGGTAAAAAGATACCTCTTTAGATTTTGTCAAGAGATGAATAACAGGAGCACCAGATCAGATATGACAACAGTATTCAATGCACAGGCGAATGATTTGTAAATGTGCAAGATGGAGTCTGACGAAAACAATTCTAGCGCGACACAGTGGCCCAAATTTCCTTGCAGTAGATGCAGCTATTGATTCATTATAGTCCCTCCACTTCAAGTCAGTTGAAAGGGTGAAGCCAAGAAGGTGCAGAGTGTTGCTCTCCGTGAGTCTAGCACCAGTCATGCTAACAGCAATATGTTATAACATTTGTACTAATACACATTGTTGAAGTTACAGTGTGAGAAAAGTCAAAATATAGTGGCAAGTTTCTACATGACTAAATTGCAGCAGTAAAACTAAATATATACAAAGAGGATACCTAAGACAAATGTTCAGATAATAAATGATTGAGACTAAAGCTTATAGGAAAAAGTTTAAATGATACATACCGGCGATGCTATTGATGTTGGTAGAATTGAGAGGTAATGAAATTGGGAACAGCGTGCCTTGATCCTGTACTTTATTCTACCAATTCTGGAAATTCGGAAGGACTAAACAGGAAGTTAAATCCGTTAGTAATGCAAAAAGCACCTAATTTAGAAAAGAGGGCAAACAACAGGCAAATAAACCATAGAGGCGTTGTACCATAGTGACAGAACAATAACATTAGAGACTTAGAGAGAGAGAGAGAGAGAGAGAGAGAGAGAAACATGTAATAAAGAGAAAGAAAGGATAAAAAAATGGAGAATCTTGGAAAATAAAAATGGGTTGACTTTATCATCGAGAGATTGTCAGTTACAATCAGCATTTGATGTGTCAATGTTGTCAGTGACTAATGTGTGTGGCTGATAGCTTGATCAGAGGGCACTTTTCACCTGTCGATCCAAGTTACTCTTCAAGGCGACTTTTTAGATTTGGTATTTGCTTGTCGTTTGGACAGTCCATGAGTCTAGCGATGTTTAACTCTCTATTCTAGGAAGCACTACCTACGGTAGGGGTTGACAGCTTTCTCCTGACATGACATCTTGTCCATCAGAAGCGCAAGACATTTTCGGCGCCAATACCGATATCAATCACAATAGCGAAACTATTTAGAATTTGTTTGTGCTTGTATCTCGAGATGCTTTTGGTGGCTGATCGATTATTTGATGATTTTTATCAGTCTTTATGACATTAATGTTTACCGCAAAATCTGGTATTAATGAAAAAAATGTGTTTGTCTGAGGAAGCTTGTCCATATAAATATATATGCACAATGACTACATACACAGACAGACACACACACATAATATATATATATATATATATATATATATATATATATATATATATATATATATATATATAATTTTGTCTAAAATTTTAATTTTAAAATTGCAGGATTTTTCAAACTATATCTAGTATCGTCTTGTAGTGAATAAAGTATATATATATATATATATATATATATATATATATATATATATATATATATATATTATTCTTAAAACAGGAACATTTTATTAATCAATACTATCACCTCGATGAGAAATTTTAAGGTACCTTATAATTTGGATCAGATAAAATGTTCCCTCCTTTAAATATACATACTTATAATTTTGGAAAACGGATTAAATCTGACATCTTATTAGTTTCTTATTATTTTGAATCTATTTTACTTAAACGTTATTTTTTTTATCGCTACTCATATTCGAGTAGACGCGCTGTTTTTTAATTAAATATATTTTTATCCAACCACGTCTAGTGACTTGACACTTAGAGAAATCTTGTCAGAAAAATATGCTTTCTACGGCAGGATTCGAACATGCATCCAGTAATAGTATTTAATTTAAAAAAAAATGTTTAATTAAAAACCTGAGCATCTATAAATCCATAAAACATAACGTTTAAAGAAGAAAATTCAAAATAAAATATATGCATTCATATATATATATATATATATATATATATATATATATATATATATATATATATATATATATATAATTATTTATTTAAAATATGATTCCAAATCGCTACATAAGAGGTCTCATATTTCAAAACAAGATGAAAACTTCAATATAATCCTTTAAATTAAATTGAATTGAAAGTAAAATGGGCTCCGTTCCATCTTCAAGCGAAATTTTTGTTGGAATAACGTATATCTGAAATTTACTTGTTTTAAAATTGAAATCAAAATCCCCATGGTAACAGCTATGAAGAATTGTCTAAATTGGGTAGGCGAGTGTAGGGTGTTTATAATGAGTAGCGGTATAGAGATACTTTCAAGGTGTCAAGTCGGGGAAAGGTGGGGGTGTCAAAAATGAAACGGAAGATGTATTGGCCATCGTCTAGTTTGCTTGTCTATGGAGATTTATTTATTTTATTTTATTTTATTTTATTATGAAAGGGAATTGTGCATATAAAAAAAAAAAAAAAAAAAAAGAAAAACTTTCGTAACGTTTGTTTTTTGACGACTTCATAAAGGGTTATCTTATATGTAAGGTATTTAAACTACTAATTTAGGCTATGGATTATGAAGTGTGTTATGTAGTATGCATGTTTGTAGTTAATTATTCCTACTATGAATCTGATGATTGGGGCTATTTGTTAAACAAGTTATATAATTTTTTTTATTTAATAATTCAAACCAAAAATCTGATGATGCCTACAAAAACTGTTAACTCGTGTCTATTATTTAATAGATTATTATTATTTAGAAGTTTAATAATGTGCAATTTTTCATGGAGGCACAAAGGGCATGGGTCATCCCAAGCTTTACATATTCTAGCCTTGTCAGAGTAATTGGCCATTGGTAGAAGTAATTGGCAGAAATACCCAAACAGAGTTTTAAAATTTTGCAGTAAACAATAAGAAAACAAAGAACGAAGAACGACATATATATATATATATATATATATATATATATATATATATATATATATATGTGTGTGTGTGTGTGTGTGTGTGTGTGTGTGTGTATCTGTGTGTGTGTGTATCTGTGTGTGTGTGCGTGTGTCGTAGAGTAATTGGCGATTGGTAGATGTCATTGGCACAAATACTGAAAGAGAATTTTAAAACTTTGCGGTAAACAACAAGACGGAGAACGATATATATAAGAAGTCCACAAAGTAAAAATGGTGTTAACACACAAAAGTGATACAGTGATTTTCAAGACCAGAAAAAACAAGACTATGGCGAGAATTGGTATATCTCATTGGTTAGGAAGAAATCCTATTATGCATCTTTAGGAAGTGTCTATTAAATAGAGGGACGCAAGATTTTTAGCAGTCATTTCCACAATTTATATATTTGTATGCGTGTCTACTGGTGTGTGACCGCGATCCCTATGGTTGTGTCTCCCCAGCAACACCCTACTGCAGCTCCTTCGGTTCGGGTCTTCAGTAGACACTATAAAAAGTACCTGAATAGTATGCGACGATGTAGGATCATATTGAACTCCTTACCATTCCGGAATCTCTAGGCGCCGTCACAACTATACCCATATCCCTCCTGACAAGACACGGAAGCTAAT
Organism: Acanthosepion pharaonis; assembly: GCA_903632075.3. NCBI lineage: Eukaryota > Metazoa > Mollusca > Cephalopoda > Sepiida > Sepiidae > Acanthosepion > Acanthosepion pharaonis. The sequence continues at coordinate 5,075,757 of CAHIKZ030005380.1, forward strand.
TGGTGTCATCAAGGAAACCAGGGAGGGGTCGCTAATGGACCTTCAAATCGGAGTTAGAATATTATCAAAAAGGTCAAATATCGTATGGGACATAATGCTGCCACCAGACAAGGGACAAAGAAGATGGTTGGCAACGTCGTTAACACCACGTCGTCCCGTCTCTGGGCGGAATCCAGGGCACGCGTAAGACTAGGTTAAATCTACACAGAGTGTCCATGGACATCATGGAAGAGGGCCTTCTTTTCAACTTTGTTGTCCAAGTTACAATGACCGGCAACAGCTTTCTGGACATCCCCGACATAAACTTATCGCGGACAGGCGTTCTTCTTCATAGTGGAAGGTCGTAGACCACACTGCTGTTTCTCTGGTGCAACCGAACATTTGCTAAAAACTACCAATGGTAAGAAACGAGCACGAAAACAGCAACCAAAACCATTTATATCCATGGAATCACTGGAGGAGAAATAGTCTCGCATGGTCCCCAGTGGATAGAAAGAGGTTGTAAGGAGGAGACCTAAGGTTGCAACCCCTCCTTCCTGTCCATACAGAATGTCCTGCAGAAGCAGCAACAACAGAAGCAGAAGCAGCGGAAACAGCAGAAACACATGTAGCAACCGTAAAAAAGGTAGTTGCAGCAAAAGCAGGTGTAAATGAACCAGCAACAAATGCAGCAGTCGAGGCAAAAGCAACAGAAGCAAACGCAACAACAGTAATCATCTCAGTAGCATAAATAACAGAAGCTGCAACAACTACCACAACAGGAAAAATAGCTAGAGGAGATGCCCACACCTCACTACACCTCATTAAAACGGGAGAAATATAATGAAATGGAAGAAGAAATGTTACCAACTCTGAAGAAGGAATGTCTTGTCGAAGCAGGGCGGAGCCAAGACTGAATCAACCCTTGCTTCGCCAGCAAGATCAGAAGACAGGTCAACCTAAGCAGATAAGATTAGGAGATTCTCCCTCTAAGGCTATGCTATTTCCTTCCTCTAACCCATCTCCAATTTGAAGAGCTCTCCCAAAGGGGAATTCATGTTGAAACTAAAGAAAGGCTGAGGAATGCCCGCGTCAGCTCTTTATTCAACATTATCGCCATCAACGGGGACTGAGACCTCAGGAACTTCGTTAAAGCTCCTGGGGTTATTACTTTAATCAGCAGCAGGTTAAACGCATGTTACAAGAAGAAGGTGACGAAATTAGGATCTCCTGAGCTAAAGCAGCTAGCCACAAATTATTCAGAGAGAGCCATCTACTGCTCCGCATATAGGGCAATTAAGCTAACAAATCCTATCGACGTCGTCGGGATTAAAGACGGATGGGTTACGCTCAACATAGAGTCTGGTAGCTCTAGAAAATCCGTGGGGTTTTGTCTATCGCAGATTTTCGACCATTCTGTGGATAAGCGTTAGAAAATGGCGATCATATTCGCCTGTTTGAATGCGAGAGGCTTCAGAGATTGGAGTAAAGTTATCCAATTTCTTCGTGTTATTTTTTTCTTCGGTGGAGATATGGCTGCGATCCAGGAGACTCACTTCGTTAGCGACATAAATGGATGCGCGTTGCCTAGTGTCTTTTTGGTCTATTCAGCATAAGGGGACCGGCTGGCCAAAGGGTTTTTCCTAACTGGTCAAGAGTATCCTAAAAGGGGATGGAAACCTTTTTGATGCCGATGAAGGGAGACGATTGGTCGTGCCAATATTAGCGTGAAAAGTGGTTTGTTGCGGTTCATGCGCCCAACAATCAGACTAGGCATTGTTCGTTCTTCTGTAAGTTGGAGTCGTTCCTGGTGGATCCGGGGCGCCTATCTTTAATGGGAGACTGGAATGCCAAGGGCAGTGAGCAAGCTGGGGTGTGCGTGATCGACAAGTTTGATTTCATCGATAGATACAGGATCGATCTCCTCGCTCGGGAGATGTGGACGTGGACTTCTAATTTTCCATCTACCCAGGTGATCAGCTACCTGGATAAAATGTTAGTAAGAAATGTTAATGTAGATCTGCTAGACTGTCCCACCTTCGCCTGGTTAGGATATTTGGAACACAAACTTGTTTTTGTCCGGATGGCGTTAGGCGCTAGGCCTAAAACATCTGGACACCGGAAGGATTCTCTTAGTCTTCATCGCACTAATGACTTTGCAAAAGATATAAAAAACACATCTACCTTCATGTCTGCTCTATTACATAGAAAAATATCTCGATTGGAGATTCGGTTAAAAAAAAATATTTGTGATAGCAGATGCCTGACCAAATGATTCTTCTATAAGTTGCTCATTATACCACGATAGACAACTTGTCAATAGACGAAAAATACATCAAAGATGAAGCTCTTTCATGTAATCCTTATTTACGAATGCCATGTTGGGATTAATGTGTATGTCTTGTTTTTTTAATTGTGCTATCTTCTGCTTTAAATTAAGTCTTTAGAAACAATCAATATCTGTGTCTCGACGTCCAAATAAAAAAACCTGAGATTTGTTTAGGTGATAATTTCATTAATAGAATTCGTCTTCCAAAATTCCATGAACAATCAGATGCCAGAATAATTAGATTACGTTCTTTATCTTTGTTCTATAAAGAAGAGTTCACCATGTAATTATAGCTTACGTTTTAACACGTTGCTATGCTATCCAAAGTTTAATTTAATTCAGTAAAATCTTATTACATATATTTATCTGTCCAGTAAAGAATAAAGACGTAGGTGTGCGTAACGCACATGTCGGCCCTCCGATTCTTGGAATGATTCCTTCAAAGACACAGATTAACGACGGCTACAAACTTCCCCAGAACTTCCGACCAATTCTTCATCTGCTAATGGTTGGGACTGAATCAGACGTCGAGTATCACGCACAGCCCATCCGTCCAACTGAAGCGGCCCTACAGGGGATAAACTTTCCCCGAACCCAACCTCAGCTTTACCGACTTACAGTCGTTAATCATGATCCTTATTACCGTCTTATGCGTCCTGATATCTCCTCCGACTTCGTTAAAAGCGTGGAAAAATCGTCGTTTACCGGATCGAGGTTCTGGCTCCATGTAGCGTGACCGCCAAGGGGCACTTCTCTCAGATTGCACGGAAATGCTCCATTGCAAGCACATAGAGCAAGGGCGAGAGTGGACACTTTGGAAAACGGTTATGTGCAAAATTATATACTTTTATACTAACCAGTTCCCATCCACCAGGGCTCTCATACAAAAGGTGAATCCATGAGTAAAAAATACGGCTCGAATCCGGTCGTAGAGAAGAGAGCCTCCACGAAATGAGGTTATACCTATAAATAGCCTTGGACTGATCCAAATTGCTCAACAGCGCGGCTTCTTTCTCAATGATCGTGGGATCAAATAAAGGCAATCTTAGATCGTCCGACCGTTACAGCACATGTCTGTTCAGTGGACACAATCGAGCATAGGCTGCAAACGGTATACTAGAATTTTATCCAAAATCTTGAACTGCATTAAGCATTGTTAATATCCGGAAATTACCGATCCTGTTCTCTTCAAGATTTTTCTTAACCAGTGCCTGGAGAGAACTTCAAACAAGCGAAAAGCATAGGTGATAGTCTCAAGTACACTTCGTACGGCAAGTCATATTCGGTGTTTTAACATTCCCGGACTTTTTCAGCGTTTACCAAATTTCCTCTTCTGTTATGCTACTCTTGCAACCATCAGCTACAGTCATTTCGAGGCGTGAAAAATTACCTAAATTTTTTGGCACATTGAGTTGCTTTTAGACCGGGATAACTGGTGAAAAGCTTCTGAAAGTAATCACAAATTCCTTGTATATACCTTTGTCCGACATCAGGGTTGTCTCCATTCGACAATGTGAGATGTGCAATTTACGGAACATAGTGCGAAGTTCTACCGCACGCAATTCTGCAGCCATATTCGTTGCTTCAGTAGAGAATGTTTATAACCTAACTCTGACAAGATGAGTTTGTTCTTTCATGTTATACAAGGGGTCAACTCAACCTTAGCTATAACAAACTTATTATCTCCAGATTTAACAGCGGCCTCTGGCATAGATTCTAGTATCTCCTGGGCCGCAAAAGACATAATAGTACCCTTAAGGTGACATAACTACATATTCCCAAACACAGAACCCATCAGTTCTGTCTTGTTAGTAGCAGCTGATTCCGAAAATATTTCATTTCTTTAAAGTTATGTATTTTTCAGTAGCCATCAGCCTTATCTCCGGAAAAGCCTATGGTTTGAATAAACTTCTTTAATGGAAACGTGAACAACTTAGGAAGTCTAAGCCGACTCTTCTAACTATAACCAGGTCGATGCAGCTAGGAAGCTGCAACGTGGCCAAAAGGCCCCTATATCCCCAAGGCCACTCTACCTACTTCCGATGTTCATTTCAGAATATATCAACCAGATTGGCTCTGGTGATAAATGAGAGAATGCTTCTTTTTTTTTAAATCAGAAGAAATTTTCGTACCCATATAAGCATCGACGAGATCTAATTCTGGATCAAGCACTGTGTTCCTATCACCCACTAAAACTACCCGTTTCGAGGATATCATAAAGTGATCGATTCCCTGAAATATGGGTTCCCGCTTCTCACGGTGATTTGGCCCACAAAACCTAAATTGTTAGAACGGTTTCCCCTTAATCGTAACGTCTAGCACACGCAACCTGTCAAACAGACAAATTAACCAACAGCGTCCAGAAAGCGACTTAATAGCCTGTAAACACCACTTGAACAGCTATCAAAATATTCTGAGAGGAGGTGGAACCTCCTTGGCAGCACACTCTCCTAATCGATTGTAACGAGGTGGGTGTCCTGCATATAACAGATATTCCCACTGAAGTGTTGAACACGAAAGAGAGGAGACCCTTTAGACTCAGACCTCAACACTCGGTCACTCAAACCTGCTAACTATGGAGCCATGATCAAACATAACCGGCGGACTACTTCTAGGAAGAACATGTCTGGGGACAGGACAGTGACAGTCTCTACCATAGAGCTTTTGTCCATTTCATTCTTGAAGGAGCCATACTGGACAACGCCCGATATCCCCCAAAGATAATTTACCAGCTCTATAAAGAGAAGGGTGCATAAGAACATTAACCCTTCCAGAATAAAATAGTTTTACATTATTTAAATTATTCAAACTATTGTCCTCATCTTTGTCGCCATATTTATTACAACGTTTCGGTCGTTGTACCTTCCGGCCTTCTTCAGGTGGTAGGAACGTCGAACTTAACCATTTATTTCGCTCACTGGGGTAGACTGTTCTAGTTCCACGTGCCATGTTTAATGAATGTCAGTTATCAGTTATCTCCTGTTAATTTCCCTCTGAAAGTTCTCCACTGCCTTAACCGGGTATTGAACTCACACTCACTGGATCTAACCAACGCCTTCATCCACTGTGCCATGTGCCCTTCACGAAGAAGACCGGAGCGTACAACTACAGAAACGTCGTAATAAATATGGCGACAAAGATGAGGACAATAGTCCGAATAATATAAATAGTGTACTTAATACATCATCTCAGAAATATAGACATATAGTGAAAGGCCGAAACATTGTAATAAATATGGCGACAAAGATGAGGACAATATTCCGAATAATGTAAATAGTGTACATAATACCTCATCTCAGAAATATAGACAGATACAAAATAGTTTTAATTTCGCTACCATTTCATTTTAAATCAAAGCCAATGAAGTTGATGCTTTATGGCTGAACTAAGTTCTCTAAAAATTTTTCCGTTTGCTTAGACCTACTCAAAGTCTAGGGGTACTAGAAATGTTTTTGTTTCTTCCACATTTTCCCTCTCTATCTTTCCAAAATTAAGGAGTACCATCAGATCTTTTTGAAGCTGCTTCTGTAATTATTTCGAATGTGTTCTGGTCCACTCGGAAGACGTCTTCCACAGCATAATATTTTCGTTTCTACTTTTTTTTTCTGCGTGCGGCCGCTCCTCGTCCGAACTTCCTAAAGAGAAGCTCCGCTTTCGCTTCATTCCTGCTACTGAAGGAAGTTTAGAGGTAAAGATGGCAGTATCAATGGAGGTGGATATAGGGGCCGAGGATTGGGTGACGTGGAGCGTGATGTAGTTTTCCTTGCAAATGAGGATGTTGAAGTGGGAGAATGATGTTTGCTATGGGGATAATGATTTTGTTTGGGGCTTTATATTTTTCTGGAGATATTTGAATGACGGAAAAAGTGTTATAATTACCTTTGGGGGAAGACTTCTTGCTAAAGGAAGCAGCTCTCTTTACTGGCTTAACCTTGACAATTTGTGCCTCCAGATTTTTTTTAATACATAGTTTTTTCTGTTTTTTCCCCTTACTTTGGCATGCAGACGTTTTTGTATCTTTTAGTTTTTCTGTGTATATTCGTGTATCTCTCTCCTCGTTGTCAAACGTGGTCCTAATGGGAAAGAAGATACAGCTTTATTCCGGCCCCCTTTTTCAATCAATTGTCATTGTCCCTCGTTTTTTTCCGTATGTTGATTTGGTACTTGAAAAGAAATAGTTGTACTGTTTCATTTGTTGACACTATTTTTGTTGTTGAGTTAGGACTTGTTGTTTTCGTTTCTCTTTTGCTGGGGACACTGCGGAGTGCTGTCCAGTCTCTCTACAATGCCAACAATCTGGCCTTTTCCCGAAACCAATGAGTGCTAACTTTCTTCTATTTCTGCTTACCTATGTTTGGATAACGCTAAATTTTTCGCGATTAAGCATTAGTGTTTCCATTAACTCAGGTTCTTGTCAGGAGTGATTTCGACCAAATGCCAAAGAGGAGGTGGCATGATCGATAGAGCTAAATTATTGTGCATTTGTTTGCAGTAAAAAATGTTGATGTTTTGTTGTATTGTATTTGTATTGCTGGTGTCATGTGTTTTTGGTCAGAATAATTCTATATGTTTATCGATGTGGTAATTGGAAAATATTATTGTTAACTGATGTTTGTTTTACGTGGCTGAGAAGAAGAATTTAGTAGGGCCCTACTTAGGAAGTGTTTTATCGCTGATAATTTACAATTTTTGGCATTAGCATCATAGTTTAGAATACAAGAGTTCGTACATGGTTTTTATACAGGTACATATATATATATATATATATATATATATATATATATATATATATATATATATATATATATATATAAATAAAGCTATATTTGCTCCACTTTACTTTAGTTACATTTGCTTTACTCGTGTTGGAGTTTTTTTTTCTTTGGACTCTGAGCTTGGATTCAGGACGATTGTTTTCGTCTGAATTACATGTTCTTAGTTATTTCTTTTTTTATCATTTTTTCTTTGGGCATCGGTTCGTTCATCTACAAACCAAAACACCTAAGGTTTTTCTCGACGTGTACAATTATATATATATATATCCAGGAAAAATGAGAACAAATAGAGTATAATTCCACTGTCCGTAATATTTAAAAGACGGCTAAATACGAAATAGATCTAAATATTATTTATTTTAAGATATTAAAACGAAAGCATGTTAAAAATCGCTACACTATTATGTTTCAACACTGCAAATTGGTCTGTTCGGATGATGATAAACTACTGGCGACTGAACGATTATTTTAATTTCAAAAAGCAGAATTCTTCAACAGTAGCTTACCAGCGTCCGAAGAGACATATTCGCAGTGTTGAAATATAATTTAATTGCGTGGTGATTTTTAACATTATTTACATTTCTTGGACTATTGTCCTCATCTTTGTCGCCATATTTATTACAAGGTTTTTGCCGTTGTACGCTTTGGCCTCCTTCATGAGGTTGGAATTTCGAACAGAACCCTTTGTTTCATTCACTGGTGTAGACTGTTATAGTTCCACGTGCCATGTTTAATGGGTGTCGTTTGTCAGTTATCTCCTGTTAATTTCCCTCTCAAAGTTCTCCACTGTCTTAAACGGGTATTGAACTTACACTCTTTTAGTCCTGCCACTGGATCTAACTAACGCATTTATTCACTGTGCCATGTGTCCTTGAGGAGAACAGTCTAACCCAGTGAGCGAAATAAAGGGTTCAGTTCGACATTCCAAGAAGAAAGCCGGTGCGTAAAATTCAGAAACGTTGTAATAAATATGGCGACAAAGATGAGGAAAATAATCCGAATAATGTAAATAGTGTACATAATACCGCTTCTCAGAAATATAGACAGATACTGAAAGGCCAAAACGTTGTAATAAATATGGCGACAAATATGAGGACAATAGTCCGAATAATGTAAATAGTGTACATAATACTGCATCTCAGAAATATAGACAGATACTGAAAGGTCGAAACGTTGTAATAAATATGGCTACAAAGATGAGGACAATAGTCTGAATAATGTAAATAGTCTACATAATACCGCCTCTCAGAAATATAGACCGATTTTCAACATGTTTTTTTAATATCCTTATATATATATATATATATATATATATATATATATGTGTGTGTGTGTGTGTGTGTGTGTGTGTGTGTGTGCGCGTGTTTTCAAAAAGCATTCGGATGAATAAATAAGCCATAATAGAAGAAAATCATTTAGATTGTGACACTGCAAATTCAGAAACGAGCATAGCGATATTCTAAAAAAATACCTCCGGTCTATTTTCCCATTTGCAATAATCTTGTAAATCCAGCAAAATACGTCTTAAGTAAAGCAGTTTACATTTCACAAGTTGTTATTCATGATTCCATCCAAGTTTTCGTTCACTCAATCGGGAATTTTGATATTTTCGTTTGGTGATTAAAAAATAATAAAAACGGCTTACATTCGATCAAATTGATACCAAGTGAAGATGGCAGCCTTCTGGTTTTATTATGAAATAGCTTTTATACTCATCATCAATCTGTCTCAGTCCATATCTATCTATCTATCTATCTATCTATCTATCTATCTATCTTTTCAGCTTGTTCATATCTATCTATCTATCTTTTCAGTTTGTTCATATCTATCTATCTATCTATCTATTTATCGATCTATCTTTTCAGTTTGTTCATATCTATCTATCTATCTTTTCAGTTTGTTCATATCTATCTATCTATCTATCTATCTATCTTTTCAGTTTGTTCATATCTATCTATCTATCTATCTATCTATCTATCTATCTATCTTTTCAGTTTGTTCATATCTATCTATCTATCTATCTATCTATTTATCGATCTATCTTTTCTGTTTGTTCATATCTATCTATCTATCTTTTCATTTTGTTCATATCTATCTATCTATCTATCTATCTATCTTTTCAGTTTGTTCATATCTATCTATCTATCTATCTATCTATCTATCTATCTATCTATTTATCGATCTATCTTTTCTGTTTGTTCATATCTATCTATCTATCTTTTCAGTTTGTTCATATCTATCTATCTATCTATCTACCTATCTCTTTCATTTTGTTAATATCTATCTATCTATCTATCTATCAGTTTTTTCTTTTTCGGTATCTACTTATCTATCTACGTAATTTTAGTCTATTTTTCTTTTTCTTTATCTATCCTTTGTTTTCTATCTGTTTATCTTCTTTTTGGTTTCCATGTTGTCTATCTATTTTTCTATACACGTAACTATATCAGTTTTTTCCTTCTTTCATGTTTTTTTCTTTCTCTCGCTATGTGCCTATTTAAGATTTTCTTTTTATCTACCGATATCTATCTTTTTCGCTTTCTTTCTTCCTTTTTAACAATTACCTTTCCAGTCGAAACTTACTATGTTGTAAATAATTTAGTCAAACTACGTATCTTCGCATCAACTTCTCTTCCTTCTCCTCCTCTTCAAAACTGGATTGTGTCTATGTCTGTGTGTTATTATGCAGTTCTCTGTTCGTATATAATCACAATAACCTTTCAACAATTTTCCTAAGTTCTTTTACTTCGTGAGTAAAAACTGTCGAACACTGCATCAAATGCCTTTTCATTTTTAACGATTAAACGACATTTGCAATGTAGGTTTCTTTTTTCCAATATTCAGAAAAATCTAATTACAAAATTATTGGCGTTTCTTTACCGATTAATGGTAAAAGGCCTAGTAGGTGAAATTACAGTTGCGGAAATTCAAGCCATTGAAGAGCGAGTCAATAAGGTTACATATTGGGAAAATGTCAAACTACATGATATATACAAACTACCATAGTGTATGATTTTACATTCGTATATGTTGTAGTAAAAAAATGCTTGTTTATATCTCTGAGATGAAATATTATGATTATATGCATTATTTACATTATTCGGAGTGTTATCCTAATCTTCATTGCCGTATTGACAACGTTTCGACCGTTGTACGCTCCGGCCTTCTTCAGGTGACTGTATCTCTGAGATGAGGTATTATGATTACTTGCATTATTTACATTACATTACGGAGTGTTATCCTGGTCTTCATTGCGATATTAACAACGTGGCCTGGTACTGAACTCCCAATTTTTGGGGGTCTAGTCACTGTATATAACCAAAGTCTTTATCCAGTGGGCCATGTGTCGTTGATGACACATGACCCAGTGGATACCAGGCCACAGCAGTGGTGAACCAAAACCTTGGAGAGTTACGTTAAAGGGAAATAACTAAGATATTCAGGAGAAGTACGGCACGTGGAACTAGAACAATCTAGCCCGCTCGACATATTAAAGGGCTTTTTTCGAAAGTCGAATCACCTGAAGAAAACCGGAGCGTACAAGGGCCTAAAGCTTGTGAATATGGCAATAAAGATGACGAGAGCAGTCTGAATAATGTAAATAATAAAAAAAAAGTGCTGTCTATGGTATATAAAAAAACCGCCAATAAATTCATTGTCAATATAAAATACAATTAGCCATTTCTATTCCGTTGTATTTTGTATGTGCGATAAGGGGAAACAACAAATACGGTTTATCGTAACACCAACAAAAATCTATATTGACCCAATCTGAAAGCGGATCTGATTGCAGCTGGTATGTAATATTCAATAAATCAAAATACGAACTGGTAAAGTTTCATCATCAAATATGAAACCTTGAGTTTTCTCCAATCATGCTTAACTGTTGAACTTTTATTTATACTTGTTACTCTAAACGTCTTTTGGGTTCAAGCTCACTCCAGACTTCAAATGGAACTCATATACACAATCCTTCCCTGGAATAGTTGGAAAAAATCATGTACTCCGCTCAATATCCAGATGAGCCTCAAACTGGAGAATGGCGGTAACATCGAGGCTTGAGATGACAAATCCTCACTTACTAGTCTCAAAAATGTTCATAAGGCTATGCGCAACAATGTGAGTGTTGAATTTTCTGCCCTGAAACTCCTTGTCAAAAGACGAAAGGTTGCCTGTCTCTTGCAAATTCCATGGCATAGATCGAATAACAATCCTTGATTTCATTTAGAAGTCTTCTTCTCTAAAACCGTATCATTGGAGATGAGACTACCGAGAGGGTGCTTCCCAGGTTACTACAATCTTAACCTATTCCTTTTTTGAATTAACAGTTATCTATTCTGCTAATGTACCCTTCTTTGTCATAAATTTATACCCTTATAAAAACTTTATCTAGTTAACCTCTACCTTGAGTGGCTTTTCCCTTGTATTGGGGGAATCAAAAGACTATTTACTTACAAGATGCTTAGCTCTATAATTAATTCAAACAACGAATAAATGTTTCTAGTCTGTCATTTCTCTCTTTCTTTTACCAATTGTCTAACTTAGAATGTGGTTTACAGTCTCACCACTTTCCTCACAAAGACGTGTTTTATCAATCTTTGCTGTGACGAAGCTGGCTTTGTGGTAAATCCTCTGAATTACTATAAGGTCTTCTAGCAATGTTTATGTTATTACGATAGATGTCATTGTCGAGAAGTAATTTTAAATCGTAGTTACGGAGCGGTGTTTGATTGGAGCGTCCATGCGATGTTTGTCATAACAATTCTATTTTGAGTCTTTTAGTGATTCCTTCCGTCTTCTCTTCTTATCAGGATATTCGTCGCAAAAGAAATTGTTTTTGAACGAACCAATCTCTTGCCCGACGGTCGTCAACAATCACCTGCCAATGTTTACTCTGTTTCCCATCATGCATTTAATCACAGCCCGGGTAAGAATGGCAGTAGGAGAAAAATGTCATGGAGTAAAAGAAAGAAAGAATTTATAAAAAGATTGCATCAGAAAGAAAAAAAGGGATAATTAAAACTAATGGCAGAGAAGAAAGAGAAAGAAAGTAAAAGAAAGCGAAAGAAAGGAAAATAAAAGAAGAGAAAGAAAGTAAAAGAAAGAAAGAGAAAGAAAGGAAAAAAGACGAGAAAGAAAGTAAAAGAAAGAGAAAAAAGAAAAAGAAAAGAAGTGAAATAAAGTAAAAGAAATAAAGGGAAAGAAAAGAAAAGAAGTAGAAGAAAGGAAAAGAAAGAAAAAGAAAGGAAAAGAAAGAAAGAGAAACAAAGGAAAAGAATAGAAAAAAAGAAAGGAAAAGTAAAGAAAAGTAAAGAAGAGAAAAAGTAAAAGAAAGAAAGAGAAAGAAAGGAAAAGAAAGAAAGAGAAAGAAAGGAAAGGTAAAGAAGAGAAAGAAAGGAAAAGAAAAGAAGAGAAAGAAAAGAAAAGAAGAGAAAGAAAGGAAAAGAATAGAAAAGAAAGGTAAAGAAAGAAAGGAAGAGAAAGAAAGAGAAAGAAAGGAAAAGAAAGGAAAAGAAAAGAAGAGAAAGAAAGAAGGGAAGAGAAAGAAAGGAAAAGAAAAGAAGAGAAAGAAAGGAAAAGAAGAGAAAGAAAGGAAAAGAATAGAAAAGAAAGGTAAAGAAAGAGAAAGAAAGGAAAAGAAAGGAAAAGAAAAGAAGAGAAAGAAAGAAGGGAAGAGAAAGAAAGGAAAAGAAAAGAAGAGAAAGAAAGGAAAAGTAAAGAAGAGAAAGAAAGGAAAAGAAAAGAAGAGAAAGAAAGGAAAAATAAAGAAGAGAAAGAAAGGAAAAGAAAAGAAGAGAAAGAAAAGGAAAGAAGAGAAAGAAAGGAAAAGAATAGAAAAGAAAGTTAAAGAAAGAGAAAGAAAGGAAAAGAAAGAAAGAGAAAGAAAGGAAAAGTAAAGAAGAGAAAGAAAGGAAAAATAAAGAAGAGAAAGAAAGGAAAATAAAAGAAGAGAAAGAAAAGAAAAGAAGAGAAAGAAAGGAAAAGAATAGAAAAGAAAGGTAAAGAAAGAGAAAGGAAGGAAAAGAAAGAAAGAGAAAGAAAGGAAAAGTAAGAAAGAGAAAGAAAGGAAAAGAAAAGAAGAGAAAGAAAAGAAAAGAAGAGAAAGAAAGGAAAAGAATAGAAAAGAAAGGTAAAGAAAGAGAAAGAAAGGAAAAGAAAGAAAGAGAAAGAAAGGAAAAGTAAAGAAGAGAAAGAAAGGAAAAATAAAGAAGAGAAAGAAAGGAAAATAAAAGAAGAGAAAGAAAAGAAAAGAAGAGAAAGAAAGGAAAAGAATAGAAAAGAAAGGTAAAGAAAGAGAAAGAAAGGAAAAGAAAGGAAAAGAAAAGAAGAGAAAGAAAGGAAAAGAAAGAAAGAGAAAGAAAGGAAAAGAAATGAAGAGAAAGAAAGGAAAAGAAAGGAAAAGTAAAGAAAGAGAAAGAAAGGAAAAGAAAGAAAGAGAAAGAAAGGAAAAGTAAAGAAAGAGAAAGAAAGGAAAAGAAAGAAAGAGAAAGAAAGGAAAAGTAAAGAAGAGAAAGAAAGGAAAAGAAAAGAAGAGAAAGAAAAGAAAGGAAGAGAAAGAAAGGAAAAGAATAGAAAAGGAAGGTAAAGAAAGAGAAAGAAAGGAAAAGAAAGGAAAAGAAAAGAAGAGAAAGAAAGAAGGGAAGAGAAAGAAAGGAAAAGAAAAGAAGAGAAAGAAAGGAAAAGAAAAGAAGAGAAAGAAAGAGAAAGAAAGGAAAAGGAAAGAAGAAAAAGAAAGGAAAAGAAAAGAAAGAAAGGTAAAGAAAGAAAAAAAGAGAAAGAAATATCATAATATAAAACAAAGAAATAACATAAAATAATTATATTTTTATCTTTAGTTTTACCAATAAACGAAGAAGAAAAAAAGTATGAAATAAAAAAAATAAAAATAATGAAAAAGAAAGACAAGTAAGAGAAGAAATGGAGAAAGAGAAATATTAAAATAATGAAGGGCGAAAGATATAAAAAAAAATAAAAAAAAATTTTTTCCGAAAATTGTAAAATAGTGAAAAAGAAAGAAAAAAAAATAAACGAACTGACAGAAAAAAAAAAGACTAAGGAAAATAAATGTACGGAATTAAAATCAAGAATAAAAAGAAATGATGAAAGAATTAAAAAAAAAATTAAAAGTAGAGACAAACAAATAAAAGACGAGAATATAATTATGTAGCAAATAAAGGAGAAAACAAGGAAGAAAGAAAAATCAAAGATTAATGGCTACTGTAAAAGAAAGAAAGATGAAATGGAGAAAGTTCTTAGCGAAATATCTTGAAGCGTGTCTGTTGCTAACATCATAATATCGGCCATCTAGATATAAAAAGCGTAAGCCCTAGAGTCTGTCTGGGTTACCAGAAAAAGCATTGATTGATGACGAAGGCCAAAAGCGGGGGAGACACAGGAAAAATGAGAAGGGTAAAAGATATATATATATATATATATATATATATATATATATATATATAGAGAGAGAGAGAGAGAGAGAGAGAGAGAAGTATAAAATAAAGTAAGAAGAAAACAAAAGTAAAAAAGATTAAATATATATATATATATATATATATATATGTTATACAGCAAAAAATACAAAATTACCTCATGTGGTTATAACTTATTTCAGATCATCACTGACTTATGCTAGCCTTCCTCAGCCCTAGACTGACTGCCTTGGTATGGGGGTTTTGAATTTAGTTTAGATAGCAGTCGGAGACGACTTCCGGCCACCTGATATTGAGGATGTTCCTGAAGCATCGGTTGTTAAATACCTGATGTTTGTGGGTGTTGGTCTTGATTACCCGCCAGGTTTTTGAGCCGCAAAGTAGGACGACTTTATGTTGGTGTTGCAGATCAAGATCCTGTTTAAATTGAGAGGATTGCTGAGGTCCAGATTGGCCGCAGAGTATTGAAAGGGTGCCCGGCTTTGTTGATTCGGCACTTGATGTCTTCATCTCCCACCATCTTTACTGGTGACGCTTTCCAGGTAGACAAAGTTATCGACATTCTTGATGCCTTGGTGTAGTGGCACTGGGTCTGTTGTTTACCCTCAGGACGTCCGTCTTCCGATGTTGATTTGAAGGCTAGTCTTCGTTTGTTCTACACATGTTGATGTCGTCTGCGAAGTTCATATCTTCCAGCAGCTTCATGAAGGTCCACCGTAAACCAGTTCTCCAGCCTGTCGTGGTCTGCCGCATTATCCAGTCGACCACCAGCAGAAAGTTCCTCTAAGATGGCAGGCATCCCTGATGAACGCCAGTTTGCGCGGATAATGGTTCCGTCAGATTCCCGTGTTGGATGACTTGACAGTTGGCATCTTCATACAATTGTTGGGTGATGTGACGAACTTTAGTGGAAAGCCCTAGTACTGCATCAGTCTCCAGATAACGTCTCTGTTGAAACTCTCAAAAATCGACGGAGGAGGTCTGACATTCCAGGCATTTTGGCGATATGGTCTCTGCAGAATCTGTCTTGCCGAAAGTCTACCCGTTCTTCGCGAAGTCTCTTGTCCAATGTGGTCTTCAGTCTCTCTAGGATGATTTTTGTCGGTACGTTTCTTGGGATGGACAGTAGCATAATGCCTGTCCAGTTGCTGCAAGATGACAGGACTCCTTTTTCAGTAGTTTCACAAGGTAGCCTTTCTTCTACTCTCCAAGCACTCTTTCTTGCTGCCAGATCTTGAGCTGCATTTCACTTGAGGTCTGGATGTCTGTCTTCTGTGTTTCAGGTGATATACCATAATAACCCGCTGCTTTATCTGGCTTAAAAGACTTGATGGCCTTGGTGATCTCATTCTTGGTAGGAGGGGTAGTGTTTATGTCGAGGAGTTTGGTAGGTGGTGGAATGTCTGGTGAAACGGGCCATGGAGTATTACGAAATAGAGAAACGGTCCATCTTGAAAAATCCAACGAATTTGCTGTTCTCGAATGGTAGTTAGGAGCCCGAACTCTTACGTAACATCTTGAGACTACTTTTATCAAAGACTGCATAACATCTGCTTTCTTGCAGTGACACGTCCTGCATGGAACCAAGGCCACTCTATGGTGCACTCTACGCCTTTTTCTTTCATGCACATGTTAAATTAGGTAGCCGACGGCTACTATTACATTAGGCATTTGCTTTATCAATATAACACATTATGAGTATAAACAACCAAACATGAAAACCTAAAGCAGTTCAACAAAAACACCTAAACATGTTAATCTTTCTTTCTCCAAAATTCGTGGTATTCGTACCAATTTCTGTGGCATGGAATCGTTCCACTTTGAAAAGTCTCCGGATATTCTAGCTGTATGCCCAACTAATCTTAACTCTTCAAAGCCCTCTAACGATTTCTTGATTTCTAGCTACCTTTCTCTCCTTGGAAAGAACTCTAATATTGATATGCATGGCCTTAGCATTTCTGCCCGTGAAATATCTCCCGCTGGCTCGGGGAACTTCTCTTGAAACTTCAGACATGCGTACACGTGTCTCCGTCTCTCGCTATTAAACTCAGTCAGCTAGTTCTTCTTTCTCTACCGTTCTTTTTTTTCTCAAGACTGTTGCATGCATGATATTATTCCCGATAATATAGACAAGGACATCTCTCTACACCCGTATGCAAATATAGTTATGTTCACTGACTTTAATGACCACTAGAGCAAGTGGCTTAAACACGCTGTCATCTCCCGTCTTTCTCCCAAACCACTATATGGACTCGTGACACTTTGAGTTTGTTAGGCGAGTCTTAACATCTTAAGTCGTTTGTTCTTTAAGAAACTGGTTCCTGGTGTATCTTCAGGCGATATTCGTAAAACTTATTTTTGGTGTATCTTCAGGCGATATTCGTAAAACTTATTTTGGTGGTGTGAGTCTAAGTCGCTCTTCAAAAATAAATTGTTCTTGGTTAGAAGTTGGGGTCGTGAATGCGTGGATATCTTTCAGTCAGCTTCCTGCGAGGCGGGTCTCACTCTGCAAATCAGCTCCAACTCAATTCAATTCAACTGCGAACTGGGAACTCAACTGCTTTCTACTTGTTGCGACTCTGCTTATATGGACGCCGACCAAAATCGGGGCCTGTCGGGGTTTGAGGTTCCTTGATAATTCTAAATCCGTTTTCTTTGTTCTTGGTCAGGAAGAATTATTAATTTCCATTTTTGGAAGTCTTTCGTCCCCCCAAATTCTTCCTTTCTCATATTGGTATCGCACCCATACCCTCAGAGGGTGTCAACGGGTTTCCCGTCTCTCTCACAGTGGCATCTCATACCGATCCCTTCAGGGAGCGTCAACAGGCCTCCCCTCCTTCTTCATATGATTACCTTCGCCTACCGCTCACGCCACCATTCAACCAGTGAGTGCTCAGCGGCGTGGGTGTGGCCGAACTAGCCTCGGTTTTAAAAATCTTGCTCAAAGAAAAAAAAATTATCTTCCTTTTTCTTTTTTTTTCTTTTTCTTCTTCTCGACAACAAATCCTTAGACTCTTATCTTAACCGAATGTCACCTGGACTTTATCAATCGAAAACTTCGTCAAACAAGTGGGTGGTCATCTGGCGATATCCACAGCCAATTATTCCTTCTGATAAAATAATTTTGCTATCATGGCCAGCTCTTGACATAAAACAGGTGCCTTTTCCAAACGCCATCTCCGCAGATAGCTAATGGGCTAGTCTTTCTTTCTTCTTAACTCTGCGGGTTGTCCAGCGGACATTTTTCCCGCGACCCAATTAATTTCTATCTCTTAGAATTCTGCCCCGTAGGCCACCTGACCGACATGAAATTTTCACCATTCGGTGCGCCGTCATAATTCAAACGCGACAGATCCGCGACCTTACTTTCTTCTCTAATGAAAATAAAATCTTTATCACTTTTCCTTGTTAGAAAAAAATAACATCGTCTTTTCGTGATAGATTCTTATCTCTTAATTTAATTCTCGCCTTTTTTTCTTTTTTTTTTTTCACGCAAACCTAAATAGTGTCACAGAACCATCGCCAGTGAGACACGCTGTAAGAGCCAATCCGTTTCACGAGGCTCGTCCCTTAATACGATGGTGTTTCTAAACATCTCCGTCCGTTCACCCACCAATCAAGAACCCCATACCAACAGAATATCAGATTGGGACTCGTTCCGTGCTTTCCTTCGTGACGTCTAATGGAAAGAAATTTTTAATCACCCTGTTCAAAAATGCGCGTCTGATGTCTCCTCTTGTGTGAAAGCCGGCATAGATGATTTCATTACAGCAAGGTAGTGGATTGATTCAATGTAGTTCTTCCATTTCAAGTCAAGCGAAATAGGGGTGGCCAAAAAGTCACAGTGAGACGCTCTCCTGGAGTCTAGCAGTCAGCCACGATTATTGTGGTTCAATGAGAGCAGTTTAGATTTGGTGGAATTAAAATTTGCCAGATATTTCCTGACACAGCTAACCACTGATTGAGGGGGGTTCTTTTTTTAAGACACTACCATTTACTCCTGTCTCAATAGAAAATCCGTTAGAGCTAAAAAAGTTAACCTGACCTCTGCTCTTGAAAAGGACCCCCACCCAATCAGTCGTTAGCTGAGTCAGGAAATATCTTGCAAATTTTAATTCCTCTAAATCTCAACTTATCTCATAGAGAAACATTCTTGCCCACAATAATCGTGGCTGATTGCTAGACTCCAGGAGAGAGCCTTACTGTGACTTTTTGGCCACACGTTTTAAATTGACTTGAAGTGAGAGAACTACATTGAATCAATAGCTGCATCTCCTGCAAGGAAATTTGTTTCACTGTGTCGTGCTATATGGTTCTTGTCGTCAAAGTTCATCTTGCAAATCTTCTGTGCATCCGTGCATTGAATACTATTGCCTTATCTGCTCTGGCACCCCTGCTGTTCATTTCGAAGTTCTTCACAAAATCTAAAGAAGTATCTGCAATATAATCGATTCTGACTTGTCATCTCGACTTTAGTCAATTTGTCACAGGCGTGATGTGGCTTTCGTATGTCTTTTCTACAAATATTTTCATAGCAAAAATCTTCGACGAGTTTTTTTCCCTGGTTCCTAGAATATATGTATTTAAGCGTGCTGCTGGATTGGCATATAGGTCCCACGCTTTTACTGTTGGAATAGTTAGATGCAACCGCCCTTCTAGTCTAACAGTTTCAGTGCTCCCACTTCTGAACAGTGAAAATCCCTTCCGCTTACTTGCTTCCCAGATAACTACAAAATTTAAATGCCACTTCAATCACCATCTTCCGTTGTCTTGAATCCCGTTCATCTTTATTCTTTCGTTAATCCTCCCAATAGCCAGTGTTTTCTCTCAATTCCACTCTCTGTAACTCCCGCCTTGCTTGGAATAAATGTTTAATATTTATGGCGGCATGTAACTTTAATACTGTCCAGTCAAAAGAGATACCTATTTATATGAGTAATAATGTAAACGATGGCTCTATCGTTGGACTTTGAGCATGCTTTTCTCGATATAATTATTTTAATCCATTTTATTGTTATATGTTATTTATATAGACAAAAATATTTAAGTAAATACTCAGTTTATAATAAACAGTATTAACCGGCCTGAACGTCCAAGAAGATATCATAGAAAATATGTTCTCTGGCAAGAATCGAAACTGTATCCTACATGAAACCATCATATAGCCTGAATTGCTATACCAGTTTAGCTACAGTGGGGCTACAAGTTAGCAAGGTCGATTTTATTATGAATAATTCTCGGACGTTCAGGCCGATAAATGTTATTAATACTGTTTGTTATAAACAGAGCCTTTAATTAAATTTCTCTTTCTCTATCTCACTCTCTTTCAAATTTCGGACGTTCTAAAAAGGATAAAAAATAAAATTTAATCCTCTGGTCTTTATATTTATTAATAATATAACAATTTTGACGATTAAGCTTTGTTTTTATTAAGTTTATCATTTTTTTCATTATGGTATGCTACTTTTTTAGCAAATCAGTGATTTCTATCTATATATCTCTCTTTCTCTTTTCTCTCTCTCTCTCTCTCTCTCTCTATATATATATATATATATATATATATATATATATATATATAATTGTCTATTTGGACAGCCATCCCTCTTTTATACAAACGTCGTTAAAGAGGACTAAAAACTTGCAGCGATTAAGCTTTCTATTCAATTGTTCTTGCATTTGTACAGATATTTTTTCTGGGCATAAAGTGGCTAAAAATCTTTCAAATCCTCTACATATCCAAGCGCTTTTGGCTATTGTATTATCCATTATCAAGTGTGATTTTTAAACTGAATTTGCAGATTTGTATATATATATATATGTATCTATAGCGAGGGGAATTTTAGTTTTTACTTTTCGAACACGATCAACACGTTGTGGTCCTATTCATCGTTGATGTTATTATCTTTTTCAGATAAAACGTTTAACCATATTAAGAATTAACTGTAAGAATAACTGAAAAATCCTTTGAGTAATTCAGCTATAAAAAAAACAGTTTAAAATCATTTTGGTACAGCCACACTATATCTTACCAACTGTTCAACGGTAAAAAGAAAAAAATATATGATTCAAGCCATCAGTAATGGTATCAACATTTATACTGTGGCTTCTATCCACAACGTCCATTCAAGAAACATCAAAGAACGGTGAAAAGTTAAAAAAAAGTGGGAATAGTAGAAGGGAAAACTAGATGAGGAGGTCCCAACAGCATGAGAGATCATCATTTCAACTTAGAGCTAAAGGAAGCAATTAGAAAAGTTCCAACTCAATCTATAAGACGTTTTGCACAGGAGATAAGAGTTTTAGCTATGATAGTCCAAGGAACAGTGAAAAAGGACTTGAAAATGAAACAAGTGAAGCATCTTATTACTCCAGGACAGGAGGTAAGAAGGTTAGAGACGGTGAAAATCATTTTGAATACATTGGAAAATGATTCTGGAATAATATATATATATATATATATATATATATATATATATATTCGTTTATGATCAATTTCATCACGATTTTTCTGTTAAGCTTGGAGAACAATTATTCTTTTTTTATAGCTCAAACTAGTGTCCAATAGTGTTATAAATACATCGGAGGATTCCAGTAAGATATCACGGATGAAATCTTAATCGAATAATTGGACAATTTTTCTGTTACAGGCTTTGGACAATTTTGATGTTATTTCTTTCAGATCAAGTATAAGTATGTATATTACCAGGTCACATTTTTTTAAAATTTTATTCTTAAATATTATTTTCAAGAAAATTTATGACAATGACTGCAAAAAATAGCGAATTAATTTCTCTGATTCAGTAAATTTTATTTTTTATATTTTTTATGAACTTTGTAATATATAGTTTCTCATGTATGTAGAAAGAACATGGGCCATTTAATTGCCTACCTCTTCTAGATTTCTTATTAATTTAATATATATATAACGATATATATATATATATATATATATATAATCTCTCCCATATATATATATATATATATATATATATATATATATATATATATGTTAGCAAATATAAATGGATATAAATCCGAAAGAATGAAGAAAATATCTGGAAAAACAAACAAAATCCTTAGAATGTGATTATGTTGTTTTAATTATGAATGAAATGTCGACGTCTGACGTTTCGGTTTAATAACCTTCTTCAGGACAATATTCATTAAAAATACAATACAATTAATATAATCAGTATAACTCGACGAAAACGATGGACATAAAAAAACAAGTCTTATCCAAAGCAGATGATAGAAAATTTTTGAATGATTAGCTTTCCGTTTGAGCGTGGTCACGTTGTCGTCAAATGGGCGACGCTTTAAAAACGTATTCTTAAAATTTTATAAAATATATATATATGGGAGAAATTAAAATTTAGCTTTTTATAGCCTAGAACTATCTCAGCGAAAATAATGATAAAACAGATGAAATTTCTTGTGTCACCTTTCGGCCATTAAATTTTCATTGGACTAGTGCGTCTTTTACGTTGTTATAACCACACATGTGCACGGATGGAACATCTTTGAAGAATTAAAATAAACGTTTATATGAACACAAAATGGATATGTTTTACAAAACGACATATCCACTGTATTAGTTACTTCCAGTAATGATTCTGGCCTTAATTTCAGTTTTTAAAAAAACGATGCTTTAATTAAAAGAGAAAACAATTTACTAAGACGAAAAATGTATAGAAAGTGTTTTAATCGCGAGATCCTCTATAGTAAATATCCATACAGATTCTTATAATATTTAATCATTCTTGGTATAAACTATCGTCCTGGTTAAGACGTTAAACTACGTCTAACAGCATGGGCGCTGATTAGGAGATTTTGAAGAGCGTGGAACCACATCTTAATTGCTAATGTTCCCAGGTCCAACCTGACCCGGAGTGGTAGCACCTGTTAGGGTCACAGCTATGGGCAAATAATTAACTATTACCAGCAATACTTTTTTGGAAAAATTATTACCAGCAATACAATTTTGAAGGAAAAATATTAACAGAAACAGATTTTTAACAAAACGAAATATTACCAGCAATAAAAAAATTTATCGGCATTCAGTAGCCCATTGGGGTTAATGTACCAAAGAATAAATATTCTGTTTATACGAATCTATCCTAAAAATGTTGTCAGCATTAAATAACCCATTGAGATTGATATGCCGTAAAATAAAATAAACCAAACCAAACTTGGTTCAAACTACTATTATTACACTGAGATACCTATTAACAAATGTAATAAAACAATAAACAAAAAAGGAAACTGAGCAGACTATATACCCCAACATATATCTGAAAAATTAAATTCAAAATTTAAAATTTCAGCCCCCTCTCTCCTTTGTGTGGGTGTACAGTTAAATCAACGTAAACATCACCTTATTGCGATGATTACCGGATGGGCGAAACGTGTAAGAAAAAAATCCTTTTTCTTTTTGTTATTATGTTTTTCAAGATATACATGGTACGATGGGTGAATTAATTGTCTAAACTATACAAAAATGAAAACATAACACTGACATCTCATTTTAACAGATATATCTACCAAAATTACCCCAAAATATCTTGAAATATCAAAGAGTAAATTTATTCAATAAAATCTCCATTGGCTTCAACTACGGCCTCCAGTTCCCTTCGGAAACTCCAGTAATTCTTTTGGTCAGTCTCCTTGTTTAAGATGGTGAATGTTATCCTAATCCTTGTTTTGAGTTCATCTTTGGTGTTATATTGAGTTTTGGGGTCTCTCGTTCAACTGCATCCTAATCAAGGGGGTTGCATTCTGAGATGTTAGATGGCCACATATAAGAGTTGATGTGGTTGCAGAAATTGTCTGACAGTCACGACTTGTTTCTCCTACTTCTGTGGAAGGTTGCAGAGTCATTTTGTCTGACATAGGGTCTTCCACTAGCCACCCTCTTGACCCAGGGCAGAACTACCTCCTCAAGGCACTTGATGTAGTCCTCCCAATTGAGGCTCAGGCTCTGTGGAAATATGAATGGAGACTTAACGTTGCTATCACTAATGATGACACCAAACACTTTCGTCATAATGATTAGACTCATGCAACACTTTTTATAATACTTTGCATTATTCTCAGATTCAAATTTTCTGAAATGTTCGTAATGAAATGCCGTTTCTAATTTCTGGCGAACTAAATTGCATCATATTGATCCCTTCTCAAAGTCGTAGCCCAACTGACTATACAATGAAGTCCACAACAATCAAAAACATCAACGCGCGCGCGCGAAATTAAAAAAAAGATATAAAATATCAACAATTTACCCATCTCACCCTATATACAAATGTAGATAAATATGTTACCTGTCTTTCATATGAGGGGATGGACGGAAACGTTGGTAAGCTGTTTTTGAAGCAGTGATGCTAGATGTATGAAATCGAGCATGGATTAATTTCAACTCTTCTTATTGTTTCTTTTCAGATAATCTCACATCTGACTTCTCAAAGAAGATTGTTCATACCGTTGGTTAAAAAGTCATCAACACCGGGAAAGATATTGTTGCGGAATTTATGCTGAGTAAGATGTATCAGAAAGTGATTTTTTTGAAAGCCAAGAATGTGCGTGATCGCAATGCATTTATCCATAACAAAAATAAATAGAAAATTCAACTTCAATAAATTACTGAAAACAACGTCATGAGAGATTTCAACAATAACGTGAATTTATATATATATATATATATATATATATATATGACATACACAAATTGATAATAAGTTGCTTATTAAATGTGGCAGGTGAGATATGGTTACCAAGATTATCCATGCACAAATTTAGTGAGTAAAGTTTCATATGTTAAGTTTGTTTGTGGAATTAAAATAGTTGGATATCTGGAAGGAAAATTGTCAATTGTGTAAGTTCAAGTGATAGTGTGTATGTGTGTGACAACTGCTAGTGTTGATTTAAGTTATGAAAAGTTGTTCGCCTTTAACTGATAGGCTAAAGTTGATTGAATGTACAATTACTGTTTTGTAGTGATATTGTCAATTATTAGTAAATTGTAAGTGAAGCGAGTTGTGTTGAGTTGTTGAGAGGTTGGTAGTTTTATTGAGTCAGTGTGTTGGCACGCGTAGGGTCTTCTGTCATCTCTCGAAACTCAGTGTCTGACTAACTTGTATTAAGTCAAGCGATTCTTTTTTTATAGATTTTCGAGTTTCGAAATAGGCTCCAGAGTCCTGCGGGGGAAAAAGATTTGTCTCAAATTTGCTACATTTTAGTGTCCTTTTAACCAATGGGGGATTGAGTTTGGAAAAGTAAATTGATGATTGGTTAAAGGTTTATTTAGAGAAGAGTGCATCTTCCCGTAGGGGGTGACAGGCAAAGGTGGAGGATTCCATAACATGATCACCACTGCGATACTTCTTCCAAGCAAAGTGTGTTTTTTTTATGTTGGTCAACAGATAATAGTCAAATCAGGATGATAGTGAGGATCATCAACCAGTTCAAAGGTAGTCACTCCCAGTAGCCATAAACCAGAGGTTTGCTCTTGATAGGCTTTCGTAACTGTTTCCATATGTTAGCATAGTACCCCCAATTGATAGTGTTGCCATTCTGCAGATAGTCAATAAATTCAATGCTTTTTGCACCCCAAAGAACTGAAGACATCCCCATTTCCTGCAGATCCATCGACCTTGGCCCTATTTGGAGTATGGATTGTGTCTTTGTCTCTGGCTCAACCCTCATTCTGGATTAGGAAGCATGCAAGGGGAAAAGCATACCATCGTCATGCTAAATTCATTGTGCAGAATTCTCAAATCTCACACGGGATGCGCTAACATGTCATTTAAATGATAGTCAATCACCTGTAAGTAACTGCCATGTGGTGAACATCGATGTTTTCTTTGGGCAGTTTCAGCATATCCAGACATTGGGTTACCTTCAATAATCTCCTTCTTCTCTTCGTAAATTCAGCTGCCCACTTTTGCACTGTTGATAAAGCTGGAACGCCATCCCCTAATGAAACAACCACGTCAGAATGAATCTCATTGAAGGCTAAACCCTTTTTCTGCAAGTACTTCAAAACATCAAAATGAAAAACTTTGTCCATTTTCAAGAGAAGCTGCTACTAGTTACTTTTGAAGTTTTCAGCAGTCAGATATCAGTTTACGTGAAAAGAAACAATTTAGTTATTAATAAGAAAGGTCGGAATTAATACATGCCAATTTTAACAGCTCTACTATCACTCCTTCTTAGAAAGACTATGAAATTTTCAGCGCACCCGCATAGATATTGAAGGCAAGTTCATTAATTACCGTAATCCCTCATTTATAATACGCAACCATCCATAATACGCACACCAAAAACTGAGCTGAAAGTGTGGAAAATGCTTCAACTCACGCATAATACGCACCCCTTTTTTGGTAATCAAACCTTATAAACAGTAACTCTGCAATTTCATTTCGACCAAGAAAAAATTATTTAAAACAATAGTTTTTAACATAAAATAAAATTATTCTTAGTTTTACGATAATTCTTATTTTATTTTACGGCAACTTTTTAAAGGTATTTTTGTATCCGTGCATAATACGCATTCTTGACTTTTTATTATTATTTGTAGAAAAATGCGTATTATACATGTGGAATTACGATATATCAGTTCTCTTTACACTTTGGACGAGTGGTCAGGAAATAGGCAACGTCTTGTCTCTTTCTGCTTTTAGGAGCGTATTATCCAGTTGATGAAGCTAAACAATAAAAAGAAATCACCGTTAGTGTCCTAACTCCTTTTAACAGAGATTTGGCCAGTAGTGATTGAAACAAGTATAATCAGATAAATATTTTTTTTTAGAAGAAAGTAATTCTGACACGCAAAAAACCGCTTTAACTTGAGGAAGAAATAATTGGATTGAATCTAAACGAGAAAGACGGATTACAGACAGCGAAAGAAGAGACGCCACGGAAAACAAATCTATCACGGATCAATATTCTCCATCTAGAACTTGTCTTTTAAAGCGCGTTAACAACTGTAAGAGAAACTGATATTTCAATCACCTTCATGTAACATCGTCGAATCATGCGTAGTGCCTGTAAATGCTACGGATAATCCATCATTTCACGATGCAAATATCCATGATATTCAATTATGAATGTCTTTACACGCAGACCCCACCCAATTGGAAGATTGACACGATAGGTTATCCTAAGTTTTCTAAATTTAAGAAACTCTAAATTAAACAAATGTTTGCATCACGTTAGTATAAAATCATTTTTCTTCTTTTAATAATGTTTTACTTTTTTTATTTTTCCCATTAAGATCTAGGCGATCATGACTCTCCTCGACTTCCTCTTCTTTGCTGCCCTTAACTTTATTTTCCCCTTCTAATACCTTTTAATCCCTACTTGCAAAGTCTCGTTTCACATGTTACTGTTTGTCTCTCCTCCACTTGGCTACAATATGCCCTGTGAGCTTCACATTCTCCAAGCCCACTTTCCTTATGCTACCTCTATATTTCAACTGTCTCTTTCTGGTCCAAAGCAATTTATAATTTTAAAAACAAAGATCATAACATAACATTAGTAAGTTAATGCATCTTCAAATTTAGTTAGCTGAGGGATTTCGCCTTTTCATATCATTAAATTTAATATTTTTTTTAAATTGTTTATTGAAAAAAAAGTTTGAATAAAGTAACTATTAACAATTAATCGCGCCAATCCTCCGAAGGAACGCCAACGAACGAGGGCCAATAACCCTTGAAATCTCCACTACCACAGGAGTAAAAAAATAAATCTATCAGCAAGAGAAGAATATTTAACTATTATTTTTTCTCTCTGCGTTCCGGGCGACGGACCTCGGCACAACCGATCTGATCAAATTACCGACCGAATCTTCCTATACTTGGGTTTTGATTGGTCATTCTAGCTTTTGTAACAATGTTTTCCCGTAGCGAAGGATCGTTAATTAATTTGAAACTTTTAAAACCATTTATTTTATATTCAACATCATCACTTGATAAGACACCGAGTGTGTTGAAACAAAATGGCTATTTTTGTAGTGATTTTATAACATATTCATGTTATAATTTTTTTTTTATAAAAAATGATTATATCTGCTCTAATTTGTATTGAGCAATCTTTTAAGAATAATAATTGTTGGTTATTGGAATTCATTCCGTATATACCAATTATATACTCGTATATATATATATATATATATATATATATATATATATGTGTGTGTGTGTGTGTGTGTGTGTGTGTTTGTATATATATATATATATGTGTGTGTGTGTGTGTGTGCGCGCTTGTGTGTGTGTGTGTGTGTGTGTGCACAAAAAAGAAAATGTTAAAGGCATGAATTCAAAGTTACTTGCATCTGAAGGAAGGAAAACTGTGTAACTTTACATGCATTTACGTCCTTTGCACGCAATCTGTAGAATTGTTCAGCATGTATATATGTCCGCTTCCCACGCATATCTTTCATGGAACTCGTTTGAAATCTCTCAATAGTGTTTACAGATCGCCTCAAGTTGATCGTTTCACAAAAATCCTTTGTGCAGTTTTAAATAGAAGAAGTGCTTTCTGAAGGGGTAATAATCGGAAGTTGAAAGAAGCAGAGTGGAAGATATAAATAAATAGCTTACAATTGAAGAGCTTTTGAATAAATTATATATCTTTTACAATCATAAAGACATGCGGCAACGCATGAATACGGGCCTATAAATATGTGTGTATATGTGTCCCTGTGATTTTGTATTGATATATATATATATATATATATATATATATATATATATATATATATATATATATATGTGTGTGTGTGTGTGTGTGTAACGTAGATATGTTGACAGAACAAGAAAATAGTTTTGGGAGATATGGAATGATTGGAAATTAAAGAAATACAAACTGTGATAATTTTATAGATAATAAGAGATAGATTTCGACTAGGCTAGATAGAGATAGATAGATAGATAGATAGATAGATAGATAGATAGATAGATAGATTTCGACTAGGCTAGATAGATAGATAGATAAATAGATAGATAGATAGATAGATAGATAGATAGATTGTTTTCGACTGGATCAGATAGATAGAAAGAATAAGAGAGAAATAAGATTTTTAAGATGAGAGTAAAATGCGTAAATGAGAAACTTGGATAAAACACAATCCTATGTTTATTTAAACAATATTTTTACAAAGAGGAAGTGGGGAAAGACAGGTCGACACTTTCTATCATATGCCGAAGTAATCTGACTCGCGACCCATTCACTGTAAGAATTGAAGCAGTTATGACACTGAGGCTTTGCTTAAACATTAATTGAAGCAGAAAAATGGTTAAGACCAAAATGAAATATAAACTGAGAGATAGAAAGCGAGAATGGAAAATATTTTCCCTTGTAATTTGGAAGTGAAGAAAGGGCCATCTGGGTTGCTTCAACCCTACAAATTGGAACGATACACCGAGAGATTTCTTTGATTCATCTATCGAAAATCTGGCATGCGGTTAAAGAAAATGGAGAAGCGGCTTTACTTCTTACTTCGGAAATTAGAAATAACACATGTCATTGGCAAAAATAGAAGCAAACAGGAATTATATTTTCGTTAGCGGAAATGAATTGAGAAATTATAACAGAGGATTATAAAATCGATCTGTTATATCAGGCAGGTGATCTGGTTTATGTTTTCGCGTAGACGGCGACCGGCTCAAGAATAGAAAACAGCATGTCTCGTTGAATATTTAGGTAAACAAATATATTTTGAATGACGAAAACAAATTTTGAATTAATTATTATTTATCGCTTAGAAGGTTAAAATGATGCGGTGATCTGGTTTGTGTTTTCGCTGGACAGGTGTGTCCAGGAAGTCAGATAACTGAAATTAATGAGGAGAATAAACCATTATCAAGAACACAACGTGTACAAAGTTGGTGTGGATCAAAGCGGCCAACGACCAAAAACCCTCAGGAACAAGCATCAGCATTGACCAGTGCAGTGTTAACTCTATGGTTAAAACATCATCCTAAGACGCTATGGATCGGACCAATAAACGTGGTTACACCAGAGGGTGTAGGCAGCGGTCAAAAGGCGTTATATTAATTGGTGACCGTGACCAAGGAAGTGGACCTGTTGGTAGGTGGTGTCATACAATCAGCACAAGAACCCACTCTTCTCCATCCAATCCAATATGTTACTCAATGTCACATTTTCGCACGGGACCTAAGTAAAACAAAACAAAAAAAAATTCCTTAATATGTACAGATATATATTTTAAAGACATTTTTATGTTTATACATTATTTTTATAGATACAAATATTTAAATAAATGCTCTGTATTAAACAACATTTACCGGCCTGAATGTCCGAGAAATTTTCACAGAAAATATTCATCCTCCGACAATATTCGAACCTGTATCCTATACAGAACCGTCATATAGCCTGACGTGTCTTTAACCGATTGAGCCACGGAAGAGCGTTCGGTTAGCGAGGTATATTTTACTGCCTTTAAACTACAATCTTCCATGATTCTCTCACGTACATTCATATCTGCGTAAATCTGTAAACAAATGACGTCACACATTATGAACTGGAGAAAATCCAACAATTATTTTAAGACATTTTTATGTTTATACATTCTTTTTATAGATACAAATATTTAAGTAAATGCTCTGTTTATGATAAACAATATTAAACAACATTTACCGGCTTGAATGTCCGAGAAATTTTCACAGAAAATATTCATCCTCCGACAGGATTCGAACCTGTATCCTATACGGAACTGTGGGATCGACCATGCCGCTCGCTTTTAAGTATGCTAACTGGTTAGCCATCTTTCAGGACTAGTTACCTATTTTCTGGGAATCTGCGTACCTCTGAATATTCGCGCCGTAAATTTTATTCCTTACATAAAGAGGGAGAGCAGAACAAGGGACCTAACAGAAAATCTTTAAAAAATTATTGAGCTCAGCAGACGCTACCTGGTCCATCCTGAGTTACTGGAAAGATTAACTGGCGTCAGAGTTTAAGTCACAAAATTGTAGCCTGCGACCGGTGGTCTTTATTAGAGTAAATACACTAAGTTCCTTAGGAGAGTTCATGAGGGTCTCTGTTGATGACTAGTCAACAGAAGTGTATTTGACTAAGGACCTCAAGTGGATCCATCTCGGCCGTAAGCCTGTCAATACAACAAAAGGTTCCCCCACTATGGGAAGGTCTTTTTTTTCTTTGGGCTGAGATAGAGAAATACTGGTGGCTTAGACGGAGAAGAAGGGGGGCTCCTTTCCTTACCTGATGTTGGTTCATTGTTTCTTGCTGGCGAAGCAGGGGATGATTATGACATCGTAGTTTCCACTGTTTTTTCTGTCCTGCATTGTCCAGCCTTCTTCTTCGTGATGATGCTATGTTTCCTTCTCCGAATCACCCCCTTCTTTTAAGTGACGAAGATGTAGGCGGAGGCATTTCCTCTACCTCCTTCGATTGGTTTTATTGTTGCATCTGCTGGTCTTGCTTTAGTTGTTGTTAATGTCTTTGCCCCTGCTACTGCTGCTGTTCTTTATACAAGTTTCATTAAAAATGACATACAAGGTACTTTCATTGTTAGGTATCAGGTCATGTAATTTAATAATTGTGTATTTGGGCAGCAGTCCCTCTTTTATACTAGATTCATTAAAGGCATATTTAATGAAACATGTATAAAAGATGAATTGCTGCCAGAAGAACGTTGATCAATCCCCTAGCCAATGGAACGAGGAACAATCGAGCAAGTTCATATCGACTCTTCTTAATAACATTCGGTCCAGTCGGCTGACATGGGTAGACGGTCAATTAAGGGTCTACGTCCATATCTCCCGTCCGGGAATATCAACCCGATATCTATCGAAGAATCCACATTCTTCAATGAAAATCGACACGGCTACGATCAATCCACTTCTCGCTCTACACAATTATATATACACACACACGCACCCACACACAAAGCCATATATATAATATATCTTTATTATTTATTTATTAGAAGATATTGAGTAACAGATAATTCTATTGATACTTATAATAATAACATAACACACACACACACACACACATATATATATATATATATATATATATATATATATATATATATATATATATATATATATATACAGAAAACACACACACACACACAGAACCATCCCTGCCTCCCATTAGAATGTCTGAGCGCTCAACTCCACGAGAGCACCTCTTTGCGACTACTCGGTCTCACATTGTCTGCTGATCTGAGATGGAACGAATACTTTGAGTCAATAGCTTCGTCCACTCCTAGGAAAGTTGGCTCCCTATGCTGCGTCAAGAAAGTTTTCTCGCCGGAGTTGATTCTTCAAATCTACAAATCAACCATTCATCCTTGCATGGAGTATTGCTGCCATATATGGTCTGGAGCCCTTTCTAATTGTCTCAAGGTCCTTGATAAAATCCAAAGACGGATATGCATTGTAACTGGCCCAGAACTAACATCTCTTCTGCAGCCGCTCTTTCACAGACGTGCCGTTGCCTCCCTCTGTCTTTTTTACAAATACTTTCACGGTAACTGCTCCGAGGAGCTGCTTTCGATGGCTCCCAAACTTCATGAATTTAAGCGTTCTACTAGGCTGTCATATCGCTCACACTCTTTAATTGTCGAAATTGTTAAATGTAGCCGTCTCTTCTACTCCAGTAGCTTCATGTCTCGCACCTCTCGCCTGTGGAATTCCCTCACCATTTCTTGTTTTCCTGATAACTATCATCTACAACTGTTCAAATGTAAGTTGAATCGACGTCTCTTCATCTTTCCTCTATAACTCCTCTTTGTTCTCGCTCCTACTCTGAAACTCTTTGCGTGCTAGTGGCTTCCCGCCCTGCTTGGGGTTGAATGCTTAATATATATATATATATATATATATATATATATAAGTGAACGTTGAAGTCAAAAACTTAGAGGCGAGAGAATGTTTCATACCAAACACAATCATCAGGCCTTTTATATTTACATGTGCTCTATCTCTGATATAGAGCCCTTTATCCCATAAATATACCATGCATCTAAACTATATATCCATACATATATATATATATATATATATATATATATATATATAGCCCCCACCACCATTAAATTGAACATGAAAGCTTTTGGGTAGCGATTTAGAATGTTATTACTTTTATTATAATCTATTATATTAAGTCTGCTCAAAATGAATCAATATATCCGACGATTTCTGAGAAAGATCAGATGAAACAGAAGTAAGATTATGTAGAACCATTCACTGAGTCAAACCATTTGAACTTCAACAGGGACTACTGGGAAATTTAACTCAACTACAAAAAAAGACAAGTATATATAGCAAGATAGATTATGATGCTTCAATCTTCCAAATTAATTTTTCAGCCTTTTCTATTGGTTTTTCTCTCTTCTTATATGTGTGACAACGGTAAGAAATATAAAATTATCTCACCCACCAAGATTATATATATATATATATATATATATATATATATATATATATATATAGATAGATATAGGAGAGTGGTAACTTCATATTTGAAACATCTTGACAGCAGATAATGTTCCAAACTAGAAATATATTCTAAAAGTAGTAAATGTCCCCATTAGTTTCTTGATTTCTAGCTTCTCTCAGAAGATATATACGACATCGTTTTCTTTTATCAAATACTGATCACATCAAAACTAACAAACGTGTGCCGAGTTCCTCATGTAGGATGATGTTTTACACGAAAAAGGTTTTAAAATGTCAGCCAAGAAGCAACTCAAATATGACAGCCTTTACAGAGGCAATATACTTTGTCTTAGCTGCCCGTTTCCTTAGTTTATTTTTAAAAAGCCATAAATAAATGTTTGTAACACTGTTGTATGAACTGTTGATATTCTATGGAATATATTCTGTTTTTGTCTTTGGTTTTTAGATTATAATATATATTCTTTTGATAGTTTTGTTTCTTTTTTACCGTCAAAAAACATCCGTCTTGGTTATTTAAGTTTGTTTCATAAATAGGTACATCCTAACAGTGGCGTTTTCTTAACCTCTTGTAATGATGTTTAATTTTCCTCTCTCCTAGAGAACGAAATATTGCATTCTCTCCACTTTTGATATCCTACAAGAATTATATTCTTTCGATTCTAAAACATGTTTCTCAAAACATAAGCATTCATTTGACTTACATCATTGCGATTTTTTTTCGTGGGGGTCGAAATAACTGTTCCCTTTTTCTTATTCTGTCAGCCATTCGCGAAACTTCGGTAATTTCATTAGTCACTGTCCATCCATTTTCTCTCTTGTAATATATGAGTCTTATAATATCCAAATCTTCTTTCCTCATTATATGACCCATAAATGTTATTGATATACTACATGGAATCAACAGCTCCATCTTCCGCAAGTACAGTTTGTTCTCTGTGTCGCACCAGAAGATGCTTTTCACCTAAATCCATCCAGCATATCTACAAATCAACCATTCGTCCTTGCGTTGAATATTGCTGCCATATAAGGTCTGTTGATCCCGGTGTTCATCTCAAGGACCTCGACAAAATCCAGAGACGGATAGCCATTGTCATAGGTCATTTTCTGGGATCTCGTCTACGGTCACTTTCCCACAGACGGGTACGGCTTCTCTTTGTCTTGTCTACAACTATTTTCATGGCTTCTGCTCTGACGAGCTATTTTAATTGGTAACCAAACTGCACGAATTTAAGCGCGATACAATGTTGGCATCTCGATTCCACCCTTTCACTGTCGAAACAGTTAAATATACCCGTTTCTTCTACTTAAACTGCTAATTATCTCGCACATCCCAACTGTGGAACTCACTTCCTATTACTTGCTTCTTCTTACTATAATCTTCAAATATTAAATCGACATCTTTTGAGACCTTGATCTTGATCCTGTCGTTCTCTTCATCCTTTCCGTAAACACCCCTCTACAGTTGCTCTCACCATCTACAACCCCTTGCGTGCTAGTGGCACTCCCGCCTTTCTTGGGGAGATGTGCTTATATATATATATATATATATATATATATATATATAGCATTTCCATTCAATGTATTAATGCCAACCAACTTTTCGTACTCTCCTTTGATCAATGAACTTCAAAATGTACACATAATTTTAACAAGGCTAACTTTTGGGCCAATCCTTCAGAGTAAAAGACCTTCGGCTTGATGACTGATAAAAAAAATGAAAGGAAATATCTAATGATTGGTTTAAAGAAAACATTATTTGTGTTGTGTGCCAAGTTCCAGAAAATAGTCAA
Organism: Acanthosepion pharaonis; assembly: GCA_903632075.3. NCBI lineage: Eukaryota > Metazoa > Mollusca > Cephalopoda > Sepiida > Sepiidae > Acanthosepion > Acanthosepion pharaonis. The sequence continues at coordinate 5,110,509 of CAHIKZ030005380.1, forward strand.
AGATACTAAAATTTCTTTGTGAGAAATATTACTAACTGCAAAATATTAGTACTGGCTCATATAACAAAAGAACTTCAAAAGGAACTTCTCCGAATGTGGAAGGATTAGGCCAACGTTTTACTACCGATTCGATTTACGAAATGCTCTAATATTTCAGCTTTCTATTCATTGGTCACTAAATGACAGTTAAATAAAAACCTTTTCTGAGCAAGGAAATACACAAAATTACAACAAAGAAAATAAAAAATTCTAACGTACTGCTGAAGTTCAAATTTATTCGACATATAAATGTTTCCAGAAGAGAAGAGAAAACAGTGATGTAAACAGGGAAACTATGACAGAGATATTAATCAAATATATATATATATATATATATATATATATATATATACATATATATATATATTCTGCACAAACTAGTTACGATTATAAACAAAATATACAGGGATGTATAGTAAAGATGAACTGATGAACCGAAGAAGTTACAAAAATCAAAAAGCAAAGAAAGATGAAAAATTAATAAAGAAATCAAAAGTTGTTAACATTTAAAGTTTTCTAGTAAGACAAAAATGTGGGAGACTTCTCAGATGTAGCGATAAATTATGTCCCAACATCTATCCAGATATTCAGAATACTGGTGGAACTGATGTTGTTTGATGCATTAAACCAGATATTATATATTATGAAATGGACAAAATCCGACAATTATTTAAGAGATTTTTATATTTAGACATTCTTTTTATAGCTAAAAAATATTTAAGTAAATGCTTTGTTTATAATAAACAGTATTAAACAACATTTACTGACCTAAATGTCCGAGAAATTTTCATAGAAAATATTCGTCCTCCGACATGAATCGAACCGTTAGCCTATACGGAACCGTCATATAACCTGACGTGCCTTTAAACGATTGGGCCAGAGAGGAGCGTTCGGTTAGCAAGGTCAGTTAACGAAGATTGTAGTTTAAAGACAGTAAAATCGACTTAAATATTTGTATCAATAAAAAGAATGTATAAACATAAAAATGTCTTTTGTTTCAACACCTCCGGTAACTTAACAAGTGAGGATGTTGAACGTAAAATAAATGGTTTTAAAATAAATGGTTGTATAAAAGTGAACATAGACGTCAATCTTAGAGGCGACAGTCTGTTTCATGTTAGATGCAATCGTCATGCCACGAGTCCTGTTATTTTTCTCGGCTATTTATATGTACGGATCAGTAAATAAATATATAAGATAAGAAATAAAAACAAAAAAAAAAATAAAAAACATGCAAAATAATTTAACCCAAATAAATAAACAAATAAACGACTTCCGTTAAAATAACGGCCAAAATAGACTACCCACAATGCATCACTGACCATAGACTATATATATATATATATATATATATATATATATATATATATATATATATATATATATATATATATGCAGATGTAGATATATCTATGATGGTAAAGCATAGATTTAAATTGATTTCATTGATTGAAAAGTGAATACAGTTCCGATACCAGTCGAGAAAGTACTTCCTTTTAGTTATATTCAAATGTGTTTAGTATGACTGGATAGGTAGACAGTATTTTCATTGTTTTAACATAACTTATAATAATGATATATATATATATATATATATATATATATATATATATATATATATATATATATATATATATATATATATGTGTGTGTGTGTGTGTGTGTGTGTGTGTATATATATATGTATTATATGTATATATATATATATATATATATATTTGATTCAGTAAATATATTTATATACTAAACATAGATTAGTATGACAATACACAATAATTGAGTGGTTCCTAAGAATCAGGCATACTTTCGCAAAATGTTCTTCCAGACATATAAACTTAATTATCCTAATTCCTTTACAGACATCCATATATGTGTTTTACTTATATTTATATTTGTTTCTATGCCTCAGCGTTTCTCTCTCTCTCTCTCTCTCTATGTATACACACACACACACACACATATATATATATATATATATATATATATATATATATATATATATAGATAGATAGATATGTAGAGAGAGAGAGAGATTTCTGTTTATTTTTTATTTCAATCCTTTAAAATTCACGGATCAGTTTATTAGTGCTGTAAAAAATAAGATATTTAATGATACTAAAAACTTCCCATGTACCTGAGATATATAGACAATATTCGCATCTTAGTTAAAAATATACATGAAATACATGAACTAAAAAAACATTTAAAACATTTCATTACATAAGCTCACATATGGCCTTAACAATAGCAACAGAATTTTTATATATATATATATATATATATATATATATATATATATATATATATTGATAGACACCAATAATAATACATTTACTGCCGCCCCATATAAAAACTAACATAAGCACGTGCACTCTCAACTATAAAAGTGAATATCCTGACTATTACCCAATAGTGATTACACAAAATTTAATCAGCCGTGTAAATGTTAAGTATCCCATGAAAAGAATTGTCTACACTGAATTAAAACACATGAAACATCTCGTCCATGATGACTTTCCTAATTACATTGTTGATGAACAAATTAGACGAGATATTAGAAATATTAACATAAACAAAAAGGGCATATTACTTTCTCAAATAACCTTAAATATATCAACCTACTATAACGTAATCAACTACACTCTAACTATAAACAAGAGAAAAATCATGAAATAACTCGTAAGAAATAATATATCACCCAGTGATCCCAGTAAAAAAAATGAAACTACTTATATATTATATTAAATTTAATACAACCAAGTTAATCACCCCTAATTACTCTTCTCCGTCAACTAATATTTTGCAAAAGATCAAATTATTTATCAGTTTAAATGCCCTTTGCGTGATTGACGAAAAAGTAAATAAAATTGACAAAAAATTACATAAAATCAGAAACTGACAAAAAAATATATATAGATTTTGGTTTCACGACGACAGCATTATCTTGAAGATTTAGGGTACGCATATCGGATTCAAGTTCTATTGCACAGCGTTTAAAAGAACATTCCCGTTCACATTCGTGTTTTAGAGAAATATTATTTGACAATACATCTATACTCCACCATAAAAGTAAAAAAAAAAAAATGAAGATTCTTGAAGCGGTCGATATAAAAAAAATACAACTAATACTAAATAAAATTAATTATGAGTATAGCAACAATATCTTAAACTGAATATAAATGCAATGTTATGGAATGCTCAAAATTATAAAAAAATACTTTTATTTTTTATTTTTTTCTAAAAGGTTGAGAATTTAAAATCATTAATAAAAAAATTGCCTCCCTTACATATTCTTAAAAAAGTTCATTTTTAAATTGACCATAACGGAACGCATTTCATGAGCATTTACAAAAAAAAAAAAAAAGGCACAACTATCAATTAAATTAATATTCTTTTCTCTTAGCAGTTCAACCTTGAATGTCCTTGGAAAACTAAAAGAAATAACCAAAACTACAGATTAAGACATTGATCTGCGAATTTGTGAGGATTATAATAAAATAGCATATATATATATATATATATATATATATATATATATATATATGTGTGTGTGTGTGTGTGTGTGTTGTTATGGTCGGTTTCTTGTACCACGGTGATAGTTCAAAGTAGAACCAATAAAGAATAACTCGAACACGGATATGGAATAACACAGATATATTACAAACAGGAATATATACAGAGAGGTAGAAAGTGTTAGTACGAACAATCAGGTTTAGTAGTAATTGTCTGAATGCGACTCTGTTTCGGACTGCCTCTGACTCGACTGACTGACTCGCTCGCTCTGACTGACTGACGGACTTCTGACGAACTTCACTCCAGACTTCAGAATGACGACCCACTTATGTGAAACCTGGGTAGGATTTTCTGGCTCACTAGGTTTGACTATATATATATATATATATATATATATATATATATATATATATATATATATACACGCACACACATATATATATATATATATATATATATATATATATATATATATATATATATATGGAGAGAGGAGTGATTTGAGATCTGACGTATAACGCACATAATATACTACGACTATTCTAACAAAATACCAAAATCTAGAGACAAAAATCTAAAATTATAATTCCACATCACTGAATATGTTTGAGTCGAAAGACACTACTGTATTCAATATAATGAATGTAAATACACCAGCTGAATCTGCATAATGCCGTAAGCGATGTGCAAATTAGGCCATCAAAATGTCAAGCAGTGATTTATATCGTTGCAAACACCAAATAAGAGGAAGAATAAAAAAATATATACATCAAAGTTATATGAATTTTAAAACCATATTTTCTGTTATTGAAAATGACCAATGGTATTTGAAAGTTCTTCGGCAGACTATAAATAAAAATAATTCACCTTGGAGGAAAACAAAGTAATATTGCTAAAATGACCAAAACAAACCTTCCCCAAAACTGTTAAATTTCTCTCT